>MNCI01012718.1:410982-517295 GCA_015680685.1 Gnetum montanum
CTACTCATATGATCTTTAAGAAGGAGTTATAAATGAAGAATAATAAACATATGTATACTATAGAATTTTAGAAGCAACACTAAATATTCATGCTAAAGACAACATTTTTCCAATCCATTTACTAATCTTCTAACAAACTTTATGAACAACATTCTTCCAAAAATGACTGGCAAAAGTTAAGGGTTGAAAAGGAATGTCCAACAAAGTTATCAACTTAGAAGATTGAACCTAGCTCTAAGGAAAATTAGATAGCTTAAACGAAATATTACTAAATTTAGATATGATAGCATGAGTTTTATTCCATTTAATAGTAGAACTAGAGGCCTTCCAATAAAATTAGATACAATGAAGGGTAGTACTCATTTTCAATTACTCTTAATAATATAAAACTATCATTTGCAAAGTGGCTATTAATAATTTGGTGTTGAAAATCAAGAAGAGATAAACCTTTCATCTTTTCTTGAAAGAGATCATGCTTTAAAATATAATCAAAAGACTTAATAGCAAGAATACAAAGATAAGGAGCAAAAAGACAACCTTGCCTTGTTGATCTTTGAAGAGTAATAACCAAAGAATAGCTCTTGCTAATGCATAAATTGGCACTAGCTAAGGAAAACAATATTCTAACATTAGAGATAAAAGAAGAACTCAGGCCTAGCTTTTGTAATATAAAGGTCATACCATCTTATCAAAAGCCTTTACATAATCTAATTTAAAAAAAAAAACAATATCATGATTAGTATCTATGCTCACAATCATGACCTCTATAGCTGTAAACATTATCCAAAATAAATCTACCTAGAATAAAACTTGTTTATTCTTTTTTGACTATTCAAGGTAAATACCTTTGAATTTTTAAACCCAGAGCCATAGAAATAATCTTATTATTAACATTCAACAAAGTGGGAGGCCACCAATTGCTTATCTCAATTCTATTACCTAACTTTGTGATGAATCATCAGTTGGCTGGGATATCATTGATGCTATGTTGCATCTACGATATTGTTGATGCTATATCTCATCGGTTTGAAAAAAAGTCACTTGCTATCCACCAGTGATATCATATCAACGATGTCATTTATTCAATATCATAGAACATGCTAGATCATTGTAGATATGATATTGCGAGATGTGTACTTGCCTATAAATATAGCACTTGGACACACAATTCAAAAACTTTCATTTTCCACCCTTAGGTAGACTCTTGCAGTTTCATTTCATAGTTTTAGCAATACAGTAAATGCTTGTAGTGTGATGTTGAACATTTGTACGGAATTTTTATTTGAGGAAAATGTACCTGGGCATAGTTCATATCTAGAAATAAAGATCAAGATTGCTTTTCATCATTGCAACATCCACTTATTTTTTTTATTGTTTTACTTAGCATAGTTTTTACTGCTTTCTAGATGATCATTTACATTTTTAAGTATTTTACTTGTTTATTAGTAAAGTGAAATGAGTACTTTTTTTGAGCATTTAAGTGTAATCATTTGGTAATCTTAGTAATGTTATTATTTGGTTCACCTAGTAGCATAACACTTGGTAACCTAATAACGGTTACATGAGCCCAAGATGTACATGGTAAGCTAGGACCGAATGCTCATTGCACTAGGCTAGAGTAGATTTACATTATTGTCATTACCTAGACTTAGGACTAAATTTCATTGTCAATTATGTTTATGCTATGAGTAATCCGGCCCTAACAACATCAATTATCATATGCCTCACTTTGGCCTAAATCATACGTGACAAAGCTACCACTAGTCCAAGTGGGAAGATAGCATCCTGCGATCAATTATTAACAATCTAGATGCCATAACTAGTCTTATTCACTGAATTTGACTAGATCATGTGTGAATGCTTATGATTCATTTGGTTGAGCATAAGGGGTACCCACTGCTCATCATTAGCACCATTGCCAAGGATGGTGTTAGTTATTTAGATTAGTTATATTGTACATGAGCACTATAAAGATATTAACAATTTATCTCTTAGAAACCATTAATATTTTAAGTCACACACATTATCAAAGAAACCCATGTCTTATTCACATAGGACCAATAATGCATCATATGATGAAAACACTAGTAGGAAAAATGATATGATCTATACTAAGGAAAATTGGAGTGAATAACCACATGCAAGGATTTCCTATGCTCATTTAGACCCTTACTACACTCAAAGACTACATTCAACATATGTAGACAGCCCTAAAAGAGATGGAACATGTCCTAGAATGAGAATGGCCTCAAGGCCTAGGACCTCCTCCAAACATAGAAGAGATACATCAAGGGACCAAAGGGGGAAATATAGGGGCCATGGTGATTCTCCCAATTCACCATTTTCCTATTTCTCTTTCACATCTAGTTTTGATGAAGATGAATGTAAGTATACAAATAGGAGTCAAGATGAAGAAAGAAGTAGAAATAGCCAAGATAATCATCATGAGCATGAACAAGACCATCGTCATGAGACAACTAGAAATAGATATTGTCACGACAACATGTTTGATGATGATGAACCCTTGTTGGCAACTATGAGCATGACACAGATCATGGAGGCAATTAGAATACCCTATAGGTATCAAAGGGAAAGTTGCATTAAAAGGCTTAATATGAATAACATCCCTAAATTTGTGGGAGGCTATAACTCTAATCCACAACATCACTTACAAGCTTTCCATGTTGTTTGCACCTTGCAGAACATTGAAAGTAAGTGGCAAAAGCTTAAGCTCTTTCCTAGGATACTAGTTGATGAAACTAAAAGTTGTTATAGATTTTTGGAACCATATTCAATCCATCGATGATCCACAATGCTGGAACTCTTCAACGAGGAATACCAAACCTATGCAAGAGTGTCAAATATGAGAAAAAACAAATCCAAGGATGACTGCAAAAAGAAAAGAAAAGTAAAACATGAATCCTTAGACATGGCCTTGGATAGATACTATTAACTACTACATAGATGTCCAAGTCATGATTTCTCTCAAAAAGAGTAGCTTTTTCACATCATAGATGGACTTCATAACCAAATGAAAGAGATCCTTGGGATTTATGCCCAAGGTCAGTTGTCTAAATTGAAAGCCCATTAGATACAAAGGCTAATCGAGCGGGTGGCAAAAGAAGAAGAAGAACTATGTAAACTAGTGAATGTAGAGGAATATAGCTAGGATCCAACTCTTCAAAAGAAGGGGCTCCAAATCTATGATGAGGAAAAAGAGGCAGCTCTTAACGAGATGATTTCACAACAAACCTTGCCAAAACAAAAGTCTATCACTGAGCTTGAAGTAAGGATAGATAAGATGTGGGAGTTGATAAAAACAAAGTTATGACTTGTGTGAAAACCATAGAGGAGAGAGTAACACAACAAGAATATAGTGAGTAGAGCAAGAAGAGGAAAAAAAATAAAGAAATAGGTAGGAACACTTATTGACAAAAGGAAAAATAGTTGTAGGAGATGAGGCTATAGACTCAACCACAGAAAAGGATGATGGATGTGACATCTACCTATATGACCATCCAAAGGATTATTTCCCAATCATGTTACATCTACATGAGTATTGGGATTTTGCTTTGAATCCCAAGCTTGTACAAAAGCAAATGCCTAGGAAATTACCTTACTCACAAGATAATTATAGATAGTCCTACAACCAACCGTACTATCTTAGTGGGACTTCTTATCAGCCTCAAAATCACTATCAATCGTTGTGGTAAAACACACAATCATGGGGGATGCCATCAACAAACCAACAACACCCTTATTGCCAACCAAACCAATATGACTACTATCACTCTCCAAATGGTTCTACTTCCTTTACCTTGAATCACTACTATCACTCTCCTGAATATCATCAACCCGCAACATCCCTTGTGGGATCACCATCTCAAACTTGTTATCCTTCGCAACATCCTAAATATTCTCATACTTCCCTCCACCATTTATCGCCACCAACAACATAGGAAGGATTGGCATCTCAACATCAACAGAAGAATGTCACTTGTGTTGTAAACATACATGTAAATGATAATGTTAGTAGATCTCAACCATAGTCTCGAAAACATCCTTTCTGAGGATAGTTTCCACACATAAGCACAAAACCCATAGTCGTACTGGCTCATTAAAACCAACACAAGGCCAACCTAGTGCAACACCCTTCCTCACTAAAACAATCTATCCCACTCCAACACAAGAGCCAACACCCATTATCACTCCAATGCAAAACATAATAGATGAACCTATCACTATGGAGAGACGGAATTCCATGCATTACTAATGATAAAGGGTATAGTTGTGGACTGACACTTCAAAATGTCAATACAATCATGATAGAATTGAGCAGAAAACAACGTTGCCCTCTTAGATAATTTGTAGTTAGTGATTGATTGATATTTTGCTAATTTTCAAGAATCAGTTGATTTGGAGAGATTTTCTCCTTGATTTTCTCTATGTAATCTCTATATATACCTCCACTTGTAAACAAGAAGTAATGAAGTGAAAAAGATATCCCTCTCTTTTCAAATTTTGTCATGGTATCAGAGCCTTAGGTTTTGAATCCTAGGAACATTTTTTCATTCAGCCTTCATTACCATATTTCTTCTCCTACTACGGCCTTCATTGCCATTTCCAATTGGGTAATTCATCTGTTATTACTGTAATCCTCTTCTTCTCCATGTATTTTCTTTTTCAAAATGTCTGAAGAATTCAAGATCACTGTCTACCCAATGGAAACCTCCACCAACCCGCAACCAAGAGACCTTCAACAGATTAATATAGCCTATCAACTTAATGCAAAAAAACTACTTGAAGTGGTCCTAGTTGGTGTGAACAATTCTGAAAGGCAAAGGAAAATCTGATCACATCTTTGGCATGGGACCGAAAGAGGATGATCCCAAGTTTGCAAAATGGGATGAGGAGGACTTGATGATCATGGCATGGCTTTGGAATTTGATGTCACCTGAAATAAGTGACACATGCATGTTTCTTCCCATGGCTTGAGATATTTGGGTAGTCATGAGACAAACTTACTCCAAAGTGAAAGATGCTACCCAAATTTATGAGTTGAAGATTAAGACAACCGCCATCAAACAAGAAAATTAGATTGTAACTAAGTATGCCAACCCTTTGAAGGAACTTTGGTAGATGGACCACTACCATGTTATTCAAATGAAATGCAATGAGGATGTTGTAATTCTGAAAAATTTCATAAAAAAAGATTGAACCTATGATTTTTTGGTGGGTCTTAACAATGAGTTCAATCATGTTCAAGTTCAAGTCCTTGGCAAAGACAACCTCCCCCCTCTTAATGAGGTAATTTCTATTATATTGGTTGAAGAGAGTAGGTGTAATGTTATGTTAGTATCAAAACCAGTTGATGCCTCGACAATGCTAATTAATGGAGGAAGTTGTGGGCCAAGAAGGGAGCATAAAAATGAAGAGAATGGAAAAGGAGAATTCATGAACCTCGTGAAAATAGGGACAACATGTGATGTACTTTCCAACACTCCATACTACAAACCATCTTATCCCTAGGATATTTGGATGTGTTTCGTTTGTCCATATTCATAGTCAAAACAAGGGAAAATTTGACTCAAGAGCCCTCAAAATAGTCTTTGTTGGATATTCTTCAATCCAAAAGAGCTACAAATGCTATCATCCACCAACCAAAAAATTCATTCTTTCTGCAAATGTCACCTTTGTTGAAATTGAGTCATACTTCACACAACCTTATCTTCAAAGGGAGCAAATAATAGTAGAAGATAAGGACTTCTTTCTTCTTGACCTACCCATAACCGAGTCTTCAAAGTCTTCCTATTCTTTGCTACCACAAACTGAGCCCGAGCCTCTTCGTCTTCCTTAAATTGTAGAACAAAATGATGAAGGTAATGGAACCACTACCAACACATGTCCTCCTCAAGTGTACTCAAGAAGAAAAAATCCAAACCTAGAATCAAGGCAAGTCCAAACATTGGGCTCGAGTGCTGGAAATGAGATAATACATCATAACCCATTTGATTCTCCTACTAAATCCTTGTTTGATATTGACTTACCTCTTGCAATTAGAAAAGGAAAAAGAGAATGCACTAATCACCCACTATCTCCTATATCTCATTTTGTGCCTTTTCACAAATGTTCCTCAACTCATAAATCATTCCTCACAAATCTTAACAATGTGTTTGTTCCTTCAACACTATTTAAGGCTTTAAACTATGAAAATTGGAAAAATCCTATGAATGTAGAAATGCAAGCCTTAGAGAAGAGCAACACATGGGAGATAGTGGACTTGCCAAAGGGGAAGAAACCAACAGGATGCAAATGGGTATACACTATGAAATACAAAGCTGATGGTTCTCTAGAGAGATACTAAGAGAGATTGATAGCTAAGGGATACACACAGACGTGTGGGATAGACTATTAGGAGACATTTGCACTAGTGGCAAAGATGAATACAATGAGAACCCTTTTGTCTTTGTCAATTAATTATGATTGGCCTTTAAAGCAATTTGATGTGAAAAATGCTTTCCTACATGGGGACTTAGAAGAGGAAATTTACATGGAGAATTACTAGGATATAATCAGAATATGGCCTCAAACAAGGTATGCAAATTAAAGAAAGCACTATATGGCTTGAAGCAATCACCTAGGGCCTAGTCTAGAAGGTTCAATAAGGTAATGATTGGAATGGGCTACAAACAAAGTCAAGGAGACCATAACTTGTTTATTTAACACATTGATTTAGAGGGAGTCACTACCCTTATTGTGTATGTTGATGATATTGTACTAACAAGAAATGATCATAGGGAGATAGAGAGATTGGGCAAGCACTTGGCAAAGGAGTTTGAGATAAAGGACTAGGAAATTTGAAGTATTTCCTAGGTGTAGAAGTGTGGCACAGTCAAAGCAGGGAATTTTCATGAGCCAACAAAATTATACCCTAGGTCTTCTAAAAGACATGGGGAAATTAGCTTGGAAACCATGAAGCACACCTATGGATCCCAATCATAAACTTGAAGAAGCAGAGGAAGATGTGGCCATCAACAAAGAAATGTATCAAAGATTGGTTGGTAGGCTTATTTACCTATCACATACATGACCTTATATAGCCTATGTAGTAAGCGTGGTAAGCCAATTCATGCACAATCCTAAGGAGGTTAACTTACAGGCAGTCTATCACATCCTGCACTATCTAAAAGGGTCTCCAGGTAAAGGCATCTTATTCATGAAAAGTGATAAATTCACACTAGAGGCTTATATGAATGCAAACTATGCAGGCTTAGTCATAGATAGGAGATCCACCACTAGGTATTGTACCTTTGTTGGAGGAAATCTAGTCACATAGAGAAGCAAGAAGCAAAATGTAGTAGCAAGATCTAGTGTTGAATCTAAATTCAAAGCAATGGCACAAGGAATATGTGAACTGTTATGGCTAAAGATTATCCTATAAGATCTAAGGGTCTAGTGGGAAGGACCTATGAGATTATACTATGATAATAAGTCAGCTATTAGCATCACCCACAATTCCATGCAACATGATCAGACTAAGCATATTGAAATTGATAGGCACTTTATCAAAGAAAAACTTGAGAGTGGTATCATTTGTACAACATTTGTTTCTTCTACCTCACAAATGGTAAATGTTCTCACTAAAGGACTTTGCAATCCTCTTTTCCAAACATTGGTGTCCAAGCTGGGAATGGATAATGTCTATTCACCAGCTTGAAAGGCAGTGATAGAATTGAGTAGAAAACAACATTGCCCTCTCAGCTGGTAGTTAGTGATTGATTGATATTTTGTTTTTTTTTGGGAATTAGTTGATTTGGAGAGATTTTCTCCTTGATTTTCTCTACGAAATCTCTATATATACCTCCACTTGTAAACAAGAAGCAATTAAGTGACAAAGATTTCCCTTTCTTTTCAAATTTTTTCAAGTCATGACACCAATCCATACTAAATGTGAAAGACAAGTGTGTTCACAAAAGAAATTAGGGGCCACTAAACCAAAAGACACTCAGTGGCCAACAACTAAGAACATTCAATTATTCAAAAAATGCATGGAATAATTTGAATCACTTATTAACTCCTATTTTAAGGACATGACCCCAACTAAGAGCTCACAAATGGAAATACTAACCCACAATCATACACCAATAAATCAAGGGAATAAGGACTTAGATGATCAAGATTCAATTACCATAAAGATTACCTAGGACAATAATAGAAAAACTAAATCACTAAGAATGGTAAGTGAGCAACTCAAAGTATATGATCCAGGGAATCTGAGGTGCATTTTCCAAACACTCGCCCATGCGTTTAGCCATGGGGAGAGGCCTTATCCTGACCTAGGAATTAATAAGTGCTTTTTTAACTTTTTTGTTTTCTACTTTTTTGTGGTTTATAATTTTTTTTTATACCTTTTTTTTTTCTTAATACCTTTTCACATTCTTTAATATCTTCTCATTCTTTTATACTTTTTCATTTCTTAATTTTTTGATATTTTCTAATTCCTTGATAATCTTTTGTTCTTACTATCTTTGCAATTCTTGATATCTTTTAAAATTTTTCTATACTTTGCTATTATTCTTACTTGTACATATTTATGTCAATTTCTAATAAAACACACCAAATAAGGAAAGATGTAGTCCCAATAAGGTGAATATTTCTCTATATTATCAATCATAAGGGCCTAATTATCTATACAGTGAGACCACAACATCATCCACCCATTCCAATAATAAGAGATTCTTACCATGGCCATAATGATATTCTTTTCATAATAAAACTAAGAATAAACTTGTGATCTTTATGCTTGGACCGAAAAGTGAAGAACGAAGTGGGAATGTAAAGGGTGTGACATCAAGGGAATTTGTGGATTCTCTTGGATTGTTATGAGTTCTATCTTGTTGCTAAGGAAGTATTATATCTTTGTAGATCTAATGAAAATGGACATAAAGAGTACAATAAGTGCTATCTTACTACGTCACTAGAAAAACATGTTACCCATGCTTGAAGGTAGGCGACTTCTCAAGAATTTTTAAATAATAATAATAAATAAAATGAGGTGCAACGAATAAACTCCTCCCTTAGACAAAACACCAAGTGACGATACTCTTTGCAACTATGATAGACGTATGGTTGTAACTCTTAGAGATGAAATAATGCAATGTCACTGGAATGTGGTTTGGACTTGGTTTGAATCTTGGAAAGGACTAATGATTACTTTAATGACTAATAAAACACAAGAATTCATTATGCCTATGGTAAAATACCTCACATCCTGATTTTTGCAATCCTTTCTACAGTTCATCTCAACTCATTGTATATTTAATCACAACTTGTGGTTTTGTATAATATAGCGTTATTTTCCCAATCTAGTGATACTAACATGTGTGTTTTGCTAGACATGTATGTCTTATATTCAACTCCTTAAGTGCCTAAGGACACTTTTAGATGTGGTTATACAAAGGCATTAAGGGTTGGAGCCTGCTTTGGGGAGGATCCACTTGTATAACTCTTGTATTTAATACTTGCCAAGCAATTCCACATCATCTTATGCCTTTTGAAACATCTAATAAACTTCCCATATCACCTAATAATCTATCTGTACATCAAAAATTCATGATCCATTTCTTATCCATACCATGAACTTTCGTTGCTCGAGATTCCTTTTTCATGAACCTTGAACATTAACTTGTTGAAAACCATGCATCACTTATGGCCCAAGACCCTCTAGACAATCTTTATATATTTTAGACATTTCATTTGAGTCATTTTTTCCCAAGAAAAATCAATGAAAAATTGAATTTTTAACTATGATGTCGTAGTCACGATGTTGTATCTACAATGTTGTGCTTGTGAAAATAGTATATATATGCATGGGAGTTGGTGAAAATTTTCATCTCTCATTTGTAGCAAAAGAAGTTTTTGTAGTTTTTCCTTAGCCCTCTTACACACTAGCTTCCAAAGGCCATAACTTCGTCCTTATAGCTTCGATTTCCAAAATTCTTAAATCTTGTTGATCCTAGAATACTCAACTTAGTTGTTGGGTGTTGAGCATTGCATGATATAAGTGAACAAAAATTTAAAAACTTGAGTTGCAAATTCCTAATGCCTGAAAGATATTATCAAGGATAAGTGCAAGGAGATAATAAAAACCTTAAAGTTAATCAATCAAACTAAGGCCAAAAAGATTCAAATAATACTCCTAATAAACCATATCAATTATTTTAGGCCACAATAAACAAGGAAAATGATAAAAGGTCATAAGTAACTAAAAGATATTACACCTAAGGGGTTTCTTTTTGAAAAATTTTCAAACTTTGTAATCATAATAAGATAAGAACTTGATCAAACCAAGGGTATGAACAAGGTAAAGAACTATTAAGAATTGATAGGAATATTCTAACAATTTCAAACCCTTGCTTATTGCAGATGGCCTCAAAGAGGATACCAGAAGGAGGACCTTCACAACATAGGAGCAAAAGACCAAGAACATGTAGAGAAAGAGGCTCAATCATATAGAACACACAAGCAGAACATGCAAAGAAGGAGGCTCAATCATATAACATTCATCAAGAAACTCATACTACATAGCACTAAGCCCAAGGAGAGGCAAAAATTCCACAAGTACCTAAACAAGGATAATGCCTCACATTGTCACCAAATTGCCTCTAGGCCAACCAAAAACATCGTTCATGTCCACAATCATCGTGGAACTAAATTTTGGTCTCTTTATGGACATTTCTCCAAAAGCAATGAAGACGCAAGTCAAAGCATCTCCATTATGACCCATACTAACCAATAATGGTGAATGGAACTTAGGAGACACCTACCAATTTTGGTAGAACAAATAGGCCGATGCTACGAGGAAAATTAAAAGAGTCTCTATGCCATACTCAATAGAAAGGACATATGGAAAAAGAAGACAAGGACAAAAGAGGAAAAACTTTCTAGAAGCTTGACGACAAAGGAAAAAAGCCAATGGAAGAGCCACCACTGCCCAAAACATGAACTACATCAAGCCATTTCAAATTTTTTTTTTTTTATTTTTGTTTTGTCATGTAACTATGTCATTTTTGTAAACACCACTGCAACACTCAAAGTCAATTAGTGCTTAAAGTCAATTAATAATCCCATACCTTCCCAATATTTTGTAAGGAACTTGTTCCTCCTTTTGTTCACTCAAGGATGAATTTTTAGTTAGTTATGGAGTATGATGAATCATCAATTGGCTAAGATATTGTTGATGCTATGTCGCATCTATGATATCATTGATGCTATATCTCATTTGTTTGATAAAAAGTCAATTTTTGTCCACCAATGATATTGTAACAATGATATCATATCTACGATGTCGTTTATTTGATATTGTAGAATATGCTACATCATCATGGATACAATATCGCAAGATGTGTGCTTACCTATAAATACAACACTTGGGTGCATGATCCAAGAACTTTTATTTTCCACCCTTAGGTAGACTCTGGTAATTTCATTTCATAGTTTTAGTGATAGAGAATGTCTGCAGTATGGTGTTGAGCAATTGTACAAAATCATCATCCAAGTGAAGAGTACTTGGGCATAGTTCATGTCTAGAAATAAAAATCAAAATTACTTTTCATCATTGTAGCATCCTTTTAGGTTTTATTGTTTTACTTAGCATAGTTTTTACTACTTTCTAAATAATCATTTACATTTTCAAGTATTTTACTTGTTTATTAGTAAGAAATGAGTATGATTGGTTTCAAGCATTTAAGTGTAATCGTCTGGTAATCCTACCAGTGTTATTGTTTGGTAATCACTTAAGCTAGAAAGCATTTAAAATAGTCATAGAAGTAGAGAGAATCTTATCATTAACATGAATTTCACCTATTTGATGATTTCTTCTAAAGCTCTATCTCTTAGATTTAATGAAGATAATTGATAGTTAAATAAATCACCTTGAGCCATGTAGTTTTCAAAAATCTTTTATTATCATTGAAGGCACAAGTAGTTGTTGAATACTTTCATCATAAGGGGTATGAGATAACTATTCTATAAGTTGATAAAAATTTTTCCTAGTTTCAAGAACAATAACTCAAATTTTTTTAGCTAAGTATCTACGAAAATGTCTTAATATATTATGAATGTCAAAGTGTCACGTTGACAAGCCACCATTGACACGGCCTCATCACCAGGGTCTCATTTATGTGTTATTGCCTCCTCGATGCATTTGCTACGTCTACAGGGCCCCATCGACATAGCCCTGTAATAAAAACTATAAATATGAGCTCATAACTATGTTTATGGGGATATCAAGTCATAGTAGTAGCAAAGCTCTTGTAGTTTTCTCCATTTGAAAGTTAGAATATTTCTCTGAGTGCCTGCAGCAGGAGTCAGAAAGTGTACAGATCTTTATTCAAGCACTGTTATACCTAAACCACACCAATGTGTACGGCAATAAAGATGAGCCCTTTGATCAAACCTTGCAACACTTAGAATAGATTAATGATTTATTTATGCATTCATTATTTTTATTAAATATACAATTAATTAAGCTATATTAGACTTAAAGTAATTGGTTAATTATTTAAGCTAAATAGATTAAACACATAAGCACAATCGCTTCGAACGTAAACATATATTCACTTGGTAATCCCAACAACGTTATTGCTTGGTGCGCTCAATAACAAAGCACTTGGTAACCCAACAGTAGATATGTGAGTTTAGGACATGTACGGAAAGTGAGGCCCGATACTTATGTTAGGACTAGTTAGAGACTAGTAAAGTAGTTAAATTAAATTAGTTATTAAAATACTTCATTTCTCTATTTAACTGTCAAAAAACATAAAACAATAAAAATCATATGCCTCGATTACACTTAACCATACCTTTGTACATCACAAGTGTAATTGGGAAAACAACGAACGATCATTAGGGCAAAGTTCACTTCCTAGACAACTAGTGTATTAAAAGATATAGAGTCTATGGAATTTGACTGGATCAAGCATTAACACTTTGTGATTCGTATGGTTGAGCATAGGGGTACATTCACTGCTAATCATTGGCACCATTGTTGGGAACTCTTTTTGTTGAAACGTATGCTATCTAGGATTAGTGAACATTATTAATATTGTTAGACGAACCCCAAGATCGACATTATTCTTAGATTATATAATTACAAAAGCACACTGATATTTTATTTGTTTGCAAAATGTCTTCTTCTCACAAGCATGAAGATGTCAAACAACCGATCCCACAATAGTGCAAGGTGGTATATATTCATCCAAATAAGTATGTGCATGATTTCACCTTCATCCTGCATCAAGATAAACAACTGTGATGGCGTGATATGGAAGGCAACATTGTAATGTCTTGTAATCGATCTATGCCCATAATGTTGATTCAAACTCTTGTGAAGTTAGGCATTAATGATCTTTAAGAGGAGTACGTTGTGCATGGTTATGACTACCGAGACTATCATCTTATTAAAACACAACACCAAAGAAATCAACACCAGGAGAAGCAACATGAGTTTGCAAAGGGAAAATGTTCATCAATCCTTTGATCCTACTGAATCAAGACAATAATTAGGATCCTTTCTCTGGAGGTTCTCAACATGAAAATTCTTCATCCCTTGATATTCATGATAGGGGTGTGAACCTGAGTCTACATTCCACTATCAACAAACTAGGTTTAGGAAAAGATGGTAGTCAAGGCAAGGGCTTGGACAAGCATTAAGATGATAAAAAACCTAACAAACGTGGCCATGACAAGAGAGTTGGAAAATACCATGGTGGTGGCAATCCTCCTCCCTCTTTGTCCTCTTCATCTACACTTTCTTCTTCCTCTTCTTCTAATTTTGAAAAATGTCGCAAACAAAACAATTGTGATGAAGGTGGGTAACAAAACAATAATACTAGTTGTCATGCCCATAATAATCAAAGGGCCAACAGAGGACATCATCAGTGACAACGAAATAATGCTGATGATGAGCCTTTACTGGCAACTCAAAGCATTCTTAACAGTGTTGAGGTAGTCAAAATTTTAACTAGGAATGTGAAAGATAGTCAAATCAAGTTCTTACACATAAATAATATTCCAAGATTTGAGGGGGGGATATAGCTTTGATCCACAAAATCATCTACAAGCCTTTCATGATGTCTACACCTTACAAAACATAGAGAATGACTGGCAAAAATTGAAGCTATTTCCCAGGACACTCATCAAAAAGGCAAAAAGCTAGTACTAGTCCTTGGAGCTGAAATTTATTCATCGATGGAGTACAATGCTTGAGCTATTCAATGACAAATACCAAATGTACTCTAAAGTGTCCAATCTGAGAAAGAAAATCCAAGGTTAGAAACAAGGAACACATAAACCCTTAAATGTTGTCATGGATAGATATTATTCTATCATACATTGATGCCTTGGCCATGGTTATTCTTGGAGGAAACAACTCTGCCACATCATTGATGGGATCAAAGTAAAAACCACAAGAACTCTTGGGGTTTATGCCCAAGAAAGACTATTCAAACTAAGAGCTTATCAAATACCCACAAGGTTGGGGCATGGCAGGAGATCCTTGCCATTTTTCTTTTCTACCTTTTCTTTTGTTTTCTGTAGTAGTGAATGGAAAGAGGCAAGGATAGGGGTTTAGAAGCTGTGGCCCAAGGGGTTACGATCATTGGGGCGAGGTTGCCACTACCCGTAAGGTAGGAAACGCGACAAGATTCATGACAAAGTGCAGGGCAGGGCAGTGTCATAAGGCTCGGTAGGATGACCACCGTGGCAACAACCGCGGTGGCAAGAGATGCAGGGATGCAAAGTGCAAACAGTATTATTTTGTACATTGTTGGGGCTACACTCTCAAGGAGCATAGCCAGCAATCAAAATTTTTGCCTTGAGAAATTTAATAATAATTATTTGGGGCTACACTCCTAGTAGTTAGATTTTTTTATTTTTTATTTTTTTTTTTTGCTTTAAGATTTTATATTTTTTGGGGTTATGCTCCTGAGGAGCATAGCCCAAAGTTAGAAAATTGTGTGACTACTCTAGACTACGCTGCCTGGAGTTAGAAAATTTTAAGAGAATTTGCTGAATGTAAAAATGTCAACAATGCTAAAGTTGCAGTAATTCCAAACTTGCAAATTGAATGCCAAATTGTTAAGATGTCCAAACTAAGACAATGTAAAATGTGCAAATATATGAAACGAAATGCTAACACTACGCTAAACATGTCGTACCCCAATGAGTATCAGGCACGTCAAATGTGTATGTTGACGTCTCATACTCGCAAGGCCCAAGGGGCCCTAGAATATTTTTTTAAGTTATGCTATGTTATGTTAATGTTTGCTAAATGTAAATTAATATGTTTTTGATGAAGTGCATCTGTTGTGTACTAACACTGTGTTTGTCGTTTGTGTGTTTGCAGGGTGTTACTAAAGCAAATCTTAGTTGTCGTGGAGCTTATCAGCATCCTTTACTACATGAGCGAGCCTATGCCTAACACGCTTGCGCTAAATATGAAGTTGGGTCATCAAGCGGTATGGTTTCAGTCGGGGACCTTCGAGTTCCTAGCATTCCTGCTGCGGCAACTCAGTGTGATCATGTAATCACCCCTAATGGAGGCTACAGCTACCATCACCAAGACATTGCTGCCTAGGGCCAACCAAGACATACTAAGGTTCATGTCTAATGAACCCATGATCAATGATGGATGAGCAGGTGGTTTGAGGCGAGGCCCCAAGGGCACTTGTCCCCTAGCCAGGATCTGGGGAATGCTAGAGTTCTTTTGTTACAATAAGGACAATACCCTCTTTGTGGCTATGCATATGCATACCGTGTTCCAGAACCCACCTAGGACTGTATACTACACAGGAGGGTAAGTGCTTATGTTTTTGCGTTATGCTCTATTGCTATTGGTCATGCTAGATTTGCTAACTACTAGTTACTTATGTTTGATGCCAAATTTAAAGTTGATGATGAGGGGCTCCACAATGAACCAAAGGCTCTTGCATTGACCCGCACTACCCTAGAGGTGTTCTCCTCTAGTCTAAACTTTTGGGAGGTTGTGATTGAGCAGGTGGGAGAGGACTTAGAGAACTATCCTACCCGATGTTGCAAGGCATTCAAGCGATGCACGACCTATGGTTGGCTTGATGAGGAATGGGCTAGTGGCAAGCCCAACTTTGGAGAGCCATATGTACCACCACCTTTATCGGGTACACTATTTGTTCTACGTAAGCATTTGTTACTCGGCTTAGCTTTTACTACTTGTTCACATGCACTTGTTGATTTGCCCTTGCATAATGCTAACATTGTATTTGCCTATGTTACAGCTACAATTGCTTTAGGAGAGGTGGCAGTAGTCACCACAAGCTGCAGCAAGGCCACCCTCATAATAAAATACAATGATGTGAAGAGGGCATAGCATTGGTTGTGCCATAAGGCCTCAGATGCGGTGATCAGTTGGCTAACACGTGCTAGGCTGATGGAGCTCTTCTTGGCCCTTATCCCAAGCACTCCAATGGCCGAGATTGTCACCATTATAAATTCTTTTAGCAAAGACACCTACTGCTTCGTCACCCGTGTGCATGAAGTGAGGGTGGTCTTGGACCTTAAAGATGCTTTCTTCACAAACTTCTTTGGCCTCCCCTCAGAAGGCCCATTAGTCATTAACAAGGCCAGTAAAGAGGCAAACCGCAAAGGAGAGATTGAGAGGCTAGGAACAACTCAATCTTGCAAAGGCATCATGGTTAGAGACGTGCATGTGCTTGAGTTCTGGGAGCTCTACCCTCTTTTTCGTGTCCATGCCTTTCTGAAGCTGCTCTCCCAAGGAAAAATCCTTGGGGTGGAGCAAGCACGAGTGATGAGGGAGGTTCTAGAGGAGGGTACCAAATTTAACTAGGCTTCCTTCATCACCGTTAGACTGCAAGCAGAGATCACTAAGCTTTGCTACAACCTATAAGCGATGTCTCATGTCTACTTCGCATTCTTCATAGTGTATCTGCGAAGGTTCGTGGAGTTTCTAGTGATTCAGGATAGTGGGCATTGGGTTGTGTAGGATTGTGAGCAGTTATCCAAGCCTTAGGTTATGCACTTGTTCACGACCACTCATGCGCAGGACCCCCCAAAGGGAATTGATGAGTTATACTTAGTTACGATGAAGGCTCATATAGGGAGGTCATGGTCACACTATTCTTGTAACAATGCAAGCAAGTGTCCCCCAATGGTCATTGGGGATGTGAGCAAGGCCAAACGGTACATCACAAAGATGGTGGAGCCTTCCACGACGAAAATCAAGAGGCCACGCCTAGCAAAGGAGGCTACTCCTGTGGTTGGACAGGTAAGCGTTAAGAAGGTCTATCTTAAGATACCCACCTTTCGTTCAATGGTTGTAGGTTAGTAGACATGTCTTGGATGCATTTGTTTTGTACTATTTTTTATATTTATAATTTTTTTATGTTTTCTTATGTTATGTCATGATAATGCTACTATGCTATGCTCATGAGTTAGACAAGAGGGCTGCTAAAGAAGCAACAGTAGTGACAGTAGCAGGGATGGCTCCTCTTCAAGTTGATGAGGAAGAAGCACGCAAAGAGGAGCTGCACGAGGCCATTGAGACCTTCCAACAATTTGATGCAGAGAGGTTGTTCCACCCTGAGGATGATTTTCTCAGCCTCTTTGATAATGTGTAGCTAGGAGATCTTCCTGCACTGACACCTGAGGGCTTGCTAGGTAAATGCTTTAAGTTTCCATCTACTTTTGCTCTTCGCTCTTGCATCTTTGGCTATTTAATTATTAAGTATTGCATTGTGGTGGGTTACAACCTCAAATGTCCCTGCTAGCAATCCACTGCTAGTGCCTACCCACCGCATGAAGCCATGGGTAGAGACACCAAATAAATTTGCCTTCATGGAAGCCATAGTTGAGGACATCATGGACCACATACAACAAATGAATCTTGAGCTTGGTATGTATGTTGTTGTTTTGCTTAAATTATTTACCAATTTCGTGCTTAGTCTGTGGCTAATGTTGATGTGCTTGTTGTATGTCAATAGGTTATAAGCTTCATTGGGATCCAAACTAGGTGGCCAAGGTGGATGTTGTCCCTGAATATCCTCCCGAGGTGGAGTAGGTATCTTGCCATGTGTACGAGGCAATTAACAAGTGTGTGCTTTTCAATGTGAAAGCATTATGGACCTGTAGGCACTCGAACGAGCACCTATGAAAATGCATGCACAAGCTCAAGGAGACCGTGGTGAGCCTACTATAGAGAATAAGGACCTTCAATCCAGTTATGATTTCTTATCAGCTCAGCCACAAGGAAACAGTACCTAGCGGATCGCAGAGATCAATTATGCCAGATACTAGTCAACAATTTGAGGCAAAAATGAGGCCACCTAGGAGATTATTGAGCAAAGGTTTCAAATGGATCTGCTCACCTAAAAGAGCTTCAATGCTAAGGTGTACAAGTGGGGACACATGTAAAAAGACCACAAGCACCACTACAAGCATGAGCGAGATGCATATTTGCAGTAGCTCAAAGGGGAGTTTGTCAAAGCCCATCGCCTTAAGTTCTTTCTTGAGGCAATTGGCAAGAGCTGGGCCTTTGAGCAGTTTGCTCAACACACAGTGGTTAATGGGTCCCTAGAGCAGAAGATTGCGATGGCCTCAGGGGAGACGTTATCCGCCACCTTTTCGATGTAGCTACCTGCATGGACCACCATGGACAAGGATAAGATCCTTACAGGTGTTTACTTCGGCCATGAGGACTAGACACAACTATTAGAGGTCGAGATCCTTCGACGCTTGAAGGAGGGCCTTGACAAACTACCTCTAGACATGGTCAATGTAGGACCCTCTCAAGTTAGGTTTTTGTTGTTTTGTGTCATGCTTTTTCTATTAAGTTGTGTATTATACATTAGTTTACAGATTTTTGTGATTCTTGTCATTGATAGGCACCAGGTGATGTTGTAGGCCCTAGCAGCATAACGGATAAAGAGGAGCCTCCACCCCCACCTATTGCCACTACCTAAGCAGATCCCAATGTAGCCCTGTGACTGGGCATTTTTGTATTTTTGTGCATCTTTGCATGGTGTAGTGTAGATAATCATATTATGTAACATTATTCTTTTATGGAATAGAGTGGATTTGTTTCTATATGATGTGCATTGTTGTGTTAAGTGTTGATAATACGATGAATTGATGCGAAGTGATTGCTAGTTTTAGGCCATTTTGGGTTGCGTATGTAGATAACATTTTGATAGTTTTAGGTCATTCCAGGCCCCAGTGATAGTTTCAGAACATTTTGGACCATGCATTAAAATGGAGAGTGTTGCCAATTTTGGGTCATGGTAGGCCACACTAGTAGTTTTAGGCCATTCTAGGCAATGTTATAGAAAGGAAAAAAAGCTATCAGTTTTAGGCTATGGCAATCCATGCGACAATTTAAGGCCTTCTCATGCCATGCATGCCAATTTTAGGCCTTGGTAGGCCATGGCATCTTTTTGTAAGTTTTTGAATCTCATGATTTTGTTATGTGTTTTACTGTTTTTATGTGTAAATTGACGACTAAAAAGTAATAAAACAAAAGTGTAAACTTAACAAAAAATGCATAAGCAGAAGAAATAAATGCATAAAGAGACAAACAATGCAAAAGTGCAAACCAAGAAAAAATGTAAAATATGAACAAAATGCAAACAAGCAAAGCATGTAGAGGTGGGGCAAGCAAGGATCCAGCGCCTATTAGACCACAGGCATACCTTAGTCACGTAGTTGTTTCCTAACCTTATGTGGATTAGGTGGTGCATAGGGCATGGAGGGTATGATGTGGTACTCGCCTTGACCTTCGTCAACTATGTCAAATGACAATTCTACCCATAGAGTATCTTTTGAATGGTCAGGAGTTTTTGTTGGCTCTTTGGGTTGGTCTACTTCACACTTTTCACCTTCGTTCTCTGTGGGAGACATGTCATTAGGGAACTCTATCTCTGACCCTTATTCAGCATCGATGTTGTTGATGGTCAAAGGGGCTGCATTTTAAACGTGTATGATAACCTCTCCACTTTCATATGGAAGGTGGATTTCCTAATGGATTGGGGAGGAGATGGCCTGTAGCTGGGCTAACCAGGGCTTACCCAAGATTAGGTTGAAACCTAGTATCTCCTCAATGACTATAAAGTCAGCCATGGTGGGGAATTTCTCCCTTGCCACAAAGGCTATCATGACAGTCCCCCTTGCAACAACACATGACCCATTGAAGGACTTCAAGCATGTTGTCTTCCTTGGTTAAATCTGGTTAGCAAGACCAATTTTGTTAACAACTGTGTATGGGATGACATTGGTTATCGCCCCATCGTCAACATGCACCCTACTTATCTTGCATTCTCCCATGTGAATAGTTATGAACATCAGCATAGTAATAACTTGATCCTTCTCAGGGTCCACCTTGATTGCCTCATCCCGAAATGCCAAGGATGTTGAACTTGATTTTTGCAAGGGAGAAGGCAACATCATAGTGTTAATGGATTGTTCATCCACTGGAATGTCCTCCGTGACGGGAATGGAGGTCAACATGCATACTAACACTTCACGATGGGCGAAGGAAGTCCTTGTGAGGTTTTACAAGCTTAGAGTTGTATTTTTCTATTTCAAAGCCTGCTTAACTTATGCCAATGCATCAAAGAAGTCCCGCAATCTACTGCTTTGTTGTTGGTGGCCTTCATCTCCTCCATGCGACCTAAGAGACGGATCTCTCATGGAGGAGATTTGGGCTTGGTTTGCTTGGTTTGCTTTGGAGCCTTAGTGCTCCATTGTTGGTTGCTTTGCTTTGGAGCCTCATCACTCCATGGTTGACTACTTATTGCAATAGCCTTATCAGTCAGTTGGGCCATTGGTATGGAAGACAAGGGCACAGGCTTAGCTGGGCCTAGTGCCCTTTGCTCTTAGTGTTGCCTAAGCATCTTATTAGCAAGGCACTCGTTAGGCCTCCTGATTTACCATCTCGTTTGCTTGTTAGCATCATTTGCAGGATGGGATCTTGGGCAAGCAAGAGCTAATTAATTGCCCACCACCGAACTCCCAATAGGTGATGAGTCCACACGTCGTGGCACCCTTATGACAAAGGGTATTTGGGCTGTTGTAGCTGCAACGTGTTGCAAGGCCCTAACCATGACAAGTGTTATAGGCATCCAAGGTGGTGCTCTGATGACAGAATGGGTTCTCGAATTGGTTGATGCTGAGGAGGCCCCAGTGTTGCCAAATGACACATGAACCATGAATAGTTCTTGTACCGGTTCAACATCGTGATCAACACTAATGGCATTGATCACATATCCTACAAACCTTATGTTTAGAGGATCCTTGTAAACCCCATTGATTGGTTTTGGAGGTGCACTGGGTTGGTAGCATCAATGGCCAACTCACCCTTGTCATTCATGCATTGGATGTCAACCTGCAAAGCCATGCAAAAGTCTATCATGACCTTGCAATTGGTGATACTAGCAAAACCAGTCCAATCGAAAGTGCTTAGGGACCAGAGGCTTGTTAGGCAGTGAGGCCGAAGGGTTTTTGACAAGCTTGCAATATTGATCATACCATTTGCAAGCATCCTCGAACATCTGCTTGTACTGAATGTGTCTAGCATTAAGTAGTTGGTCCAAAAACTTCGACCACTTAATAGGCAATGGTGTATACTTTGAGCGATCCTTGCACTTGAAGTTAGGCCTTGTGGCAACTAGTGCCATGGTCGCTAACAATGCGAGCTAGTTTATCACCATAGTGCTAGAGCTGGCCACCTTGTTGTTGGTCGGTGCCTTAAATGGCTTGGCCGTTGGTTTGGCGTTGGCCGACTTAGCCTCGTTGGCCACTGATGTGATGATTGTGGTTGCTTGTTTGCCTTTGTCCTTGTCTTTCTCCTTCTTTGCATGCAAGTTCTTATAGGCCATGTAGGCCAAATCTTTGCTGGCCTCTACTGCATCCTAAATGCTCTTAGTTTGAGCAAACACTTGGCTCAAGGACTGCAAGACAAGGTAATACAATTTCAACTTGATAAAGTCATTCACTGCATCTTTGAAAATGGCTAGCAAGTGGACCTCCATGATAGGCTCACGAATCTCATTAAGGGAAGCACTCCACCACTAAATGAATTATTGTCCGAGCTCTAGGTGGCCTTGCTTCACTTGCATCAGTTGGTCAAGGGTTGCTTCAGGCTTCAAGTTGTACTTGAAGCCTGTAAAAAATTGCATGAGCAATTCCTTCAATGAAGAGATGAAGGCCCTGGAGAGCACGTGGTACCAGTCCAATGCTTTACTAGTTAGGGACATGGCGAATATGTGGATGATGACGTTTGGCCATGCCTGCAACAAGAAGCACTCTGAACGGAAGGTGACCAAATGAGGGTTAGGATCTCCTTCACCATTATATTTGGTGAACTGTGGGAGTGAGACCCTTGTAGGTAGTTTCAATGGTGGGACGACAAGACTAATTGGATTGTCCTGGTAGAAGTCTATCACCTGTATAATTTCTGAAGAGGCAACCTTAAGTCGCTTGACCTCTTTGGTAAGGCTCTAGATTAACTAGAATGCTTGATCCAAGCCAGGTGGCATGGTAGCGGGCTGCATGGGCTATGTTGCCCACTAGGGTTGTTGAGTGGCCCACAACCTGCCTCTAGGTTGTGTGACCACACACGATGCCTATTGTGTGGATTGTGTCGTGCACACAGCACACGAGCCCCACCACTGTTTGACAGTTTTGATCATTGGAAAAGGTGCCAATGCGAAAAATGGGATGAATGACGCCTGAGTCATGTATGGCAGGGGAGGAACATGTGTAGTATGCACATAGGGTTGTGTGGGTGCAACGATTGCTACTATAGAAGACTAGGTAACTTGAATAGTCTAAACAACCTGAACGAATTGGACAAGCTAGGAAGAGACAACGAAAGGCACACTAAAGGGAAGGTTGAAGGGCAAAACAACATCTTGATGCATCTACTGCGTCTAGTGGGTTGCCACCACAGGTGTTGACCTCGACGATGACATGGGACTACGAGATGACGAAGGAGGAATAGTTAAGGCTATCTACTAGAATGAGACATGGAATAGGTTATCATGCTCAGTCTAAGCCTCAAGCTCGTCTGGCTTCTCATGGAGTGGCTCCTCGTAGTTCATCCCTGCCTCATGGCCCATGTTACAGATGAGATTCTCCAACATCCACTAGTAATCTTCTGTGAGCAAGATAAAGTCAAAGTCAAAAGCAAACCATTCCCTCTCGTTACGATCCATATGTTCATAACTACATTTGGCTTCCATTTCTTGGCAGTCTAAAGGCAAACCCACCTGTAACTTTGCACAAACAAAGTTATATTGATCATCGTTGAGCACCATGACCTTGAGAGGTAGGTTGTGCAGCTTGAGAGACTATCTCTACACTAGAACAGGACCCCTAGGAACGTCAACTAGAAACTCTTGTTGTACAGGCTGGAACACAACTATGCCTGAAGTGAAGGTCGAGGGTTGCTCAAGGTTCATGATGTAAAGAGAAATGTAAAATGTTGCTTATGCAAAAAGGGAGTAAAAATGGCTGAGTGCTAAAATGCAGGAAAAATGGCTAAGTGTAAAAACAATGCAGAAAAAATAACTAACTTTGAAATATAGCAAAAATGACTAAGTGTAAACAACTAACTCTGGGATTACGCTTAGAGCCAACTACGCTTGCTATGCTAGAGCTAGCTACACTCTACTGGAGACCCAAAATTTTGACAAAGTGTAAACATTGGTATTGTCAAGCAAGGTTCTAAGGGAACCAATATGCATAGAGTATAGAAAGCACGTAAGGCAACAACTAAGGGATTGCTGAAGAAGGAAATGGTGAAGGCCCTCCTTCTAGCATCAGCAAACTATAGCGATCGAAAACGTCGAAAGCTAGAATGGGAGATTGAGACGTCCACAATCGCATAGTCTTAAGGCTTGTTAGAAAATGGAAGCAGGATGCCCAGAATAGTCTTGTCAATCGAATTGCAACGTACAGGCATTACGATGAAACATGTTTTAAGGTGTTTATGCGATGTCTGTGGTTTTCGCGATGCTCATAGAGGTGAGCATAGTTAAAGTTTTTAGTGTGAAAATGGAGGTGCGAACATGCAAATAGATGCATGAATAGTGAAAATGCAAGTAAAATGCCAAAAATGTGCAAGAAGTATGAAACATGCATAGAATGCGAGCTAAAGAAAAGACGGCACCGCCCCAAACAAGGGAGCAGAATCAACTATAAAGAAAAGGTAAGGAGGTACGCAGTGTACAAACAAGCATAGTAAGCAGCATAGTCATAGTCTCAAGGTGTTTGGCTATGAAGACTGATGTCTATCGTGGAGTTGGTTGTCACAATGTCCTACGGGGTACAACAGTGAGCAATGTGTTGGGGGGTGTTCGACAGTGTCCAATGGGGTCCTAAAGGTCACCAAGGTGCTAGGCATCCTTGGGTGAAAAAATGTCAATGCCAACTGTGTTTGAAAATTCCAAACTTGCTTTTGTTTTGTCAATTGGAATGTCAAAATGCCAACCTCATTTCAAATTTGTCAACCCCTAAAACGTGGACCACTAGGGTATTCATAGGGTTAGGGTTAGCGTGAATCACAAATCAGGCACCACATGGCATAGGGTAGTTGGGACTATACTAACCCTAACTACACTCCCACTGAAGCACAAAGGTGTTCTACTAGTGTGCTCCAATGGACCTTGTGAGACTACCAAATTGTGACTACACTACCGAGATTGCATGTGAGAGTGCTGAACAAACCGCAAGGTACCTGCAAACAGTGCAAAATAATACAGTTTTGAAGACTACACTCCAAGACTACGTTGCCACTTTTCTGAATGGTTTTGAGCATAGGTACATCTTGGGGGAAAATGGGGGATGAAAATGAGACAACTTGCTGATCTTTCTTATCGAAGGAATGTTGATGCTGAGATGCAAGCCAATGCTCAATTCTAGATGCTTCTTAAGGTAGTTTCACATGGCTACGCTAGCTACGCTCTAGAGCATAGCCTAAGGGGTTAGGAAAATCTTGCAAAAAAGTGAATCTTAGTGCTGGCTACACTGACTATGCTTTGGAGTAGGGAGAGCATAGCCCAAACACTTAGAAAAATATTGCAAAACTAATGCCTACATGCAGACTACGCTAGCTACACTCTGGAGCATAGCACCAAAAGTTAGAAATCTACCAAACTGTTACATCCATCCCATACATGCTCAACAACCTCTAGTCTAACACCTAGAGAAATTTGCAAACTGATCATCCCAAGGCTAACTATGTTGACTATGCTCTAGAGCGTAGTCTCGACAGGGAGAGCGTACTCAGGACACTTAGCAAAAATTTGTAGCTACTATTGATACTTAGAAAAATTTTGCCAATCTAGACTATCAATGCCAACTACACTGACTACGCTCTAGAGCGTAGCCTCAACAATGGGAGCGTAGTCTCAACACTTAAACAAAATTTGCAGAGTTTTGACACTTAGCCAAATTTTCAGTTGAGACTTAGAAGCTCCAAATTTGGTGTTGTTTCAATCACTGCACTCAAGGATGTGAGGACATCCACAAGAACCACAAGCAACAAGATAAATGCAACGCATCACAAAAAACTGTTGGACCAATTAGTGAGAACCAGAAAACCACTTCCGAATGTCTTTGACCTTTCAAACAATATTACTACAACCTAGTCAAAGCTACAAGAGGCAAGGGGCAAGAACATCATCTTGGAGAGATAACTCAAAATAGCCAAGAAGTTGAATGAATTCTTGGTTACTGAAGTTGCCAAATTAAGAGCCCAAATTGCCAACCCTGCATTTCTCAACTTGACATTAACAAGAGATGAACATATTGAATAGCTTCACACTAGACTAAAAGGGGTTGAGGGTGTAATGGAAATGAAGGTGTTCTCCCAATCCTTGGCAAAGGCCACATAGCACAAAATTTAGAAGGCCTTGGATCAGACCTGCTAGGAGAGAACGTATATTTGACCATAAAGAACCATCATCTACGGAATGTTGAGGAGCACAAACAACAATTAACTAACTTCATCTATCAACAGCAGGAGCAACTAACTAGAGTAAACACAAAACTGAGAAGACTAGCAACGGAAAACAAAAACCTCTCCATGGAGGAGGTTCATGCTCTTCCACAGAAAACTGCGATCAAGGTAGTCGGCTAGAAATTGAAGGCTCTCAAATTTGAGAGAGTCAAAGATGATTACAGAGAGGAAGTCAATCTACAAAAAGAAGTGAATGAAAAACACATTTAGTTGGCAAAGGAGAAAGTGAATACAGCCCTCCAAAAACTCTAGCAATGAAGAAAATTTTGGCGACCTATCATTGATGGAATAGATGCCTACAACAAGGTAGAAATCTACATAAAGGAGTTGCAAATTGATGAGATGACAGAATACATAAAGCTCACTAATCTCTTATATGCAAATTTGACCATGTTAATTATTGGACAACCATGGTCAAAACTAGAGAAACAAGTAGTCAACTTGTACTTGTTGTACAAGGCCTTGTTCAAGCATCACAAGGACACCAAGCAAAAGTTTCTTGTGGCAAATGCTAAACTTAAAGTTCTTAAGGGTGAATATACTAATCAAAGATCTACCATCGAGAACCTAGCCAAAAGAATGAACGACTATTAGAAGCTGCAAAACGCAGTCAAGGCGTTTAATGTCGAATGCAAATAGTTTGCTGCCTAGTTTGTCAACATAAAGGATATGTTCCCAATAATGCCCTATCCATGGGATATCCCCATTCCAGCCCACATTAATGATGCCACGTGGACTATGAATGATCCCCAAAGTAAGGAAGAGAAGATGAAGGTATTACTAAATGCCTTTTACCTTCCACTAAAGGTTACAACCATAGTAGAACAACCAGAGCTGCCTCAACCACCGCACGTGCCCAAAGTCGACGAAGGTCCTTCAGAACCTCAAGAGCCTCCACCACCTGAGACTATCTAATCTTCTCCACCATTTTCATGCCATCAGGGGATGAGCTGTCCAATTTTGTGTAGTCATGTCATGGTGTTCAATTTTGTGTCATGAACACCACAATTTTTGTAATAACATGTTTCCAGCATTCAATATCTCATAATGTAAGTAATAACATGTTTCCAGCATTCAATGAAGCCATCATAATTTACTAGTCTTGGAACCAAGTGTCAAACATGACAAAAAAAAACACTTGAAAAGCATTATTAAACAAAAAACTAGTATTAGCAATAAAAAGCTTAGATGAAAGATTCATGTGGCTTGTCCTTTAAATCAAGAACTTAATATATAGGTGATCTAAAAGAGTGCATTCTAGATGTGGTTAAATAAATAAATCGTGTTGATACTTAAAACATAAATCAACGGAAGTAGAAAGATAAGTTCTATCTAATCTATGATAAATTCTTAATAGGCCAACTCTTTGGTTACACTAAGTGAGCTAAACTAGATCTATATGATTGCCATCAACATTAGGATCGAAAAGTGCAAATATGTTCCTAAAAGAAGACCAAACTCTCCATTCATCTTTTTACAAGATAAAAGATACCCCTCCTATTTTATTAGAGGCATTTTCTAATATATTAAAATTTCTACAAATCAATCAAATAATACCAAGAAGACCATTCGTAAGTTAAGTTCAATGTAAAGCTCTTTCTTAAGAATCACATGAAGCATATATCTGGCACATATCAAAAATTAAACCAAAACATTCAAGCATCCCCAAAGATCTCTATCTCCTAAAATAGAACTAGAATCAATGATGCAAGTAGAATATTTTGAGCAACACAAAACAAATCACCTCTTCCAACTTCATGATTCACTCTCTCCAAACATAAAAAATTAATTGTTGAAGTCAAATTAAAACCATAAATTTGAACTTCTTGAAGACAAAAAATTAAAATTCTAACAATCATATTAGATAGTAGTGTATCATCGAGGGTCCAATAATCCCCAAACATTCTAGAAATGAAATTCGTGAGGGTGCAACACCTACCTTGGTTCCTTCTTTAATACCCATAATAAAATAAAAAGAATTAACTTGTTCAAAATTAGAAACAACTAGCTTATGGTTTTCATAAATGATATTCTTTGTAGTTCTTGTGTTTCTACACTTTAGGATTGCTACATACAATGTGTTACTTCCTTCCCTCTAAATATGAGAACCTTCCAAAATTACTTGGATAGTAAAATTCGAAGGTGGTACCTTCTATCTTTTATGATCTTCTTCACAATTCATCTACTTTTAGTTCATCTGTCTCAATCCCTTTTTCAAAATTTTTGAAGACATTCTACTTAATTTCTTTTGCTAATTTAACTTCAACAACTCCTTTGATGATTAGTTCAGAACAATTAAATACCTTGTGAGATGGCTCACACAATAGCAACATGCCTTGGAAGGGGGAAATAAGACATTTTTGTTTCATAATCTTTTCACTATATGCTAGCTCTATAGAAAGAGAAAGTTCTTTCTTGAAATCTAATTCTGCACAAATCCTTTGAGATGACCAAGCACAAAAATCACTTTATTTTTTCTAAGAACAACATTTTTCTAATCATATTAGCAATATTTATGATCAAAAGGAAAAAACCATAGGCAAATTGCAAAGCTTAATTCAAATTAGCAAAATAGTTTTTTGCACCTTATTAGGATCAAAGTTTTCTTGCCATTTTTATAAAACTAAAAAAGTATCAGATACAAACCATGGAGTATTCTTAGTAGCATTATCTAGTTATTCCTTTGTTACAAATTATAAAAGGGGGAAAAAACTCGATTGAATTAAGAATAAGAACATTGTGAATATCTTTATAAGTCTAATAGGTTTTCATCCAATCATTCAAAATTTATGCAAGTGGAATCTTTCCAACAAAAAACCCAATAGGGTAGCACTTCGAGAAATCTTAACAAGTACATCTTGCAAATTATCTAGCAAAGTGAAGCAATGTTTAATGGCTTGAGATTTATTTTTTGTTCATATAGAATTAAATCCCAAGTACCCATTTGCATTTATAGCCAAATATTTTACACAAGCTATAGAGCTTGCAAAGTTGTAACTGTCTATGTTAATGGAAGTTCTCCTATGCTTACCTAGGTCATTAGAAGATATTTTCACCAAAGCCCAAATCATTGCAAATCTCTAAGATCAGGTCAATAAAGGGCCTTGATGAGTAGATGTACTTAATAATGGTCCCAAATACCTATTACAAATTCATTTTATGAAAAAAAAAAAAAAGACAAGGCAAACTTAGCCCTAAGTAATGAATAGTAGTTCCTACCCATTTCTATAAGTAGGTAGCTCTTTCTCCTCTTTCTCTTCTTTATAACAAAGAAGAATTCTCTGAATAATGAATGAAAAATTGATGATTCCTTTGATGTTTGATGATTCAAATAAATAATTTTACCAATAATTCTTATATCTCTTTTTGTCATTCTCTTCAGCATTATCACTAGTTATCATTAATACTATCATGATTTGATGAATGTACAATGCAATTCTATCATTTGATATGTTTTGAGGATCAAACAATCTATGGCTGAAATTTTTTTAAGAATTTGAGGAATTTTACATTAAAAAAAAAAACACCAAGCTTCCATTAAAATAGCTCTAACAATTTGTATTAGAGTGAAGGTCAAAAACTAAGTAGTTAAATAATTCTCGATAAGTAGCAATAAAGAAATTTAACTGTGCCAAATTCTCTTCATGACACAAAATTTTATGATTTAGAGTAGAATGATGAAATGACTTGTTGAATTTAATGATGCTTAAAAAATTGTAGAATCCAGAGTTGATGACAATCCTACAATAGTTGCAACTAAACTTGATAAAAAAGATGATAATCCTACCATACTTCAAATGAAGGAATATGATCAACAGAAGAGGATAGATTCATTGGCAAAGATGATCATCATTTTCAATGTTTCAAACTATTGCTAAAAGATTATATTGTTTGAAGACAGCTTAGAGGTATGGAATAGACTACATCCTAGTTACCATGGCACCCCTAAAAATCAACAAAGTTAACTTTTATCCAAAATTCAATTTGACAAGCGTGAAATCAAAATAAGTGAGTTGATTGAAGGACTATTTGTTAAAATGTATGAATATTTAAAACATGTTGATGAATATGGATGCGGCATTACAAAAAGGTAAAAAGTTCAAAAACTAGTTGTTGCCTTATACAATGATAATAGATATTAAAATATGATACTTGTATGCAAAGGATTGTTTTACTATTGATGATTTGGTTTCATAAATTAGAACTTTGGCAAATATAAAAAATGGTGGTCACAATAATGAGCCAACATAAATGTTCAAATTTTTTTTTAAAAAAAAAAGATATAAGAATAATGATGAAAAGAAGGAAGACTCCTCCAAGTATGAAGGTAAATTCAATCTCCAAGAAGATTCTTCTTGTACATTTTGTATGAAGATGGGACATATTGAAAAAAAATGTTGGTTTAAGCATAGCTTTTCCTCCACTTATGTGTTCAAACCTAGAAATTCTAAATGGCAAGAAGATGTTAATGTTGAAAATAGTCAAGAAGGGTCTACATCTTTTGTCGCTCTATTAAATGAAACTTTTTTTAACAAACATACATAAACAATTGATAGTGGTGCCTCAACTTATATGACTCCATTTATAAATCACTTTGTTAAATTTGAAACATTGGATGATTTTGGTTCCATTCATATTAGTGATAGAGATGCATTAAAAATTGAAGGAAGATATAAAATCTTACTAACCCTAATTGATTGGCTATGAAATTGCATTTGAAATGTGTTGTATGTTCCAAAATTAGTATCACCATTATTTTTAGTTGGGAACATAGATAAAAAAAATGTGAGATTTTCTTTAAACATGATGGTTGCACAATTTCAAAATGATGAAAATTCCTATTGAATCGCAAAACATTATCTAACAAAATTTATTTTGTTGAAGTCATTCCAACTCAAAAATTTGAACAAATTCATGTTGCCAAACTTACCCAAGTTCAACCATAAACCAAAGATGATCATAAATAAATTAAACATGATTCCATCACAATTTCAAAGATGGATGATGTACCAAAGGCTCGAGTCAAGTCCAGGATGAATCTTTGCAAAATATTCAAGAAAAACAAGTCCAAAGAACAAATTCAAAACATGATGAAACTACACCAAGGAGAAGGAACTTGAAGAACATTTAGATTTATGTCAAAAGATTAAAGATTGATTAAGGCATGAAGAACTTGAAGATTATACTCCTCATAGCCCCTTAAAGGAAAAAATGTTAGATGATAAGGTGCATGAAAAGTGTTTCAAGCAATAAAAAAAATTTTAAAACTAAGGCAAAAACCTTAAGATGATTTTTTATAATTTTTAAATACAAAATTGAAGAAAAATAGGGGTGAAAGATCAAAGGTCAAATTTTATTTAAAATTAAATGAAAGAATTTGATGGGAAAATATAATTGATAATAGCCCCTAATACCTATTAAAAATTCAGTTTAGAAAAAGAATGGACAAGGCAAAATTGGGTCTAAGTAATTTATATGGGCCCTTAGCCATTTTTATGTGTCCCTTCCTCTCCTCTATAAGGAAGAAGAATTCTCTATATAATGAACCAAACCTTTTGATGAATAAAGAATTGACAATTTGTTTGACATTTTATGATCCAAAAAAATAATTTCACTACTAGTTTTTATCACTCTCTTTCATTCTCTTCAACATTATCACCAATTTCATCAATACTATCAAGTATCACCAATTAGCATCAATACTATTAAGATTTGATAAATAATAAATACAATTCTGTCCTTTGTTCTATTCTAAGGATCTAACAATCTATTGCTAAAGATTTATTTTAAAGAATCTGAAGCATTCTAAATCTTTAGAAAAAATGAAGTTTTCACTTCAGTAGCTCCAATAGAATCTACAATTAGATAATAACATTACTTGAGATTATTAGTGTGATAGTGAACACTTTGAAACATGTGTTAAGATTCATCCTTTATACTATCTCCAAAGCAAGGTTAACTATAATATTATATGAATTTTATTTTGGACAACAAGCCTACAACCAATCGTATGGAAGGGCCCAATTCTACAATGCTAAATTTATATTTTGTCCATGACCCTTTGGAGGGCCAATAATGTTAAAATAAATAATATTTCCCAAACTTTTCATCCTACGTTATACAATATTCATTCAAAAATGAATCACTTCATTTGATTTTCTAGTAAAGGAAAAAGATTCCCTAGGCTAAATTATACACATCACTGAACTAGTTTTAAATTCTCCCATTAGCTAATTTTACTTAAAGAAGTTCAAATCCATAACATCGTGTTTCACCAAATATGCTTCAAGCCAAATGTGATGTGATTATTGATATTTTCTTTTCAGTGTCCCTTGGCCCATTGAAGTTTTCATGTGAATAGCAACTCATTCAAAAACAAAATGCAACCAACTTCACCCGTAATTTTCAATGGAAATGTCAAAATTTCAATCAAATGACCACAACAACGAAGCAAATGCGATGTTGAGTTACCAGTATAATAATTAAAATTTTAGGTTTTACATCTAATAAATGTTCCAAAGTTCAAGGACGTGAAGAAAATTAGGGCAATCATTAAACCATTTGTGGAATGAAAATTCAAGAGGAAATCAACAAGCTTAAGTAATAAAGCGACAAAAAACTCTGGCTTCATAACAAGATGACAGGAAATTGATAAAATGTCCTTATGTGTTTATTTCATACATATATTTTGCAGGAAACAATTTAAATGGTTTCTAGAAAAAAAACATGGTTTAACTGGTACCTAATAAGAATCATGTAGAGGATACTTGTGATTGGTAGTCTTTTGCTACACTTGCAAAGCGCTTCATGTCATCTTTGAGAATGCTCTCAACTAGTGGTTGAAGTGCCTGCAAAATGAACATAGACATGAATAAATATGCATCACATATAAAGCTACCTTGATGCTAGCATCTTAATTTGCACAATGTAACATGTAGGGAATGGAAGGTCAAACTTGAGTGCTAATAGTCTCAAATCTTTTTGGCTAATTTTCAAATCCTTCAAAATAGTCTAAACTCATTTCCCCTACTACTTTCATCATCATCCTAGCTATTGTAATGCTCAATTTGTAAATGACATGCTATGACAATTTACTTGATAATACAATCATTTTATGTAGGACCCTTAGTAATCACCCTCTAAAACTCAATGCAACTTTTGTTTTAATGTACATGAGGCTATACTTACACTAGCAACTCATAAGGATGTGACATATGTAATGATGGGTTGACTACAATACCTACATACCTCCTTCTCTTCTTAGCTCAAGCTATTGATGAGAGACTTTACCACTTTTCATAAACCTAAGAATTGTTGCATCATTTGTTTATTAGTACTATGGTATGTAACAATGAATACAACCAATGATTTTGAGCTCATAACTCTTTGTTATTATCAAACGCATGGCTCATCACCAGAAAGAAAGAGTATTCATTTGTATCTCACTTAAATCCATAAAATAGGTTGTTTTCTCTGAGAACTTTGTCAAGGTCATGGATAACACTTTCCATTACTTACGAAGCTAGAAAATATTAAACAATTATTTGACTCACTGATTTCCAAATTTTGATTTACAAGCAACACCAATAGATGTGGTTGGATGTGCTCCTAGTACTCCACTATGTTTCCATTATACAAGATCATTTAATCTATAATAGGCTTTGAACAATGGTTGGGAATAAAAAATATATAGGTTTCAAGAACTTTACCCCCATCACGTGGTGTCCATTCTCACATTCATCTAACTCGAAGAAACTAGTCATCATCAAACCATGAGTTGGATTCTCTTCAAATTTCAAACTACCGAAACAAGGATTAGCTCTACCATCATTTTTGGGCTATATACCTCAATATATCCCTAAGATAGGTGACTAGAGATCATATGTGAGGTGGGTACATATTTATGAATGACACTTGCATTACTAAAAATCTTCAGGTGTAGTGCAACTCTACCTCCTTGGATCCAATGGCTTAGGATATTAAGCCAAAGTACACATATGTATGGGTAGGCTTGGATAGTGATGTTCATTTTCACATCAAAGTTAGGATGTATGCAAAATAAATGAACAATGCAACCCATCCATTCAAGGTATAGGGATGAATACCTTATTATTAATATGATTCATTGATGGTCCCTAGAAATACTACATGCTTCTCACAATGCACACCAATCAAATGCATCATCCATCTAATTACTAAGCATGAATTTAGGTGAATTGCTTATCCTAGGGTCCAAAGGGCTTCTAATCATAATTCATGTGGGTTCATTTTAAGAAAAGCATATTATCATATATGGTCACACCTATATTTTCTTCCTTTTCACAAATAAAAGAATATGATTATTGATAAATAAATGAGGTTAGCATATTGAATCGAGAACAAATAAATAATAATTTACTTTGCATAAAAGGAACATCTAACTAAGGAAAAATGTACAAAACATTCATTAATAAAAGACTTACTCCAAGGAGACTTCTAGGCTTCGAAAATTCCACTATCCTCATCACACTTTAAAGAAAATAATTGTGCATCTCAAATATGTTTTAAAAGCAATATAAGAAGCACTAGCTCACATTGTACATTAGAGAGTATTACAACACTAGATTTTGTTTATCAAGGGAATTCATCAAGGGCTAACAATGACAAAATCTAACTATGACCTAACAAAGCAAATAATTTGAAATTTGTGTAAGCTTATGAAACATTATTTTGGTTTATCTTTCATACAAACTAAGGATTTGAACTCAATTAGAAACTTGCATAATCTTGTTGAATTACTTGGAGCTCTACATTAAGATCCTCTATAACTTCAAAAGTTCATTTTCTTTGACATCAAATTCATGATTTTCATTTTTAAGGCTTCTATTTTCTTCATCCGATTTTAGACATCCTAAGTCTAAAAGTAGGGCTCAAATTTTTAGCAAACAAATTTGATTTTAGGGGAAGAATGAGAGCCTAAAGCAAATCTAAAAATTTTATGTGTCAACACAATTGGAAGTTCACAATGCTTTCTTCGTAACTTGAAAGTGATATCAAGTTCTTAAGTTATGCACATATATTAAACATATTTAGACTTGAGGGCACTACAAGTAATAAGGCACAAAAACTACACTACACCAAATAAAAGGAGAATTATAGTCTCTAATATCTTTAAAAGTAAGAGGTACAAAGGAAAGACTTATAGATCCAAGTTGTGATAGAATAAAGAAACCAAAAATTTGCAAACCATAAGGGGAATAATAGTCTTTGTTTCATGTCATTATCATGGGTATTAACATCTAAATTCTAAGCAAAGAGAAATAGAAAAGCGGCCTTGAAAATAACATTGCCTTTAGCTAGAAATAATTGTGAATCAAGATCCAAAATCTAATTTAGCAGCAAACAGAACTGAACCAAAGCTACTCTAAATTATAACTTTCTTAAGTAATTAAATTCTAATAAAAATAAAGAAATGTGAAAGTGCATCATTAAAATGGTTGATACTTACAGATGCAACACCAGAAAGAATCCCAGGAACTTCATATGAGAAAGTAAGCTGCATTAATCACAGAATTGTGTATAACATCTATTCATAAGCTTCAAAGATCAATAATAGCTCAAAATATTCAGGGATTCATTATTTAGAAAAATAACTTGAAACAGAATCTTGGGTAAGTCAACTTACTTCCACCAAGCAAGATGTGGGTCGCCTGGGATAAAAACGCACAACTCCTCTGAATTTAATAAAGTAAAAAGCAGCATTAGTTTTGCAATTCCTCTGTGTTACAATAAGTTCTTGAATCTATAAAGTTTTTTTGTAGCTAAACACGGCTACAAATGAAAACAAAATTCATCAACATCAAATATACTAAAAAAACAAATTAGAAAAAAAAAAGTCTTACACAGTCATTCAAATCAAATCATAAATGCACCCATAAATGTGGGATTGGCTTATTTCGTAAAATTTCAAGACGTATCTAGAAACTTCTAATTTTTCTAAAATAGAATCCTCTATTTATACCGTTTCCATCAAAGTCACAGCAACGTGTTCATCCAGCAATATTCTTTAAGCTCACTGATGACAGATGAGATTCCCCAAAAGTTCTTTGCGCATTGTTGTTTTTCTGTTGTGTTGTTCATGTTCTGTTTTTAATCTCTGTTTTGGTCTCATATACTTTTGTTTCACAATTCGCTTTTGTTTCTATTTCTGTTTTCCCGATAGTTCAATTTGTCTGTTACACACAATCTGTTCAAATTTTTATAATATTTTATGTCACTCCATTTTTTATAATTCCTTTACTTTTTAAAGTTCCTAAAATCATTTCCCCTTCCTTATAACTTACATTTGAATTTCCATGCTTCCATACCATATTCCAATATATTACAGCAGCCGTGCAAAGGAGAATCACATCAAATAACTAATTTACTACAAGAAATAACACATGCTTGCCAATAGAAATCAACATATCATAACTACTAACAATCACCAATAAGTTGATTGAATATTCTGCTATTTAGTTCATAGAATATCACATATGCTCTAGCAGTGGCAAAGACCCAGAATCGACTTTGCTGCCTTCTTATAAGCTTATGCCAATTGAAAACTGAATTCTAACTTTCTAATCAACTATAATAATGAACTTTGACTAATAACCCTAGAATACAGTCTATTATTCTTCTAAAATGCCAATTTATGATTATCTAGTACATAGAAAACATAGACAATCAAACAAACAACTAGCTTGTTGTTCTCCTTTCTCTCTCATAGCTGAATCTTTAAATTTCTTGCACCTAAAATGGCGCACCATGAGATAGACTTGTTTGCCCGAGCATCAGTGTGGATAAGGGTGTCTAGGATTCCATGAGAGATGTGGAACCTAGAGTTCCTAGAATAGATGGTGGAGTTCTTCGAGGAGTTCATCACTTTCGATAAAGTCACGCAGTCTATGGCGTAGATGGGTTTCGCCTGCTTTTGCATGTGGCGAAATCTGTTGACCAGGGACCTCATCCGGGAAATTGTGTTGGAGCTCCCAGGAGGGGAGGAACACCTTTAGGTTGAGTTTGAAAACCTGAAGGCAGAGCTAGGCATGGAACCAGGACTGAAAGCTTGAGAGGGCAAGGGTGGAGGCTATGCTGCAGGAAACCCGGTCACCAGGAGGTTGACTATCAGTTTCAGAGGGGCCGGGCCATGCAAGCACAGGACCAGGCCTGGCAACTTGTTGAGGGTGGGGACTAGGTTACAGTGGGATGTGAAGGTCGACCGAACCCGCCACTAGACCAACCCCCCCCCCCCCCCCCCGCCCTCCCCACCTCGCTTCCCACGTCCCTCTCCATTGCGACGTTCACCTATTCCCCCACAACCTTGACACCAACACCTCCCCACCATCTGCAGCCGATCCTACGATGCCAGGGATAGTGCTCCCCCCCTCCCTAGGCGAATGGGTCAACGTAGTGAGGGGAAGCACCATGTCCCGTCAGATCCCAGAGAAGGAGCCTGCATCCAGGGAATCAGGTTGTAGCCCAGTTGTGTGGCAGGGGGGGAGCCACCCCAGACACCCATGTGAGAGTCTCTCCAAAGCTAAACAAGCTCAATGGAGTATTGATTTAGGATTACAACAGACCCTCCTAGAGGTCTACCAATGCCACTCATCTGGGCATACATGAAGATCTTCAGTTGGAATTATAGGGGACAGGGTACACCTTATAAAAGAAATACCCTGAGGAAAATTGTTCGTGATGAAGAGTGTGATATAGTATGCCTCCAAGAGACCAAGCTGCAGGCAACAGAATCACACCATCTCTTTTGGGATGGCTGGAAAGTCCACATGCACCCTTGTGTGGGTCGAGCAGGGGGTCTTGCAATCCTAGCCCGCTACGACATGACACTAGTTGACTTCTCACAATGGACAATGACAGTCTATATCCCCTCCTGAGGGATTTGGTTGACCAACTTCTATGGGGCACAGGCATGGGAGCAGCGATTACAGGAGATGGAGCACATGGCGACGCTGGTATAGGATTGCCTCACATGCCTTATTGTTGGGGATTTCAACCAAAGATTACACCCATGGGAAAAATCGAGTGGGGGAGCGGCCCTTCCCCCCAACTGCCCCAGGCGCCTAGGAGTTTCAGGATTTCCTAGCGCTCCACTCACTAGTGGATCTGCCCATTGAGAACTGCCACTTTACCTGGAGCAATAGGCAAAAAGGCCTTGACTACATCCTTTTGAGAATTGACCGAATCTGCATCAATTCCGACCTCCTCCTCTGATCAGCCGCGCGAGTTACAGGACAAGAACGGGTGGCTTCAGATCATCGATCCTTGGTTTGTTTGCTTGGACCTGAAAGGTACCGAACCCCGCGACCATTTCGTTTTAAGGCAACTTGGTTGTCTAAGCCATGGTTGAGGCTGTTAGTTGAAGTCATATGGGTAGGGTATCAATCAGGCCAGGGAGACCCCCGGAACTTCCTCAAGGATGGCCTGCTTCATCTAAAATGGGTTATCCGAGCCCTGCCAGTGGCGGACAAATTCTCGTTCAAAACGGGTCGCACGGCACTTCGGGATAAGCTAGCTCAGATCTAGACTAGATAGGAGGCTGGGGAGGACCTACATGAAGAAGAGAAAAACATTCTAAGGCAACTTCAAGGCCTTGACTTAGAGGAGGAGACATACTAGAAACAAAGATCGCAGGTAAGATGGCTCTAGGAAGGGGATAGGCAAACGAATTTCTTCTTCACCATCGCCAAGACAAGGGGATGGAGCCAACCACAATGCTTACACACTATGGAGGGGGGATAATTGATGAGCCACAGAGCGTCGCCAAGGAGCTGACACAATATTGGGCAAAGATCTGGGCCAAGCGACCCACCAAGCCCATATACGTCCAAATTACGCAAGTGCTAAACAAGGAGGATAACACTCGATTGTTGGCTCTATTCTCGTGGCAGGAACTCGTAACAACCATCAACGACATGCCAAGTAGGAAGGTGCCTAGGCCTGACGGTTGGAGCCTTGAATTTTTTAGGACCTTCCTGAATATTGTGGGACCCAACATTCTGGAGGCGTTCAACCTCATGCTGGCTAAGAGGCAAGTCCAAAGGGAGCTCAATTGTTCTCAAATAGTGTGCATCCCCAAACAATCAAAAGCGCACCACCCAAAACACTTTCACCCTATCGAGGTCTGCAACATTTTGATTCAAGTATTCTCCAAGATGATTGTTCGTCGGCTAGCGCTGCTAATACCCAAGCTAGTGGGGGTAAACCAAACAGGTTTTGTGCAAGGCTGAACCCTGCAAGATCAAGTGCTTCTAATATAGGAGGTGTTTCATTCTCTTAAAATAACGAGTTTCCCAGGGCTCTGCCTCAAGCTTGACATTACCAAGGCATACGATACACTGAGATGGGAAGCCTTGACCACCATCATGCAACGAAAAGGTTTTGACCTGGGTTTTATCCAGCTTTCTAAGGCAACTTCAAGGCCTTGACTTAGAGGAGGAGACATACTAGAAACAAAGATCACAGGTAAGATGGCTCTAGGAAGGGGATAGGCAAACGAATTTCTTCTTCACCATCGCCAAGACAAGGGGATGGAGCCAACCACAATGCTTACACACTATGGAGGGGGGATAATTAATGAGCCACAGAGCGTCGCCAAGGAGCTGACACAATATTGGGCAAAGACCTGGGCCAAGCGACCCACCAAGCCCATATACATCCAAATTACGCAAGTGCTAAACAAGGAGGATAACACTCGATTGTTGGCTCTATTCTCGTGGCAGGAACTCGTAACAACCATCAACGACATGCCAAGTAGGAAGGTGCCTAGGCCTGACGGTTGGAGCCTTGAATTTTTTAGGACCTTCCTGAATATTGTGGGACCCAACATTCTGGAGGCGTTCAACCTCATGCTGGCTAAGAGGCAAGTCCAAAGGGAGCTCAATTGTTCTCAAATAGTGTGCATCCCCAAACAATCAAAAGCGCACCGCCCAAAACACTTTCACCCTATCGAGGTCTGCAACATTTTGATTCAAGTATTCTCCAAGATGATTGTTCGTCGGCTAGCGCTGCTAATACCCAAGCTAGTGGGGGTAAACCAAACAGGTTTTGTGCAAGGCTGAACCCTGCAAGATCAAGTGCTTCTAATATAGGAGGTGTTTCATTCTCTTAAAATAACGAGTTTCCCAGGGCTCTGCCTCAAGCTTGACATTACTAAGGCATACGATACACTGAGATGGGAAGCCTTGACCACCATCATGCAACGAAAAGGTTTTGACTTGGGTTTTATCCAGCTTTGCATCCACATGCAATCATCCGCAGGTTTCTCCTTTAACATGGGGGGGGGGGGGGGGGGTGTTGTGGGGTCTCTCCTCCCCTAGGAGGGGGTTGTGGCAAGGGAACCCCCTATTGCCCCTACTTTTCATCATTGCTATGGATCTGATGCAACATTATTGTAGGACGTCCAGGGTTGACGGCCTAGAAATTACAGGGGTGGAGTGTCGAGCTGAGCATTACGCAAATGACACAATGTTGCTTAGTCATGCAAGGGTCCCACAAGCGTGGTGCATCAATGTGGCACTCTCACCATTAGCAGATGAGCTAGGACTAGAGATCAACAGGGCTAAGTCAACAGCTCATTTTATCAATATGGACATAGATTAAGAATCAGGTCGTACAAGTCCTGAACATTCCGCCTGGAACTATCAAAGATACCTCCCTGGGTATCCCACTTTTCCAATGGGGACGAAGCATGTCTTGGGGAACATTGTTGAAAAAGGTTGAAAGACAAATAGGACATTGGGCCAATCGATTCCTAACTAGGAAGGGGCGAATCTAGGCCCAAGCAGCGGATCTTGTGGACAAATTTTTTGTCCAGTCTGGCAATGGGTCGAAACTCCAAGGCATCCACTTCACCTTCCTCAAATATGTTAAAATGAGACTTAGGGTTAACCTCCCACGGTTTTTTCTAGCAACCCTACAACAACAAAGGCAAGGCCACCACTCCGGGCTCATCCTGGCCTTGTGGCGGGGGGCAACACCCGTCAGGGTTACAAAGTGCCCCCCCCTTCAGGGGCCCCCCTATCTGACCCAGCATCTTCGACCACCCGAGAGAGTCTGTGGACCCAGCCAACAATTACATATACAAGGAGAAGACGCAACCATCGAGGACAGAGACCCCCAAACCCTAGGGCGGAACCGAAGGCGGCGCTGCCTGAAACCTCAGGGCACAACGAAAGCAAGGACGAGGCGTTATAGCAAGCGGCACAAGAGGCCGTAGCTGTGGCATGCAACGCTAAGCGTCGGGAGTGGGAGGCGAAGTGGGAGGAAGCTCTCACACAAGCTCGAGCTGAGATGGAAACCCAGTTTCATGAAAGGGAGCAGGAGAATAAGGCAACAAACCCTTCTGGCGAATGCAGCCCGAGCCCGTCTAGTGGACGAGATCTGGGCCCAAGTGAGGAACAAGCTACTACAAGAGGAGACCGCCCACAGAGAGTGCAAGGTGGCCGAAAGAGCCCAACACGAGCAAGAATAGGAGGAGGAAGCACAGAGACAACACCAACTAGACCAGGCACATGAACAAAGTGTGTGCCAATGGCTTAGGGCAGGTCAATGTCCATACCTCATCTTGGGCATCAATTGTGATTGCACATGGGGGGAGCTCAAATGCCACATCCGTCGAACCTCGGCGCAAATGTGGGGACGTCGATGGAGGACCAGAACCGACGAGAGTCATCCATGCAAGGAATCCAACAGGATGCCCATTTTGTGGACACAGAGCTCCATCGTAACATGCTGGACTTTCTCCATACCCTGGAACGGCCACACTGCGCCTGTCACAGGTTACTGATGAGCCCATAGCAGATCTGCAGTTCCCTGCCGTGCCGTGCCGTCCCCCACCCCCCTCCCCCCACCCCCACCCCTTGTCTAGTATGGGTTAGAGCATTTTCATGTTAAAAGGCTGAGGCACAGTTGGGTTGATGCACCAATTGGGCACAATGGGTTTGAGGTTTTGATCACCTCCCACATGGGCCAATGTTGTTGACCCACATTTTGTAATATCTTGTACTCTATTTTTACTTGTCTGGTAGTTGTGATCGTAGGACAGCTTTTGAATGTCATCTGTACAAAACTATTCACAATTATTCACCCTTTTACCAAAGGCCCAAGACAGTAAAACTATTTGTTAAACTTGAGTTCTTAGTTTTCTGAAAATATAGATGAATTACAAGGGCAGTTAGCAGAAATTCTAGATCAAATGAAGTTATTAGAATATAAATTTACATGAAAAAGATAAAAAGATTTTTTTATAAAAAAAAAAAAAAAGCTATTCAGTTAGCATTAGAGCATCCTGAGCAATTAAGGAAAAATGTGTTTGGTAAGAATAACTATGATCGATTGATGCAATATGAAGTTACAAAGTTAGAATTGTAGTGCCCCACATTTGTACATGACCTTAGTACTTTGCTAAATACTTAGACTTTAACTTGTTTTATGGCTTTTATATATATAATATGTGCCTTATGCTTCTAAATAATATGAGGACATCTGATTGGGTGACACATGCAAGATTACTATTTATTTCTAAGTTTTGTCTAACAATTTATATATTTTATTGACAAATGAGCATAGCAAAGTCTAGCATTATTTAATAATAATAATACTAGGAAATTAATGTAATGTGGATCCATAGTTTATTTTGACATTTAGTTTGAATTTTAATTAATTAAAATACATCAAAAATTCAAAGTTGTTAGATCACTTTCAAATTTAGTGGACTACCTTAGTTTTATACCTAGAGTATAGATCTACAATTAGTTTCTTGTTGATTGAGTCCTAGATTTTGAGATTTTAATATTTAATGATTAAAAAAAAGTACATTTGGGAACCATATTTTCCTTAATTCAATTAAAATATTAATTTCTAGCATTGTAGCTATGCCACATTTGTGTTCATTATGACCAACTTGATATGCATAAAATGTTGAATGTACAAAAAGTTTAGTATCAATGATTTTTCCTAAATAAATTATGTGAAATATGGAAGATAGATAAAAGGCCAAAAAAATAAATTAGAAATCCTCATAGCTTATAAAGTAAAAAGTAACTTAAAACAGAAAAAAAGGAGGGCCATAAGAAAAGTAAATGCGGGATGGTGATGTATGCTTTATAACATGCTTATGATGATATCTATTTTTTAATCTGCTAATTGTCTACTTCATATTAATGGCTGGAAAAGGGACAAAGGACTCGTAATAGGGACCATCTGACTTTCTTGAGTGTTATCACTCTCACATGTTCACTTCCTCATGAGAGCTTGCTTGTCCAAGTCAAGTAGTAATGATATGAATAAAAAAGATTTTTTAAGAATGGGTTATCTAGCCTTTGCCCATTGTGTAAACTTTTATGCACAAGTCTTTATCCAAGCCTTGGAGTCTCCTCCATCCTATAAATAGAAGTGTGTTTACTCTTTTTTTTACCTTTTGGCCAAGAGAGGAGAGACTACGCTAGTTTGAGGGGGAGGAGTAAACTAGAGGGAGAGAGAGGAGATTGTGTGAGGCTGCTCCTACCTTCTCTTGGGCTAAGCATAGAGGCTGCCATAGTGATTCTTGTTAGCTTTGTGAAGGCATAACAGGCCAAACTTGCTGCTGCTATTGAAGGCCTTTGTGATTGATTTTTGGGGACTGTTTGGCTGATTCAAAATGACTAGATACTTTGATATTGCTTACGAGGTTTTGTCTATGCTGCAATTGGTGCACAAGGTACATTTCAACTGACCAACACCATTTTGATGAACCACGAATTAAAGTTGGGAGTCAAACTTCTGGCCGGAAGCAAGCATTTAATAGCAGGCGGTAGAATCATTGATGCCACTAGGTATGTTCAAGGTTTTCCCAAAATCCAGTCGTACCTGAAGGATCAAGAATTTCAGATGTATAAGAAAGAAAGGCACAAGTGGAGCAGATATCCAGTACAACAATTTGGGAGAACAGCTATTATCACTTTAGAAGCCTTGCCACCTACGTTGCCTCCAGTCAAACATAAAGAAGGTGAATCGTCATCAAGAGGTCAGTCATCTCCAAATTTTGATACTAAAGGATCAATGTTCATGATGGTAAACCATAAAACGATGCATGGTAAAAGATTGATGTTTGGTGGAAAGTGGCCACCCAAAGCTTCTTATTCTACAACCGCGTCCGAAGATGAAGTCCCAGCAACCCGCACCAACTATAGCTATTTGTTGGAGCATCCTGTAGAATCTAGCCAAAATCAAAAAGATGAGATACGCCAACTCAATTACTTGGTGAATTGGATTGGTTACTGTTCAAGGAATTGGAATTTGCTCGAAGGGACAATTGTTAATTTGGAGCAATCTATCAATCAGATTGATTCTAAGCTTGATGAAATTAATGCTCATATTAGAGAATATGAAGAGACTATGCAGAAGGAGCGTCAAGAAAGGAGACAAAAGAAGTTGCAGATGTGGTAGGATGTGTATACATTGGAAAATCAATTGAAGCTTCCCAAGCCAACTGAAACAGAGCAATCCATATCTTCAACAACTATAGGAGATCCAATGAAACAGTTATCTGAAAAGATCCTAAAGCAGAAGCAGGAAAAGTCTTTAAAGAAGCCAATAGAAGAAGCATCTTCAGCACAACCAAAACCATCCGCCCCTCCAGAAAGTCCAGAAAGTCCAAAATCTCAAAAGAACAACTCAAGTCCCAAAGGACCAATTTGGGATGAGGAAGACAAATCTAGGTGCCAAACCAAGTCGATGATGGCTAGGAGAACATGTCCTCCTCCATGGCAACAATATCCGCAACCACCGCCACTCACTGCATTTTCACAATGGCCAGCAACATTAGTACCTGTAATCAACATCGATTACTTGCCTCCAAAGGAAGTGCTACATGCAATTCGTCTTTGGATAGACCAATTGTGGATTGCGATGAATGTGCTACACTTAGATGAAAGAACAACCATTAGTGGTGGATTCTCCATAGTAGCTGGCAAGATACATCGTTGGTGGGAAAGTTCCACTCACGAGCAACAAGAGCAACTTTTGCAAAGCGTCTTACAAGGTCTATTTGTTTCACTAGTTACTGAATTTACTGTTGATTAATCAGCAAATTTACATTTGAAAGATAAGCTGATGTTAAGTCAAAGAAAACTACATAATTTGGCTTATTTTGAGCAGTTTAGTGCTAAGTATGGAAAAGAGGTGTATAGATTAGCTCTACATAGAGATCCTATGATTCCATATTTATATTTAGGAGCATTGCCTGCTAAGTTAGGATAGATGGTGTTATATAAGGCTATGGAGAAAAATATAGATTTGTCACTTACATATTTCGCTGATATAGTGCATACAGCTCGACAAGAGCTGCAACAAGCATGTTACCACATTTCATTAGCCAAATTATTACGTTCTGCTGAAACACGTGCTAATCTTGATGGAGTAGATAGTTTTGGTGTTCCACCTAGAGCTCCAAGAAAAGGATTTAGAAAGTTGAAGAAAAGAAAGTTTAGATTTCCTCAAATATTTAAGGCAAATAATCAAGTTCAATTCCCTAGAAGATGAAGGCATCATAAGGTGTATGTCAAAAGAAGAAAACAGTCTTTAAACAAGAAATCAGTCTATTGTTATAATTCTAAAGAGCAAGGTCACTACGCCTACAAATGTCCGAAGAAGAAAGAAAATCCAATAGTCAAAGCATTCTTTGATCATTATATTGATGAATGGGAGCTTGTTGATAATCCTAATCTAGAAACTAATGAGAAGATTTACCAGGTTCAAGTGCTTTTGGATGATGATGATGATGAGCAAAGTTCCAGTGAAGAATCATTGGAAGGAGAAGAACAAGATACTGGATTGTTCTATACGGTTAAATCCATCAAATTGCTTGAAGATGAAGACGAAGATGAAGACGAAGAACATTGGCTTTAGCAATTGTCATATGAAGAATTCATATAATTACAGAAATTCCTAAATCAAGAGAGCGATGATCAATTCTCAACGCCCTCTGACTCCATGTTTTATACTAACAAGTTTTCTATTTTGCAAAATAAACCAAGATATGCTGAAGATGAAGAACCAAGTTATTGTCAACATTAGGCTACAAAGAAACACTGTTAGGTGGTTTCTCTGATGAAGAATGGCCAAGTTCTTCAAGTAAAAGTTATCCAATCATGTCGAAGGTTCCCACAAAGTTTCTCATCACTCCTTATGAGAAACAATTTCCAGTTCAAATCAAATCCCAAAAAGCAGGATATCAGCAAAAACCTGAATTGTCACAACCTCAGATGCACCAAATAAAGCAAATGTTGGCAACCACAAGCATCATCATTATTCCAGTGAAGATTTTCATTGATGGGATTGCCAAGTGGAGAAAGTATAATGCCCTCATCGACACTAGAGCAACTCTCAATTTTGTTCATCGAAATGTGCTGGAAAATTGGGTCAAATCCAAGCCTTTGAAGATTGAAACTATGAATGGTGTGCGTTATTTAATGCAATTTGCATTTGATATTACATTGCAGTTAGGAAATGTGATAATCGGTACCACTAATTTTGTCCAAATTAGTGATAGCGGTTTTGACCTTGGACTGGGTTCGCATTTCATGGACTCTATCACCCCATATATTGTGGGTATAGAATTAATGGTGTGTTCTCCAGGCATCGATGGCAACAAGCAAAAGACCACGCTTTCCAGAATCCCTACAAAGCTACACCGCAGTAAGCATGAACAAGTCCGCGGGATCTTGAAGTTGGACAATCCATCTCTCGCAACAATCCTGACACAGCATGAAATGGAAGACGTAGCACACCAGAAGTACCAGCATTGGCAAAAGCTCATGAAAGCTATTGGTCTCCAAGGACTTATCGCATCAACGGAAGTGGAAAAATTTCTGACAAGTCTAGTAGGATCTACAAGCATGTTGTTGCAATCATCCCTTGCAATTTTGGGATATGGATAGTCCAATTGCCCATATTTCGACTGTCCATTCCATTCCTATTCAAAGCAAGTTGATAGTGCTGAATTCTGCAAATGCAGACAAAGTTCATGTTCAAGTTGAAGAATTCCTGAAGAAAGGATTGATCCGTCCATCTCAATCAAACTATGCATGTGCATGCTTTGTTGTTCAAAACCATGCAGAGCAAAAGCATGGTAAGCCCAAAATGGTCATTAATTATATCCCCTTGAATGCAGTAACAATTGAGATTAAATGGCCTTTACCAAATAAAGAGGAATTAATTTAGAAAGTTGCAGCAAAAAGGGTGTTTAGCAAGTTCAACTGCAAGAGTGGTTATCATTAGATAAAGATTGTCGAACAAGATATACACAAAATAGCATTCAGTACGCCTCAAGGTTTGTTCGAATGGCTTGTCATGCCACTTGGCTTAAAGAATGCACCTTCACAGTTTCAACACCAAATGGATGTCATTTTTAAGCCTTTTAAAGATTTTATAGCAAATTATATTGATAATTTTTTGATATTTTCTGATAATTTTGAGGAACATGTGAAGCATTTGAAGCAATTTGCAAAGTTATGTAAGCAACATGGAATAGGTTTATCCGGTGATGAAAAGAAATTCCAGGTTGGACAAGCAAAAATCGAATTCTTAGGTATTCAGCTGAAGAATGGTAAAATTCACATGTAGCCTCATGTCTTGAAGAAAACTGCATTGTTTCCAGATAAGTTAGAATCAAAAAACAGTGTTTATGATTTCTTGGTTGTTTGAATTATGTCTCTAGACATATGGCTAATCTGTCAGATAAAACCATGGAGATCAGAAGATGCAAGAATCAAGTGCAATTCAAGTGGTCTCAAAAAGCTACAAAGCAAGTTCAGAAGTTAAAAGAAGAATGTCAAAATCTTTCTCCATTAGAACCCATTTTAAAGGCCCTTTTATATCAAATACTGATGCAAGTTATGATGTTTTGGCTGCAATCTTGATTAAAGCAGCAAAGTCTTGAGAAGAAGAGAAGATCTGTGGTTACGCATCAAGCATTTTTCAGAAGCATTAACTCAATTACTGACCTACAGAGAAAGAAATCTTGGTAGCCATCAAAGGTATAGAAAAATTTCATGTTTATCTAATTGAAGAACCTTTCATTCTAAGAACAGATTCTTCCAACCTGGCTTCCTTCTTAAAACGAAAGATCAATCCATCCCCAAAGCTACAATGTTTTGCTTGGTGGCAACTCTTGTTAGCTCAGTATTCTTTTTCCATTGAAAGAATACCAGGACCAATTAACTTCTTGCCTAATGCTTTAACAAGACAGTTAAAAGGAGTACCAATGAAGATGATGCAAGCATCAACACAATCTAGTGGAAGCAGACCAAGCTAGGAAGATAATGAAGAATGGAGATCATGGCCTTTACAAATGCTTGAAGACCGAGTCCAATGGTGCCCAAGGATAGTGCAATTTTTTCCCCAAGAAGCTTCAACCAGTCTTACTCAACAATATCCCAACCTTGATTTTTTTGTGAATATGGCCAAGCATTTTGATCGCGTAGTCAAGAACCTTCGCTGGTCGAGAATGGAGCCACATCTACTTGATCATCTCCAATCACGAGAAGTGCTTGACAATATCTTGTTGATTTGACACCCTCTTTTTCCGAATCAGAATGCCCACGACTTTATCACAACAATCCTTGATTATGATGGATGGGAATCGCAGCTGTGCTCCACATTTTAGCGTATCAACCTCTTCCAGGATGTCACATTTTATGCAAATGAGCAAGTCGTAGATATCATTCCACGTCGTGAAGAAGCAACGTCATCTACTTCCTCACCATCCAACCTATTAGAAGAAGTGGCCAAGCTTATCAAAGCGTGTACTAATTGTGCCAGAGCACGTGAAAAGATATGTTCCGTCCATAAGGCCATCTTCAAAGCTTTGTAGACCTACATGGTCAATTATCTATCTAGCGTGGTCTGTGATTGCTATTGTTTGCTTGAGGCATATGCTATAGCTAGCCTCCTATATATATGTAAGACAAGGTTGTATGCTCAGTAAGAGTGTGAAGTAAGAGTGAAGTAGGATGTGAAGTTCAATGTAATGGTGAAATCCTAAAGTCTCATTGGGTGTTTGTTGCTTTGAATGTTGAGTCTGTCAGTTATTGTCGAGGCCTTTCTTTACGGCTATGCTACTGCTTGTCATTGAAGCTTTGGATGTATTGGTTTGTTGAATGAATACAAGCTTGGTTGGAAGTGTTAACTTTGCTCTATATTACTCCTCCGCCGTTGTTGAGAAAGAGTGTGTAGAGTAGAGTAGAGAGCGCTAAGTGAGTCAGCCTGCCGAAGTGAAGTATTTCTTTCTGCATCTTGACATATTCATTGTCTTTCTCGTTTTGCAGTTAGAATGGCCTTTTTCGTATCACCTCATGAATTTCATGATTCAATCAACTTGCTAGTTGTATCTGAGCCTACTCCAATACCATATGCACAACAATAAAGTAGATGAAATATATTCATCGCTAATTGGAAATTTGGTTGAACTGAACACAAAGCATCAGCAGTGAGCACACCTTTGAATTGACAAATCTTTGCCAATTCCCAACTTTCATCTGGATCACTCTGCAAGCTTGAACCAATTACTCTACTATCTAATAAGGTAACAACAAATTCTACACCTATATCATAGTTAAACTTAGGACTGACCATGATATCTATCTGACCAAGATGTACATAATGATAACCTTGGGATTTCCATTTTGAAACTTCTTCATCAGTAAAAAATGGCAGAAAAACAAGAAGAATTCCATGACCCTTAATGTCTAATAAAGCTTCACATTGCTTTATCGAAGTAGACATTCTAGCATAAAACATATTTGCAAAACTATATATAGCTTCTTTCAGAACTTCAGGGAATTCTAATTTACCATCACTATTGACAAAAGATTTCTTCTTTAACATGGCTTCATGTAATGGCATAACTGCCTGTTGATCCTTAGACAACTCATTGCCATCTAGAGAGAGTTTCTATGCTCTTACCTCTCATCATGAAGGCTCTATGTGTTGCTGGATCATAATCCATGATATCTAACTCATCACAGACTTCGTCATCTTCTCAAACAACCACTAGCCTATACAACCGATGACAAACAGCTCGTTCATCCTCTGCTTGAATAGCTAACGCAGCAAACTCATCAGCTATTTTGGAAGAGTACTCATCATAAACAATCTTATATCCAGCTTCTATTTCTTCAAGCAGTAGCCGATCTTCATCCTCAAAAGGATTTTCTTCTGGATATTGCTCAACAAGGAGGTCTTCAGGAGGATAGATGTATAGCTCGCCATATTTATCAATGATAGGAACTTGAACTGCTTCCTGAACTAGCATTTGCGGCACTACTTGATCTTCTTCCCAATTTGAACCAAAACATTCAGCCACTTCATTTGAACCAGAGAATTCTTCATCATACCGAGGGGGTTCAGATAACATGGGGATAGGAACTTCTGATGCTAACATAGACAGATCAAAAGGAACAGAGTGAGATCTAGGATGAACTTGAACAAATTCATCTAACCCAAACAGATTAGGATTTGATGCATATCCCTATCCATAGTCCAGTAGTAATTAGAAGTTACTTCTAGACGTTATTCGACTGATTTAGCTACTAAAGCCCAATAGAGACCTCCTAACTTGCGATGCATGGAAATTTTTTTAGTAGATGTTTTTGTTGAATTAGCTTGAGCAAGTGAAGATTATTTCATGAGTGCATATGGGATTTCTTATGGGTTATGAGTCATGCATAGAGTCTTTCATATGTCTTGAGTCTGATTTTTAACATGGCTGTATTGGGCTTATGAGTTAGCATTTTCTTTGTGTCATTTGCACTTGGTATTTCATGCTTTTATGATCAGTTTTTTAAGAAATGCCCCCATTATTTCATGAGTGCATGTGGGAATTCTTATGGGTTATGAGTCATGCATAGAGTCTTTCATATGTCTTGAATCTGATTTTTAACATGGATGTATTGGGCTTATGAGTTAGCATTTTCTTTGTGTCATTTGCACTTGGTATTTCATGCTTTTATGATCATTGTTTTAAGAAATGCCCCCATTATTCTATCCAAAGCTAGTGATCTCTTGTATGGGCTACAAGGGTTTAGTTCTTGGAGGTGCTTAATGGTGTTAGAACCCATCATTTTATTTAACCCAAGTGTTCTTTTTGTGTGGGCTATAGGATGCTATAGAGTTGGAAGGACTTGGTGTATCACAACTAGATGGCCAAAGTGTCCATTGAGTACTCATTAATAAATAAAAGGAATTATGCATATTGGATGATTTTTGGTGTCTTTTGCATATTGGAATGTGTTCTATTTTGTTGAGCATTTTATGGTCAATTTTCAAGGGGTTTTCAAGAAAGTTGTCATGTCTCAATTCATTGTTAAATGGCCCTTTATTCAATCCTACATTTCTCTCAATGTGAAAACACAAAAAGCTGAAAAAATGTAATAATAAAGATTTCAAAAGTTTGGGACCATGTTAATCCATCATGGTATTCAAGCCATTACTAGCAATGACTTTAAGTTCATCCTTTATTTAAAGCATGCATATGCATAATAACTTAGTATCACATTTAAGTTGTGTAAGGTTTTGCTAGGGTTTGTATACTTGCAAAAAGGAAACTAAAACAAATTTTGTCCTAATTGACTATCTACCACCAAGAGAGATTTTTCACACAATTAAAATGTGAATAGAATAGCTCAAAGCTATTTGGTTCCTAATTATGATGGACTTAAGGGGTGTTAATCATGCACTTCTGATTTATGTGCTTTAATACTGATCTATAAATTTATCTATGATCTAATAATGGTGATAGATTTAAGTGTTGTTGACATGCTCATGTTTATGATTTGTATGATTTGGTGTTGACATGGTTATGTATTTATGATTTGATGATGATGAATTTGAGTAGTGTTGATGTCTTTGTGTTGTTGATGAGTTTGATTATCAGTATGATTTGATGCTAACTTGCTAACTTGTCAATCCATCTAAGATTGCATAATTGTAAGTATTGGTGATATGCTCATGACTTGTATGTTGAATGACACCTCTTGAATGCATTGGCTGAATGATGCACTAGTGATTGGTTGAATGAGCTATAATGCTTCGAACCTAAGTTGTAAAACTGAAACTGAAGCTTTATTACGTCCCAAGACCCATAGGATCTATTGGACAAATAATACATTTTCACAAAAAATAGCAATAGACTCTACAAATTGACAAAGCAATAATGGGGGCAATAAAATCAAATCATATAAATTTTTTGCTACTACATTATAATGCTATCTCAAATGGGTAGTCACCACATCGAAAAGAAACACATGCAACTCATCCTCAAGGACTTCTGACCTGCATATCCTACAGGCACGCTCTTATTAGGGGTGTTGAATCCATCTTCCACTTTCAATTGTAAGATGATGTGAACTTAAGAAAAGCTTGCTGATAGCACTTTTTGGAATACCAACTAAGAGATAATGAGCTTGTGCATCTAGTTTATTACATCTAATATGAGTTGGGTTGATTTGTTGTTGTGTACTACTATAGATGCATGCATTGAGTATGTAGTGATTGCTAATTTAGTATCTATTAATGGGATGAACAATATATGCATTAGAATGATTTCTTTAATCGATTAAGAAGTTCCTTTGTAATCTGCATATACATATTAGTGTAGATATCATATGTACGTGCTTTGTTATATGTTCATATAAGCTTGGCATCCATTATCTTGTTATATGTTCATATAAGCTTGGCATCCATTATCTCTAGATGTTGTTGTGTGATTGTCAAGTATTGGCCAATCAGATTTTGAAAGAAGAAAAATGTAATAACAGGTATGATTCATTGATATTTATGGTTTTGTAATGCGTAAGTGAAAGAAAGAAAGAGAGGAACCTGACCTATAAATCAAGGATGATTGCATTACTTTTTTAAATGATATTTTGGAGAAATAAAATGAATTAAATGAAATATAAAATCCTCTCTCTCAATAGGTGTGGAAAGGTTGCATGATGACCTTTCAATGCTCATAAGATGCATTTTATTGGCTTGTTACTTTAAATTTATGCTTTTATTAATTTGTGTTCATGGAACTCTCATCCAGTGTACTCTTTTATATGAGAGAATTTCGGTGAAATAATGGCTAGAGTGAGTTTGCTTAGTCTAAAAAAAAGATAGATTAGAAGTGTATATTTTATTATCTTGGAAGGAATCAAACCAAAGTGCTCTTAGTTGAAAGGATCAAATATTGTTTTTATTTTTTAAGGGTGCATTTTTTTTATATTTTTTTTAGAAAAGATTGGGGATTTATTAAAAGAAAATTAGAACGAATATTTACAACACCAGCCATCAAGGCCATCAGCAAGAAGCACAACATGCACTGACCAAAGAGGTCAACCAAATTTGGCTAGGCATTGTGAAACGGGCAACCACAGCCACCACAACCCCAGTCCCACCCAAAAAGAAATCCCCTAAATGGCCAAACAGTCTGGCCCATCTCCCACCCAACAGGCATGTAAAACTTGAGACTCAGCAACAGATGCCATAACTCCCACTGCCCTAGACCGGAGACCCCCAACCCAAACCAACAGACCACAACTACACAAACCATTTTCCCTTTCCCAATGCCCAACCCAAAGCTTCAAAAGCCCAGGAGACACCTATCCATTACCTTGTTCTTGGTTTGTCCTCCTCACCTCACTTGTTTGGTTGACCCAAGTCTGGACATTAGCCACAAAAGCCCCATCCAATTGCAACTACAATTGAAAGGTCCTCAACTCCTCCTTGTCCTTCACCCTCCCTCGCTCCACATCCTTCGTCTATCACTGCAACCCCTTGTGTTTGAGCTCTGCCTAGATTTATATTCTCAACTCGTTCCTCATAATTTCCCTAGTCGACTCCTCCTACCATTGTCTACATATGTTCATCTCGGCTTGCAATTCGGCCCGCTGATGCAAGGCCAGATCCATCGCCTACCAATGCAAGGCCAGATCAACCTCCCGCATCACCCAACAACTCTCCCAAACCACCTTTTCCTCTACACGGGCCCACAGAGCAACCTCCTTCATGGCTCTCTATATTAGGGCCTCAACCTCAACTTGAGCCATAGAATCAACCTCCTTCCCTTTCATCTATGCCTACCCCAAGGTCCCTGCTTCCTTTGTTATCACCTCTTTCTGCAAGCCCTAGCCAGGTATCCACCTCTCCCCCAACCCCAACGTCAACCTCATCATTTCGAAACAGAGATGTCACTGATAATAAACGATCATAGGCTCTAACTGCAACTCATGTGGCATCACCAATGTCCCAGACCTCTAACTGGGATGTCTACCCGACTATTTGTGTAGTAACAAATCAAGGAAAAATTGCGGCATGTTCACCTACAGTCCATGCCTCACGCAACGCAAAAAAGAAAAGTGAATGTCCAACAACTTGGCCAAGTTGCTCAATTGCACCAAGAATCTTTTCATCAACACCACTGCCTCCTGCCAAATCCATGGCAGCATGGACTTGGGCACATGTCCACTCGCCATCTTGAAAATCCCACACCGAAAAAACTCTTTAGCATGTTCAAAATTGTGCATCACAAGGGGAATAATCTCCCCCATAGCAGGGACCCCTGACGCAACCGATAGTGCCAACTCCATAAGAACAATCCACCTTCCCCTAAACATGGTCACCTCTCCCTCCCAGTTAGTGAAGAAAGAGCCATCCCCAAGATCGGGCTCACCTTCAATCCAAGATAACAGCTCAGCCCACCCCATCCTTTCCACCAGCTACCACAGTTTCACATTCACCTGAAATGCACCCATCGCTGGCTCACGAAACAATGCACAACGCATATTCGTCGAGGGCTCCCATCATAACTTGGCCCAGCCATAGCAGCTAACTCCAGCAAAGGAGGCCGTTGTGCCTAGAAAACTAAGTTATTCCTATTCTTCTACACCATCCATAAGATAGTGGTCTCCTTGGAATATCTAGTTGGCCAAATCAACGGTAAAAGCCCAACAGCCCGCCAACTGTGGACAGCAGTAAAAAAAATGATTAATCGTTTCCAATTCAGCTATACACGTTGGCTAGATGGGATCAACGTTCAACCCTTGCATCTTGAGAACCCCTCTCACCAGCCGCACCACGTGCACAATAAGCCAAGCAAAGACTTTCAGCTTCTTAGGCAATCTCCCTTTCCAGATCGACTACCAATCGGCAACTTGACAATACTTTGTATCCACGATCTCTTTGGAAGGCATTCCCAAAAGACCTTTATCTAGCATCTCTTTAGCTTGCTTGCATAAGACCATCCACGGTGACAATCCTCTCGAGTCCACCTCCCATTGTTGATATTTTTGACAGACAATCCTAACCCACTACACCAAGCATTTCTCCTGTGCCAATAGCCAATTCACCAACCACTGCATTCCAAGCATTACCTCATCTTGGAAAAGCAACAATCCAATCCCACTAGCCATCTTAGGCCTCACCATATTGGCCCAGCATACTAGGTGAAGCTTGTCCCCCTCCCCCCCATTTGGCCACCCGACTAGATAAATTGTCGCAATATCTTGTCCACCTTTTGTATAATGACGACTTAGGCGAAAGAGAGGGGGGGTGGGAAGCCATTGATGTTTTAAATCTGGCAATTGCCATGAGAACCGAAAAGGCCAACAAAATCTTCCCTTTCTAGGACAAGAACCGATTTGCCCAGTGTCCCACTTTTTGCTAGAATTTCTACACCAGAGATTACCATATTTGGTGCCAATTCTACGCAAAGATTGGCATTCCCAAATATGAGTCCTGAATAGCACCAGGAAAAATGCCTAGGACCTACGAGATCCGCCCTTTCACACAATCCACCATGTTCACCAGATGAATTGCTAACTTGGCTTTGTTGATCTCAAGGCCCACCTCTTGGGCCATCCGTTCCAAAGCACCGTTAAGCACCAGTGCCTAGGGCACTACCACGCACGAAAAAAGAATTGTATCATCCACGTAATCCTTTGCAAGACAATGCACCCCAACAACCTCCAACCCTCTCACCCCCTCCAACTCACAGTAAGTTTGCAAAGTGTCCATTGCCATGATGAACAAGAATGGGAAGAGCGGGTCTCCCTGCCGAAGCCCCCTTCCTAAGGTAGAAAACCCCCATAACCGACCTTCAATATCAAAAGAGTATCTCCTAGAAGTCTATAGATGGAGACAAAGATGAACAAAGTTGGGTTCAAAACCTTTGTATAACATGATTTCTTGTAGGGCCCTCCAACTCACAGTGTCATATGCCTTCATGATATCCAATTTAACAAACATTTCAGGAAATTCGGTTCTGCAAGAATTTCCTACAAGAGGATAACCTGGTCCTACAAAAAACAGCCCTGCACAAAACCAGCCTAATGCGACAAGCTTAGGCATTAAAGGGGCAAGCCATTGGGCAAGCATTTTAGTGAAGAGTCGAAGCAAGGTGTTACATAACCCCCAATAGGTCTAAATTGTGCCAAGGACATTGGATTTGGTACCTTCAAGATGAGCACAATCCGCAAGTAGTTAATCTCCTAGCAGACTGGATGCCACCACAACATACAATTGAAAGCCTCTAGCAGGTTTCCTCCAATGATGTCCACAAATTCTCTAAAAAACTCTATTGGCCATCCATCTAGCCCTGGCAGCTCGTTTGTTCTCATTGTCCCCATCGCCGCTTCCAACTCCTACATTGTGAAAGGTCGAAGCAATGCCCTATTCTCAGCCTCTCCGATAGCCTTCTTAACCTAGATCAAGAGCGATTGGGTTGATTTCCTGCTCCAAATCCCATCCCAATACTTTTGAACAACCTCAACAAGACCCTTCATGCATCAATTGCAATTTTTTCTTTACTTGCCCCCGCCCCTTGGCAATAGCAAAGAAAAAACATGTTTCTGTCTCCCTCCTAGAGCCATGTAATTCTAGTGTGCTGCCATCAATATGATTCCTTCTCCAACGACAACTCAATCAAAATTGCTTGCTCCTCTACCAAGTCTGCACCATTTTCCTAATGAGCCTGGATTTCTCCAAGTCTCCTCTGTAGCTGAGTCTAGTAGGCATGGAAGCTATATTTATCCTCTGAGGACCTGGCCCTTAGCTATTGGTTGAGCAATTGCAACCCTTGTTTCAGAAATCTCTAGGGTCCTGCTTTGTAGAGTAGCCTTCCTAGATGGCCTGAACCATCGACCTTAGCCACGGTTTTGATAGCAAAAAGGCCTAGGAGTCATATCCTAGTTACTACAGATTTGACAAACAATCGACCAATGGTCCAAGGCTTGTTGCTCCTTCCTAGACACCTGGATGTCTAGAGCAAGGACCAACCTTGCGCTAACCCAAACACGATCTATGTGTGATAGTACCTTATCTTTGCCCTGTCTCCTGTTGCTCCACGTGAACCTATAGTCCCCAATATCCATGTCCATGAGTTCATCTTCCTGGGGGAATGCTGGGAACTCCTGGCATCTTGAGGGATCAACACTATCCACTCCGGTCTTCTCCCATAGATTTTTGATTGAAGTCTTTGATTAGAATCCATTGTTTTTGATCAGGGACCACCTGCACAACACGTTGAAGTTCTTGGATACTGACCTCCCAATTTTGGATGTAGTAAACATTCATCAACCAAATGCCTTCCAACACAACATGGACACTCAAGCTCCAACTAGATGCATCAACCAGTGTCAGAGGGAGCCAAGACAAAATGGCCAAACCCCCAACCCTACCCCTACAGGGAACCACCTATGTGTGCCACCCATCCCATTGCAAAAACCTAGATTTCAACTATTGCAGTTTTGTTTCTTGCAAAGACACCACATCACAAACTTCGCTTCATACAATCTCTTTCAAGGTACTTTGTTTGTAGGGCATACCCTTCCCCTACAATTCCATGATAAGATCTTCATGGTTGACTCAACAACCATTTTTGGTAGAGCTCCTTCAAAGTATTCTAACATCCCAAGCCAAGTTCAATCTTCATCTTTTTACTCTTGGCAATCGGTATGCTGGGATGCCCAATCTTCTCCATCCCTTGAGATACTAAATAAGCACCCACTAGGGATTCGTTTTTGTCATTACAAATCATTACTATTTCCTACATCTAGGGCCTAGTCCTCATTGGACAAATCATCATCATCATCATCATCCTAGTCTTGTCCTAACAAAAGAAGGGGTTGGCTACATGAGTTCTTTTTCATCATTCACCTCTATGAAGAGCTAGATCTTTGTTTATTTGCAGTTGCTTCAAATTATCTTCAATTATTTTTCCAATGCCTTCTTTGGTCTTCCTTTTCGTCACTTTCCTGGAATAGTGATGTAGCAATCTTTTTTATAGGTTCATTATTTGATCTTCTTTGCACATGTCCAAACCATCTAAGTCATCATTCTTGTAACTTATCCGAAATAAAAGTCACTCCAAGTCTTTCTCTAATGTCTATATTATGTAATTTATCTCTTCTGGTAACATTCAACATCCATGAGAATGGAAGCAATGGGTGGGAGCTCGAGGACAGAAAATCCAAGCAATGGGGCAACTGGGATGGATGGAGAAGGGACTAAGGTAGACAGCAGCATGGAGTGGCAAGGGGGTGGAAAGGGGATGGGGGACTCCCTTGGCCGAGCTATGCAATTTCTAGGAGATGATGAGGGATTGGGGCATGTGCAGGGTGCTTCAGGGTGTGGGGGTCAAAGGGAGGATACAAGCAACTAGCATCCTGGCAATGGGGATATTAACACTTGTTCCTGTTAGGAAGGGACCATGAGACTGGAGGTCCAACATCCACCAACTAAGGGGCTATACACTATGGATTTGAGCTTGGTGGAAAAATTTGTGTCCGTAGGAGCAACACATAATGGAACTGATTAAGAAATGGGTGGCAGCATCTTGGGAAGTCAATGACGTGTAGGTCCATAGCTTGGTGGGTGACCTACTGTTGTTCGTTTTTCAATTGACTGGCAACCAAGATAAGGTTCTTCTAGAGGGCCTTGATTCTTCAGTGCCAAGGGCTTGGCCCTCACATTGGCGCCTTGGGGCACATAGAGATCCAAATCTCTTCTCCTGAGCATTTGTTTGGGTTTGCATTTCAGGAGTGCCATGGGAACTGTGAACCACAGAGTTCTTAAAAACCCTCACAGGTTTCTTCAGTGAATTTATTATCTTTGATAAATTCATTGAATCAAAAGAGAGAATGGGCTTTGCCCAATTTTGTGTATGGAGGTCACTATCCACTAGGGACCTAGTGCAGGAAGTTACACTTGACCTACCTACAAGGGAGGAAACAGTTATAGTTGAGTATGAGAACATACTAGCGGATAAACCCTTAGCTGGTCAAACCATGGTTGGGTCTCACTATGCCGCTTGTCGAAAGAACAACCACAAGACTAAGGAATGTCGAGTTCGTCTGAAAGCCACTATACCTAAGCAGAAAATGGTGTATGGCTAGATGATGGTGGGAAGGTGTGGGCGGGCCATGCCTGCTACTTTGGATCCATTGGTGGGACCCTCCTCCCCTATTTCAAAGCCCAACGATGCTATGGTGCCAAGTTCGCCCCCTACCCAAGTGGGCAAATTCCTAGCCCTGAAGGTCGTACTCCAAATGAAAAAAGAGGGGAGCTTCCCCCTCTAGGGGATTGGGTGTCAATGATGCGAGGATCTACAATGCAGAAATTGGAGGAGGCTTTGAGTGCTACCATGGCAACTAATGACCATGAATTCCCTATGGCTATTGAACTAGGATGCATTGGATGACTACCAGGGTTGATGGCTTGCAACAAAAGGACACAATTGGAGATAGATTTGGGCTCATAGACAACCCTAAAAGGAGACTATAAAAATGAGCTATGAGTAGACCATGAAAATGCTTTCATGGAACTACAAGGGTCAAGGTACACCTACAAAAGAAATACCCTAAAAGAAATTGTCCGTGGGGAAGACTATAATGTGGTATGTTTGCAAAAGATCAAACTATTGCACAGAGATTCTCACTTGCTTCGATGGCCTAGCTAGCAGACTCATTTTGTTGCTTGCTAGGGTCAGGTGGGTGGGCTTGCCACTCTCTCATGATTGCCCTTTGAGCTAGTTGATTATCCCACATGAAGCATGACCATATTCCTATCCTCAACATGGATGTGGCTCACCAATTTTTATGGCCCATAGGATTTGGAGGAACAATTGTAGGAGCTCAAGAGGGTTGCACAATAGATTTCAAATAGACAACAATGGATCCTAATTGGAGATTTCAGTTACCAACTCCATGATTGAGAGAAAATCGTAGGAGGTACTAAGGACCTGCTCAAAAGTCAATACTTCCAATACCTTCTCCAATCGTATGACCTAGTGGACAAGGATATCAAGGGATGCCTTTTCATGTGAAGCAACAGACGCCAAGGGAAGGACCAAATCATGTCTAGGATCAACATGGTTTTGGTTAGCACAAACAACCTAGTGAACCACAAGGTTCAAGTCTCGGGGTAGGAGCAGTAGGCTTCTGATCATCATTCACTGGTGTGCTATGTGTGGAAGCCTTAATGCCACACATCCACGCCTTTTCGCTTCAAGCAGTCTTGGTTGCCCAAACCATGGCTACAACCTTTGGTCACTAGCATCTGGGCTAACTACCCCTCCCAAATGGATCCTCATAACTTTCTTAAGCACAGCCTCACTAGGCTTAAGAAGGAGATTCATTCAAAGAAGATGACTAAGAAATACTCCTTCTAGGCCATCAAGATTGTGTTGAAGGATAAGTTAACTAAAATCTAAGCCAAACAAGAGTTGGGTGAATCCCTAGAGGAAGTAGAACACAAGGTGTTATTAGAGATCTAGGAGCTATCAATGGAAGAAGAGCTATACTAGAGGCAACACTTGAGGGTTTATTGGTTGAAGGATGAGGACAGGAAAACCCGATTTTTCTTCACAGCAGCAAAAGATAACAACGAATCCAAACGAATTCATCGCCTGATCCATGAGGGCAACATCATTCACAAGACCAATGACATTGCTTAGAATATGCATGCGTATTATGTAGATATCTAGCACCAAACAAAAAAACTTCCCATTTTTGCCCAGATCCAAACAATGGTGGGAGAGGAAGAGAACCAAATTTTTCTTGTGCCTTTTACTATGTGTGAATTGGAGTGGGCCATGGCATCACTAAAAGCTGCTAAAGATCCTAGGCCTGATAGATGGCCTATAGAATTCTTTAGGAAGTATGCTGACACCCTGGTAAGGAATATTTTAGACGTGTTCAACCTAATGCTCCAATGGTAGTAGGTTCAATGTGAGATCAACTACTCCAGAATTGTGCTTATTCTCAACGTCATGAACCCCACCGAGCCATCCCAATTCTAGCCCATTCAGGTTTGCAATACTCTTCTTCACCTCTTCACAAAACTTTTGGTCCAAAGGATGGCGCCGTTAATGCCATCTCTAGTGGGTGTGCAACAAGCTGGGTTTATAAAAGGTTGATATATTGAGGACCAAATCATCCTATTGCAGAAGATCTTGCACTCCCTCTAGGAAGCTAAATATCATGGTATGTGCATCAAAATCAACATCACGAAAGCCTATGATACTATCAATTGGAATGCCCTCAGGGAAATAATGATTAAGGGGTTTCACTTGAAGTTCGCCAATTTATGCATCAACTTATAGGCTTTAGGCACTTATTCATTGGATATTGATGAGAAGCTTTGGGGGTTCTCCTCCCCTAGCCATGGGTTACGATAATCAAACCCCCTATCTCCCTACCTATTTATCATAGCAATGGATATGATGGACTTATATTATAAAATGGAAGAGGTCAAGGGGTTGGAGATTGCTAGGGTAGACTGCCTAACAAAACACTACGCTAATGATTCTATCTTGTTCACTCTTGTTGTGGTACCCCAAGCCCAAGAAGTGAATAGAGCACTTTGCAGGATGGCTAAAGAGGTTGTACTATAACTCAATAGAGGGAAGTCTATGCTACACTTCCTTAATAATGACAGCCACATAAAGGGGCAGATTTGCCAGGTGCTTGACATCCTCCCAAGGATGCTGATGGATTACTACTTGGGCATGCCAATGTATGCCTGGAATAGGAAGATGTCATGGTTCAAATTAATTCAAAAGCTCAAACAACAAATTGGGCATTGGACGACATGCTTTTTAACTAGAAAGGGAAAAAATTGTTCTCACAACCTCTATCCTATCCCCATCACTAGATTTACTACTTCAGTTGCCTCCACCCCAAATGCCATCATCAACAAAGTGGATCAGTTAGTAAGGAATTTTATTTGGTTAGGGGATAAAGGGGGCGAATGCATGCATCTTATTTGTTGGGAGACCATGGCCAGGCCCAAGTGTGTCGAGGGTCTGGGTGTCCTGAAATTCCAAGATGCCATCTACATGGGATACCAACTCCTCACCAACCAGCTACTACAACATAATGATAATTCAACCTAATGGATTCACCTCATGAGTAATGAAACACGTTTTTTCATCAACTCCGACGTCGGGGTCAAGATGCAACGTCAGGTATCTAATGTCGGATCCAAGATGCAATGTCGAGTATCCGATGTCATAGGGTATACGCCAGCCTATAAATATAGTGCTTAGGCTCACGATTTCTATACAGTTTTTTAGTCAAAGTTGTGAAGCTCTTGCAATTTGTTTTCTCCAGAGTTAGAATATTTTCTGAGTGCCCGTAGCAAGAGTTTAAGGGTGTACGGATCTTTGTTCGAACACTGATGTACCTAAGCACAGCAATGTGACGAGAATAAAATGAACTCTTTCAACAATCCTTGTAGCACTAAGAATAGATTAATGTTTCTTTTAATGCATTTGAATTAAGCAATTAATTTCCAGTTGTTAATGAACATGAGCACGACCACTTTAAGCATACATATAGTGCTTGGTAACCCAGTAACACTTAACGTTTGGTAGCCCAGCAACATCATATGTGTTCAAGATGTGCTCAAGAAAGTGGGGCGGTTACTTGTGTTAGGCTAGTGAGACAATAGAACAATTAGATATTGAATTCCTCTACCTTTTATTCTTGTTGTAGGCAATTAAATTTATAAAACATAAAATGAGAAAAATCATGTACCTCAATTACACTTAAACCATATCCTTGAGCCTCGCAAGTGTAGTTGGGAAGACAACGAACGTTCTCAAAACCCATTTCACCTCCTAGAAGAACTAGTGCATTGGAGAACTATAGGTCCACGAACTTCAACCGAATTGTGTGTAAACGCCTTAGTGATTCATATGGTTGGACGTAGGGGTACCTCGCCACTCATCATTGGTGCCATTGTCAAGGAGCTTTTTGTTGTTTCATGCACTATCTAGGATTTAGTGAAAATTATTTAAATCATTGGAACAAGCCTTAGAGTCACATCACATCTTAAGATTACTACAACAAAATTTAAAAGCACATTGTGTTTTTGGTCATCTAATTGAAAATGTCTTCTTCTCACAAGAGTACTTCTCCGGCCAACTCTGATCAAGCTTATCAGCCGATGCATCAACAATATCAAATCGTATATGCTCATCCTGATGAGTATGTACCAAATTTCACCTTCATCTTACATCAAGATGAATAGCTGCAGTGGCATGACATGGAGAGCAACATTGTGTTGCCGCTAGATCGATCCGTTCTTGCAATGCTCCAACAAATGCTTATATGATGGGGTCTCCAGGAATGTCATGCTAAGTATATTGTGCAAGATACTGACGCCAGGGATTGTCATCCCACTGAAGTACAATGTCTACGAGATCGACAGCTAAAACAACACTATGAATTTGTGAAGGGAAAAGGACTTAATGATTCTCCATTCTTGCTATACCAAAAAGATGGTGGGAAACCCTTCTCTGGAAGTTTCCCAGTCAGTGAAATTTCTCTCTGAATTTGGTGAACAAGGTCAAAACTAGAACTTGCAGTCAACAATTCACAATCCTGGTTCTAATAAGAATGGATCCAATGACAAAGAAGGATCCAGAGGGGCAAGTCAAGGCAATGATGTGGACAAAAAACAAGAGCGTGATCATGGTCGCAATCGCCGAAGAGATGGTAGCAGGCACCGTGATAGTGCTAGTCCTCCTTCCTCTTCACCTCCGTTATCTTCTTCTTCTTCTTCTTCTTCTAGCTCTAATCGGAACCGTAAGAGGCGAGACCATGATGGAGGTGACCAAAATGACCAACGAGACCGAAATGATCAAAGATACCATTGTGAAAGGCAAGATCAACGGCGCAGACATTCAAGAGAGGCACATCACCATGAACAAAGAGGTAGTAGAGGGCATCGTAGGCACCATGATCAAAGCCTCAGTGCCTTTACTTGCTACCTGAAGTATGCTTAATATCGCAGAGGCAGTATGAATTCCAACAAGGCATGTGAAGGATAGTCAAATCAAAAGGCTAAACATGAACAATATTCCTTGGTTCAAAGGGGGATATAACTTAGATCCACAAAACCATCTCCAAGCTTTTCAAGATGCATGTGTCTTGCAGAACATAGAGAATGAGTGGTAGAAACTTAACTTGTTCCCAAGGACGCTCATCAAAGAAGCAAAGAACTAGTACCGGTCCCTAGAGCTGAAATCTATCAAAGGATGGAATACCATGCTTGAATTATTTAATGATAAATATCAACCATACTTCAGAGTGTCCAACTTGAGAAGGAAAATCCAAGGATGGAAACAATGAACACACAACACAAACCTTTGGATGCCGCCATTGGTCAATACTATTCATTAACACACAAATGTCCTGGCCATGGTTATTCTCAACTAGATCAACTTTGCCACATTGTAGACAGGCTTTGATTAAAAACAAGGAGAACCCTTGGTGTCTATGCCCAAGGGCGACTATCAAAATTAAATGCCCGTTAGATACAAAGACTAATCGAGTAGGTAGCTAAAGAGAAGGGTGAATCAAGAAAAAGAAAAAGTGCAAAAGAGTACAACTACGATCCTTCCATTTACAAAAGAGAGGTTCGATTCTATGACAATAAGAACGAATCCACATTTGATGATGTGGTGAATAAGAAAACCTTGTCACTCCAAAAATTTCAATATGAAATTACGGCCAAGGTTGATCAGTTATGGGACTCCATGGATAGCAAATTTCAAGCTATCCTAAAAATTGTTGAAGCATCCAAAGAACAAGGTAGTGATCATGAGCGCAAGAGGCACAAAGAAGTTGAACATGCTTATTATAAAGGTAAGGGCAAGATTGCTACAATAGAAGAAGTTGCAGAAAACAAATCAAACAATGATGGTGGGTGTGACATTTGCCAATATGTACATCGTAAGGGATGTTTCCCCATTGTGTCACATTAATAGGAGTCTAGGGTGTATGCTTTGAATCCATAACTAACACAAAGGCAAACATCCAAAAGATTACCTTATCCTCAAGGTAATTTCAAGCAGCCCTACCAACAATAGCAATACTATCCTAGCAGAACTCCACCACAACCATATGAGCAGTATCAACAATGGTAGTGACCACAATCATGGGTGCCAACACCACCAATGCTACAATACCCTTATCAATACCCCTCTCTCCATGTGACTCTAGTCACGTTTCTCCTTTCCAATCTCACTACCACCCCTCTGATTCTTAGCGAACCCATTCTCCACATGAAAGAAGGGACACCACCTTTTCTCCTTATCCACCTCTTGTCCCTGCACATGTTTCTCTTCCAGTCGCACAGCTACCACCTACTCCACCTATGCAAAGTGAACTACCAGCTCAACCGCAACAACGCAATGCTACTAGGGCTATTTATCTACAACCGATTCATCAACCAAGTGGTTCGGAAAATCGATAAAAAAAAGACCTTTCTTCTAAACCCACAATCTACCTAAGCCCTCACCTACACCTACGGTTGACAACCCTATTCCTCTGTCTCCCTCTGTATCAAATTCCTTTGAGTCCCCTTAAAATCAAAATCTACCTAGGATCCATACTGTAATGCTTACTCACACCATATCTAATTGGAATGAACCATGTAAGGCTCTTCTTAACTTAGGTTCTGGTGTCAATTTAATTTCTTATGAGATGTACATCGCATGGAACCTACCTCCTCTCAAGAAGAGCAATATCATATTAGAATTGGCAGACCAGTCCATCATTGTTCAATTGGGACTAGTGGAAGACATTGTAACCACTATCTGTGGGTGGTCTTATCTTGCTGATTTCCTAGTGATCAAGATGGAGAACTGCAAAGGGGATTTTCCAATCATCATGAGAAGGATATGGCTCAACATCGTTGATGCAAGAATGGGCATTAGAGATCTTTTCCTAGAAATATCCAAAGAAAATGCATTCAAAAAGATCAAGAAGAAGCAGGTTCCGTGTATCGCGTACAACAATACAGGGTGCAATTGTGTGCAGAAACTCTGGGTTGTGAAACAAGCATCTATCTCTGCATGTAAGCAATGTGCACTAGAAGAAGAAATCCAAAGGTGTCTGTATGCAACAGCCACAAAATAGGAGGGCACCCAATGGCTGACCACTAATTCTAAGAGCAATACACTTTGCATGGAACCTACTGAGAGCCTAACATGCGCATATGTCACAGGCATGGATGAACTAGAGCGAGTTCACCACCAACTCTTTGATGATGCAAATGATGATACTTATGGGGGAGAGTTGGAAATTCCTAAAAGTTTCAAGCAAGAGCCCCTTGAACTGAAAACGCTACCAGTTGGAATGAAATGTGTTTTCAAAAAATGGGAAGCTAGTCATAATCAATGCAAATCTTACTCCAAAGCAGAAAAAGATGTTGAATGTGGTTGAAAAATGGTCAACAACTTTTTCTTGGTGATATAGCGATTGATCCTAAGATATGCTAGCATCGCATCTACACTAATCCGACCATGAAGCCAAAAAGACAACCATAGAGGCAATTGAACCCCAAACTAAAGCATTCCAACAACTGAAAGAGAAACTTGTAGAAACTCTAATTCTACAAGCACCATACTGGTCTAGACCATTTCATGTCATGACAAATGCATCAAATTATGCCTTGGGAGCTGTGCTTACACAAATGGATGATAAGAAACATCCATACTATATCCACTACGCTAGCCAAAGTATTGTGGGTGCACAACTAAACTACACCACTCTAGAAAAAGAATTGATGGCAGTGGTGTTTGCTCTAGAGAAGTTCAGGCATTATGTGCTTAGATACAAGGTGTTTGTGCACACAAACCACAATGCCATCTGTTTCTTAATGAACAAGCCAATGGTGAGCCCCCGTGTCATACGGTAGCTAGTGATCTTGCAGGAATTCGATCTTATGATGGTAGATCAAAAGGGCACTGAGAATGTGCTCGCTAATCACTTGTCTTGATTGATGGGACAACAAAGAAGAAGAAAACCCACTATCTAACATGTTTCCTAATGAACTCCTCTTTGTTGGGGTTATAACTGAACAATTGTTCAATGAGCCTAAATGGTATGATGGCATTCTCACCTATCTTCTCACCCAAGAGATGCCACAAGGGTTGGACCACTGAAAGAAATAGCAATTTTTTCACCAAGTAAAACATTTCATGGAGATCAACGAACACCTCTACAAGGTGTGTGTCAATGGCCTGGTTCATTGGTGTGTCCCTGATGTTGATCAAGTGCATGTTCTTCAAGATGTTCATAAAGGTCCTTGTGGAGGACATTATGTTGGGAGATGCACGGCCATTAAAATCCTGATGGCAGGGTACTATTGGCCAACAATCTTCAAGGATGCTCACCATTACGTCCACTCTTGTGAAAGATACCAACAAGATGGTGGAATGACTACTTGAATGAAGGGACTGCAGCAATGGATTCAACTACTAGAACCCTTTGTCATATGGGGTATTGATTTCATGGGTCCCATCATGCCCATATCAAATAGAAAGGCGTATATCATAGTCATTGTTAACTATTGTACGAAATGGACAAAAGCAGCAACCATCATCAACTATACATCTTCTACTGTTACTTGGTTTATACAACAAAATGTTGTAAACAAGTTTGGTGTGCCACATGCATTAATTTCTAATAATGGAGCTCACTTTACAAGTACTACTTTTCAGAAACTCATGCAATGCTTGGGGGTTGAACATAAACTCACAACCCCCTATCCCCCCCAAGCCAATGGTCAAGCTGAGGTTACCAATAGGGAAATCACAAGGATTCTAACAAGAACTGTTAGCAAATATAGGAAAGACTGGAGCACAAAACTCAATGATGCCCTTTGGTCCTACCGCTCAACATGAAAACTTCCTATAGGCTACTCTCCCTATGAGCTTGTGTACAGAAAATTACCAACACTTTGTATTCAATCTAAGCTCTATATACTTTCAACAGCCTATGACCTCAACCATGACTTGAGTCTAGCAAAAAAAGAAAGACTAATGAATCTCAACCTACTAGACGAAAACCAATTGGTAGCCTTATCATCTAACGAGTTGCACAAGGCCTACAACAAAAAGCATCATGACCTTAAAATCAGAAAAGTTAAATTTCAACCAGGAGATAAGGTTCTCTACTGGAACCCCACACACATACCCCAACGAACTAAGTTCCAAACATTGTGGGAAGGACCTTACATCATTTACGAAACTTTTCCTTCTAGGGCCATGATGATTTACAAACTTAAGAGCCCAAACAAGAAGTAGCTAGTCAACATCCAACAAATCAAACATTTCCACGAGCATAAGCCAACTAATACAACAAACACCTCATCAAATAGACAACCACACTCCATATTTTGGATCTCCTCGTTTCAACTTAGTCATGGCAGAGATGGCCACCTATGCTAACCATATAAGCAACTCCTGAGTTTTTCAACTTTTTATTTTACACATTTTTTGTTTTACAACTTTTTGTTGTACACATACTTTATTTTACATCTTCTTGTTTTCATGTTATTAATCTCTTGTAATTTTTTGTTTTACACCATCATTAGTGCATTTGCTATTTCTTGAAAATTTTACACTTTCATTTATATTTTCTTTTGTTTTGGTGTGATTTTCTAACTTTTTGTTAATAATGCCAAGTACAGTCGTCAAGCGTTGACTGATGGTGGTATGTACTATTTTTGTTATTTGATTGTTGGTTTCTGGCTTTGAATTTCATTACAAATGATTAGGACATGGTTTCTTTTTCATGCAACAAGTAGTGAGTCCATAGCATCCATATCCATCCACAAACTCTATGGTTTTCCTTGTTCTAGAAACATGCAGTCCCTTTTTCATTAATGAAACTTTAACAAACTTGTGACTTTGGTAGTTTTTGGAATTGGGAAGGATTCAAAGGTTTGAACAGGGTGTGACTTCAAGGGGATTCAGTATTCTTTGTGCCTTTCTGTTTGCCTGAGTGCATGTGTATTTCATGGATTTCTTACCGTTCCATGTTGACTAATAAAAAGAAGTTGAATAAGTCTTTGCATGGTGTGGTTTTCATCACAAAAAAAAACAACGGAAATTCAAAGCACACCCCTTAGACAAAATAAACACATACATCTTTGCATGGTGTGGTTCCCATTTCAAAAAAACGATGGGAATTCAAAGCACACCCCTTAGACAAAATAAATGGGTTACAAGCACTGGTTATGGTACTAGAAAGACATGTTACCAATGCCTGAAGGTCCCCTCTAACTAAGACCCTTCCTCACTTCCTACTTCTCTTTTCCTCTCTAATAAGGAATGGTGGTTGTTCTATGAGAGCACTCTTGTGTCTCAGGGGGATGGACTGGTCTTAGAATGGCGATGCAAAATCACTAAACATGGTTGGTTTTGGTCTGAACTAATGATGGATCCTATCAAGTCATTTAACCATAAAATTCACAAGGGACTTCATGTGACCTTAATCAGGAACTCCATTCCACCCTCTCTCATCCATCTATGCTTTCTATGTCTCACCTCACTGCTAGTTTCATGTTCTTGTTCGATATCCTGGTTTTATGTGTCGAAATTCTTAGGTATTTTCTTCTAAGTTTTTGTACTTAACCTTCTGTAACCATTAATCATCCACAAAGCCCACGGACTCTTTGGTTTGAAGTTATGCAAGGACATAAAAGGCCTATGCCTGCTTTGGGGAGGACCCACTTACATATCTTTTGGTTGGGTTAGTTAAGTTCTTTACCCTTAGACACTTACAATCAAATCTTTTTGTTTACCCCATCAATGACATCCAATTGTGCACATCTTCACAACATTTTTTAAGAAAATTTTCTTTTTATTGTTGTGAATTCTTACACCCTCTTCAAATATTTTCTTATGTCGAACATTCTCAAATTTAATGGACCACTTATCTATTTTACCCTATTTGTCAGCCTTCCCACTAACACTCCTACAAGAATCAATCTACCACAATCACAACCTAACCAAGTATAACCACCAACGAGACAAGGCATTTGACAACTATGTGTTACACATTGCATACTAATTCCCAATTCTATTGTGATTGCAGTGGGAGGCATGAACTAGAAGCAGGACTATCTTCACCAAGGATGATGCTATAGTACTACACGATGAGGACCATTCATGATCATTGGATCTTCTCCCTCGCTCTTCAACTACCAAGAGGTGTTGGATGTCAGTGTTATCCAGGGCATTCCCTTCTCTTCTCATGAACACCTAATTTTGTTAAAATTGTAGCTCCATACACTTGGGCACTCAGAGTCTATCTGTTCCATCTAGTCAATTCGTATGTCAATCAATAATCTCATACCTTCCCAATATTTTGTAAGAAACTTGTTCCTCCTCTTCTATACTCAAGGATGAGTTTTTATTTGATCATGGAGGTATGATGAAACACGTTTTTTCATCAACTCCGACGTCAGGGTCAGGATGCAACATTGGGTATTTGACGTTGGATCCAAGACATGATGTCAACTATCCGATGTCACAGGGTATACACCAACCTATAAATATAGCGCTCGGTCTCACAATTTCTATATAGCTTTTCAATCAAAGTAGCGAAGCTCTTGCAGTTTGTTTTCTCCAAAGTTAGAATATTTTCTAAGTGCCTGCAACAGGAGTCTAAGTGTGTACAGATCTTTGTTCAAACATTGATGTGCCTAAGCACAAGTGTGATGGGAATAAAACGAACTCTTTCGACAATCCTTGCAGCACTGAGAATAGATTAATGTTTCCTTTAATGCACTTTACTTTCATGCACTTTACTTTGATGCATTTGAATTAAGCAATTAATTTCCAGTTGTTAATGAACATGAGCACAGCCACTTCGAGCATACATATAGTGCTTGGTAACCCAATAACACTTAACATTTGGTAGTCCAGTAGCATCATATGTGTTCAAGATGTGCCTAGGAAAGTGGGGCAGTTACTTGTGTTAGGCTAGTTAGATAGTAGAATAATTAGATATTGAATTCCTCTACCTTTATTTCTTGTTGTAGGCGATTAAATTTATAAAACATAAAATGAGAAAAATCATATACCTCAATTACACTTAAACCATATCCTTGAGCCTCACAAGTGTAGTTAGGAAGACAACGAATGTTCTCAACGCCCATTTCACTTTCTAGAGGAACTAGTGCACTGGAGAACTATAGGTCCATGGAATTCGATCGAATTGTGCGTAAACGCCTTAGTGATTCATATGATTGGGCATAGGGGTACCTCGCCACTCATCAATGAGCAACAAATACTAGCCATGGATGATAGGCACTTGAGACTCGCATATTTGGCGTACTCTTTGTAGGCATGTGCAAGCAGTGTTCCAAGGGGGAATGCAAGGTGCATAGCCATGCAATATTATCAAAAATAAATACCCCGCAATCAAGGGATGGAAGGTGATTTGGGCAAGCCGACTACCAGAAAAAGAAAGCATTTCGTTGGCTTGTGTCACATGCTATGTTGCCAATGCGCATTTTGCTTAGGACGCAAGGCATATATATTGATGACACCTATCCTCTATGTGTGTCAAAACCTAAAACAATGCACCACTTTATGCATCAATGTCATTTTGTAGTTGACGTTTGGCACTCTGTTGTGCTCCAAATGCCTATCAAGCTTAATGGGGACTCCAAGGTGGCAAAGGTCCTTTGGTATCTGTGGTGGGCTCATAATGCTCTAATCTTTTGATCTAAGCTGCTTACTCCTCCTACATAGGTTGTTGCCCTTGGCATCCGCCTATGGAGGGAGGCTACTATTGTGATGGACGTTACCCCTACCTATGAGCCAACATGTGCGAGGTATCAAGGCAACCAGGTTCTTTGGGGTTTGATTTTGCATGCTAAATGGACCAACCTTCTACCTCAACTGGTGGGGGACCCTAAACTTGCTAATGGCTTGTTCTACCGAAACTAAAGGGTTGATTCAACTACTTTTCAAGGTGTGTGGACTACCCTCACTGAGGAGGCTTTGGCTCAGCATCTTGGGGTTCTGGCAAACGGTGGTTCTCCCCACTAGGAGAGGCTTGTAGGATGTTGAGGGGCTTTTTGAAGGGCACATTCCCAACATGGGGAGTGGACAAGTCCCCAAGTTGACCTTGACACTGCTGTGGTAGGATGCTGCTAAGCTGATTGATTGCTTTTTTGCACAATCTAGAAATGTTTGGAAGTTGTAGGGAGCGCACTTTGCATTTCTAAAATGCATGCAGCTGGGCCGCAAGATCAACCTTCTGAAGTTCTTCATTACTTCATTGCACCGACAATGATAAGGTCAGCATTCAGGGCTAATCTTGGCCCTTTGGAATGTCGCATGGCCAGTGGTGCCGCCCCCATCTAGCACATGTGGTGCATGGTAGTCTATGGGCATTGGTGGCCAATGGTGGATGTGGCTTCCTCTTCAAAGTCAAATACACTAGTGGTTACGAGGGATGAGATGCATGGCGAGTGGTAGGGGGTAATCACTGTTTCAGAGCAAACTTCTCTTAATACTATCTTGCCCCAAAATGAATATATCCACCAAGAGCTCCAAGACAAGTTTGAAGCTGACTTGGCAAGGGTCACCAAGGCCCAAGCAAAGGAAAGGGCCTTGTTGAAGGCCAAGTGGCAGGCACAAGAACAAGAATACCAGCACCTGGCGGAGCAAGAAGAGTTGCCCAAAAAGAGTTGGCTAAGGAAGAGCAACAACGAAGGGACCTACGTGAGGCGACTATTAGAAATGAACTCGAAGATGATCTATCTAGGCAAATCAAGGAAGAGCTCCAGCGATAGGAACAAGGGCACAAGGAACATGAGGCCGTAGAGATGGAGCAAAAAGAGAAGGACAAACTCAAGGAAGAACAACTACAGCAACGAAGAACAAAGCCCATGAGGCCAATGCCTGCTGCTAGCTTTAAGAAGGCAAATGAAACTATGTTATTATGCATATGAATCATAACACAGCCCAACCTACCCTTCATAGGTACATCAAGCAGATCACGACCAAGCTTCATTCAAATAGGACCTGCAACGAGGTTGAATGCGTGCACAAAGAGGAAAAATACAAAAATTTTCAACAAGCTACAGCATTTGTGATGACTAAGCATCATCAAGCAATCTTAGATGTCATTCATGCACAAGAACAAGCTATCTACCTATGTACAAGGCTGTCGATATAGCTTTAGGGCTTGCTCGTGTGAAGAGGGCCTCTGGGCCCCTCTAGTTCTGTGTTTTGTGTATTTTCTAGTGTTGTCTCTTCCATAGGTTCTTTGGCTCACCAAACCCATTTTTGGGTTAAAAAACCCCTGCCTCTTTAGCATTGGGGCCTAGTATGCATCACTATTTTTTTGTATCCTTGTTGGGTTGGGCTTTTTTGTATCCTTGTTGAGTTGGGCCTTTGTCTAGAATTTGATGGGAATCAGGTCTACAACTTGGCAACTTTGGGTTTTCTCTACTAGCTTGTTTCTCAAGGGGTTTTCCTCCTCTACAAGGTGGTGCATAAGGGTTGGGGGGTGGTGGGGGTTGTATCTCCCCCAATTTTGTTGTACATATGAACTTGTAGATGTGTTTATAATATAACTACATGAATTCTTCTTTAAAAAAAACATTCAACATCCATTGAAGCATTTGCATTCTACCACATTGATTTGTTGTTCATGCCTCCTATGTATGACCCAACATTCAACACCATATAAGACAACATGCCTAATTGTTATCCTATAAAATTTTTCCTTCAATTTTATTGGCATTCTTTTATCACATAGAACACTACTAGCTTGTCTCCATTTTGACTATTCTATCTCAATTTTATATCTTATATCTTTATCAATTTCACCATCTGATTGAAGATTTGATCCTACGGAGTGGAACTGTTTGCAGTGAGGGACTTTCTGGCCTTGAATTGTCACTTCTATTTCACCACTAGACAAAAGCATTGCCCCTTTGTTCAATTGTTTGAGCATTCTAGTTGTCTCAAGTAGTTCCTCTGTTTTTTGTGTTAAGTTTCCAATTGAACCTATTGTGTCATAAATAACTTTTGTAGAAGGTTAAGATCCTAAATTGAGCCTCCTACCATTACTTTTGCAATCCCAAATAACTTGTGATTGCATCAATAGCAATTGTGCTCCTTATTTTAGCAATTATCAAGTGCCACCCATCTATTATTAATTGCTAAGCTACTAGGCCAGGAAGTCTCCAAAATTAGATAGCTTATTCAAACCAACATTATGATTTGAAATCCATTCTGGAAAGTCACCAATATTGGATGGCAGCTTAACCATTAATAATAGAGGGGTCACACTCGATAATTGTTAGAAAAACAATCATAATTGCCAGTGATGGAATCACAAATTATTTGAGATTCGAATCCATTTAGGAATACCTAAATAATGGCAAGAGGCTCAATCTATGTCGCAAGAGTTTTAAGGAGAACCTTAATGCAATTATTTGTCGATTTTTGGGCAATGCCCAAACTGTCTTTGCTTTTCTTTCATGTTTCAAGTCAAGTAGATGTTATAAGTTTCATGTATTTAAAAAAGGCTGAAAGAAAACCAAAAGGAAAAATAGCTAGAGAACCTAAGAAAAGCTTAGTTTATGATAGAAGAAGCAAAAGAAGAAAAGTTTATCCTACATGAAGAGGAGCTTCAATTCCTCCCCACTCGTCAAGCTATAAAAGGAAATCATGAGCCTCATTGTAGACATGAATGGAGCAATGATCAATTTAAAATGAATGAAGTAAAGCTTTTCTTTCTTCTCTCTTGTTCCATTTATCCATTTGAGTGGCTCCTAATTTTTTAATTTAGATGCCCCAATTTCTCACATTCTTATAGGTAACATTCCTCACAACTAAGTTCTCATAACAGGACTGTGTAGGCCCCAATTCTCACAAGTTTCATTTCACAATTTCCTCACAAACCCTTCTCATATTCTCACAAATGCTTCTTACAATTCTCACAGCCCTTTCTCACAAAGATTCTTATAAATGTTTGAAGAAGGAGGAGGCCCTCTTGTGCATTGTAAGAGATGCTAAATTAGTTTAATTCATGTTTATGTTTTATATTCTTACCTCAATATAGATCATAAATGTTTTTGATGCAAGTGTTTGCTGAAATGAAGGCTTCAAAGCCTCTTTAATTCATGAGTTTTGATTATGCTTTTCCTCCACCAAGTAGATCTGAATTTATGGAGGTTTTTTGCAACAATTTGAGGCAATCTTGTCATCAATTTAGGTTGTAGAATCAAGGGCTTTTGTAATCATGTTGGAGCCCTCACTCATTGATGTCTTGATGTTGAATTAAGCCTCCAAGTTCAAGAATGTCTAAGCCTCTGATGTTTTCAAGAAATGTAGTGTTGATCTGGGCATTTCATTGATGTTTTCATGCCCATGAATTGATGAATTTTGTGTCATGTTGCCTGCCCTTTCTCATGGAGCCATGTTTGCTCAATTTCATTGTAGAAGTTTTTAGATCTTCCTTGCATGGCCTTGTTTCTGTGCCTCTGTCATAGATCTAAGTTACCCTCACTCAAGGATCATGTTCATTTGCAAGTGTTTTTCCAGGAAAATTTCAATGCATCAATTTTTATTGTCCTTAGAGATTTTAGGTAATATAAGCCTACAACTAAAAATCAAAAACTTGAGGTTCATCGCTAGATTGATCCAAAAACTTTTGGCAACATGATTCTATTTCATTGATTTTGGTTGCCCAAATCAATAGGGCATGATATGTTATTTTTGAAGCATGGTAGGAGATATCAATCCAAATCGCCACCAACGATGTTAGGTGATATGCTAGAACATAGAAGGATTCACAGCATCTCACAAGTTACAAACTACGACAATGCCAATTGATAAAGAAGAATTTCTCAATCACCGCAAGCCACCGCTCCAATGATTGCCAATGATATCTAAACCTAATTTTTTTGAAGAATTTCCAGACTGATTCAAGGCCACTTACCACCTTCCGTCAACAACAAAGAATTAAATTGCTTAAATAATTAAACAAATGTGTAATGCTTTTTGCTTCTATGTCTTTCCATGAAACATTACAACTATATATATAGAGATCACATTTGTTTGACCAAGACAACAAAGACTTCATACTTATCTAAAACATGACTTGACTAAAGTCTTGACCATTTACTAACACACAACGAATACAACAATTATTGTCATTTAAACATACAATAACTGAACAAATTTAAGACTTAGCTAGATGAAATAGTATGGCCTTTGAGACATGAGAAATACCTGTCCTAAAATCTTTACATACACAAGCTTCAACTAGCTTGGTTAACTCTTGGATTGCAACTGTTGATGGTATGTCATCCCCTACTTCCTTTTCCTACACTTTTAGTTATTCATTATTGTACTAAAAAATTTCGTTTGGATTTCATATATTGGTGCATTAAAAGGTGGTACATAAAGCTGATTCTCATGCATCCCATTGTAATAATTTGGTGAAGAACTTTCATAACTCATTATTAGCATATAGCATCATCTGGATGAACATTATGTTGTTAATACAACTTTCTTTTTTTAGGTACTTGATGAGCTGGGCCTCGAATCTTAACCATTTTAAATTATTGACAATGCAATTGATCCTTCCTTTCTGAAATATTAATGAAAAAATCTAGATGTAGATAATTAGCAGTTATTGAGGAACAATTACTCTAAAAAATACTAATATATTTCTTGACACCATTGTAGGATGTCAATCGTAGTTTCAAAGGGCCAAGCTTTCCACATATTATTTCTTTATGATCCTTAACCAAAAGAACTAGATGTCGAGGTTAGTGATGATGGTGATCTGAACATTTTCATTCCTAATTCTTCAGTTGATGCATTTGGCAAACTATTCATTTTTCCAAGAATTTGTTCTACTGGAAATTAATATAATGATAATAGAAATGGCTACCAAACAGAACTTTGAAGCTTATGACTCCTCATAATCGTTTTTTCATTAAAACTACAAGGTTGAAATTTGTTCTTCAAATAAACTCTCGATCAATCAAATTTGTTTTAAAATTTTCAATTCCTCTAATAGAAGCTAATGTTTCTTTTTTGTAGCCTAAAAATTTTGCTTATTTTACAAAAAAACATCATAAAGCATAAGCACAAATTTTTTTCATCATTTTTTACCAATTTTAATAAAGCTACTCCCCATACTTCATTACTGTCATTTGTAGCTACGAGAAATGGTCCTTTAACAGCAGATTCTAAAGATGGCAATCATTCTGTAAGAGAGGTCTCAGAGTAGAGGTTCCCCCTAGTACCTCCCCATGGTTTGGGGGCCATGGAACACTCTAAGGTATCTATGAGTGGCCCTTAGGTATTAGAAAAACCCATCCTAGCCTGGCAGTACCAAACAAGCAGCAGGATTCCACCCTGTTGTTCCCCCTCTTAGTCCTCTTTATATTTACCCTCACATTGGAGAACTACATGGCCCTGATTCTACAATGGTCAAAATATGTAGGTAGCCTAGATTGGATAGTCCTTGTACAGTGCCTTGCCGAACCTTGTACCAAATCATGAAGGGTCTAAGGGTGAAACGCCCCCTATAAATACATCGTCATCCTCCCACCAATGATGTCTACAGGGTTGTTTGTGTACTTATTTGTTAGTCCCATTCGAAGTTTAGAGGTTTTCCTAGAGGCATTTCCTCTTGTATTACGAAGTTGTTGCATGGCATGCTCCCTTCTAAGTATCTATAGTCATTGTGATTGTTAAATCCCATCTAGAGATAGTAGGTATGGTCATACGCTTATGATTTATACACTTCAGGCTCATTCTAGCCCTTTAACAAGCTGCAATGCAAGTTCCATCCCCAACACTGATAGCCCAATTTCAGGGATTGGAAATTAGATTGAAGTGGGAGAACAAGAAGAGACTCAAGTTGTTGGAGGCTAACCTTTGTTCTCAATATGAAGCCCATTTCTGAGACTGTGTCAAGGCAAAGCTCCTATTGGAGCTGGAGGAAACATGTCACTCCAAGGAAGAAGAACATCAAAGACAAGATGCTGAATTGATGGAACACATGGAGATGTAGGCACAACTAAACGAACAATTTGTAGCAATTGACAAAGAATGGCTCAAGAACAGGCAATGTTCCTATTTGATGTTGGGGATCAACTGCTACACACCTTGGGACAACGTCTAAACTCTCTTTAGGCAGGTTGCCCACACATATCACCCTGATAAGGCTGCTAGGGCCAATGAGACTAAGAAACTGAGGACCCTAGAGAGGTACCAATTTTCCAACAAGTAGCTGAATTCTTCAATTCCAAGGAGGATAGGAATGTTCTGAACTAGGTTCATTATGGGATGAGGCATTGATGTGGCTATCTTCACTTACCTTTCCCTAATGACATCAAATTTTGTTAAGTATGTAAAAGGTGTTTCTTTGCAGTTTTGGGGTTTATGGGGGACTTGACATATGAAAGAGGACAGATCAAATGTTATTACTATTAGAGTCGATACTTAGTTTTTTTTTTGTTTCTTTTTTGTGAGAGAGAGAGAGAGAATGTTCAGGATTATATTACTGGAAAGTAAAATACAAGAGAGAGAACAAAATTTGGGTCACCAACAATAGCCCCTATAGGAGACCTCATGCACCAACATCCGTGAACGCCAGAAACCAGGGGGACCCCCCAAAGAGGGGGGAACACCCCCACCTGGGGGGCATCCCTAACAAAACAAAAGGGGGGGGGGGGGGGGGGGGGGGGCCCCCCCAAAGGGGGGGGGGGGAACCCAAACCACTAAAATCAAACAGCCAAAAATGGCATCATCAGACACCACAGCACAAGAGGCCAAAGCCACCAATCGGGGGGCAGTAGGAGTTGCAGCCAAGTTATGGGCACATCGACAATCTATGACATGCGCAATGCAGGTGCTTAAGGGCGTGGAGGATATCCAACATGTTACGATGTAATTTGGAATCCAAAAAATTGACGACATGTTGAATAGTTTGCATGGCCGCCTCCCACCAATTCCACTCCTCAACTGATGTCCCCCCGTCCAAGTGGAAATGCGCTGATGTCTGGCAGATGTGTCGCCAAAGCTCCCCCCATGAGCAATCGTAGTTGATGCCCAAGACAATGTACGGACAATGTCCATCCCGAAGCCATTGGTGCACACTTTGTTCATGTGCTCAATCCAGCTGCCTCTATCTTTGCCTTTCCTTATCTTGTTCCCACTCCTGTTGTGCCCGCTCAACCTCCTCACATTCTCTGCGAGTAGCCTCTTCCTAAAGCAGCTGCTCCTAGATTTGGGCACGGATTTCGTCCACCAATTGGGCTTGGGCAACCTCCACCAGCAAGGTTTGCTGCCGAATCAGCTCTTACTCCCACTCTTGGAAATGAGTCTCCAACTCTGCCTGCGTGAGAGCAAGGGCTTCGTCCCATTTGGCTTCTCATTCACATTGCTCATCAGCACACATAGTGGCCATAGCTTCCACTGCCACACAGCACAACTCCTCATCTTGTACAACCTCATGATCCAATGTCCCTCGCAGGGAAACAGCCGGCACCATCATGGAGTTGGAGGCTTGTAGCCCCCAGTGATCACCCCTCCTCCAAGAGTAAGTCACCGTAGGTCCAACCCCTAATGACCCAGGCAAATCCGAAAGGGAGGGTCCCAACAATGATGACCCCGAGGGGTGGGAAACCAATCCTGGCCCCGCCTAAGGCCGCACCCCCATCGCCCGCCGCCACAGGGCTAAAATAAGCGTAGAGTGGTGACCCTCGCCTAAGGCCACACCCTCATCAATACTTAGTTTTTATCAACCATGTATTAGAAGCTATATGCCATCCAATTTTTGGTTCAGCCACCTTCTAGGGTGACCTTTCTTTCTATGTTTCCCTTGTACTTTGTACACTTTGTACTATAATATGATCCCGACCTTTTATCCAAAAAATAAAAAATAAAAATAAATCAGTCAAGAATGAGCCCCAATGTTGCCAAGGATCATCCCCTAAAATCAGCCAAGGTGTACCCTAAGGTACAGTCAAGACAGTCAAAAATTTAGCCTATAAAAAAAACACCCAAAATCAACCTAAGAATCAGGCCAAACTCAACAAGGATCAACTCTTAACTTAGCAATGAATATGCCCTAAATATAAGCTAAAGAATCAGCCCAAAAGCAGCAGAGAACCAGCCTCAAAGTCAAATGAAAATGGGCTCCACAAGCAATCAAGGAATAGTCCGAAAGTTACCCACGAATTAATTGAAAAAAATCAGACCTAGTTTGGCTTAGAAAAATCAGCCAAGAGTAAGTTTTAAAATCAGCCAAGATCTACTTCAGAAATCAGATTATACTGATTGAAGAAGTGGAAATCTAAAGTTTCTTTATCGTACTTATGATTTAGTTGGCATTGTTGGTAAGTTATCAACTCCCATTTCTTTATTGAAATCATCTTTGACTTGGATAACCCACTCACACGTATGGAACATGAAAAGACATGTGACAATGAAAACCACTAAAGAAAAAGAAGACCAAATTATTATTAAATCAATCTATCTCTCTTCCTTCACCATTGACGTGAAATGAAAGCCATCATTATTGTAATAAGAAACATTAATCACCTACCCCATCACTTATAATTTTTTGCCCACTTGTGGGTGCTGTTTTGATATTTTGACCATTCACTCTTCTGAAAAATAAAAGTACTTAGAATTTATTTTCTAACATGGCACATGCATAAATTTCTTTGCTAATCCAACCAAGTTTTTCCAGCGATATCATGTTTCCAACTTTCAACGTAAATTATGCATACATACTCCTTACTATCTCTATAATATTTTGATCCTTCTAATTAATTAAGGACCGAATTAAACTTTAAGCATAACAAGAAAATTGAAGTCTTAACATTTCACCTAATAAATGAACATAGCAATATGATCTCAAGAGAGATCATCCAAAAACGTCAGCAACAAAGATGGTTTCATGAAGAAAAGCAGTGGCACCAAAACTAGGGTTTTGAAAATTCAAATGCAATAATGAATTCAAAATAGATTCAGGGAACTCTTTACAAAAAGGTTTTGGAGGGATGGTAAAATATAAAAAATAAAGGATAAATCAAATGCAGCACATAAATATTTGTTAACTAAAAAGAAAGTGAATTCAGAATTAGGATTCACATCAAATAGTCGAATAAAACTTGCAGAGTGCACAAGCCATCAATATAGTGTGATTGTACCTGTTTGGGAGTCCGTCCAAAGAATACCAGTGTATTTTCTGATTGCGTATTGGCTGCAAATCATTATAGATGTGTACATAGGGATTTCAAAACAATGTGAGAAAGAATAATAATTAATCTAACTTTTCTTTCAAATCAAATGAAATGACATCATTCCAAGTTAATTATTGCAGCCAACCTGCAAATTTCTAGAAGTCCATGAGAACTCAAGGTCCATGCCAAATGCTCTATATTTCAATGTCCACATTGATAAAGCTGGTTTATCTTTTAAAACCTGTTTAAAGTGAATTGTTATATCATTATAAGGATCCTTAACATACGAATGAAAAAAAAATAAAATGGATGTTGCCTCTGCACGAAAATGTTAAAATGTAGGCACCAAAAGAATTCCAAAGAAAAAAAGTATCAAACTTCAATAATTAAAATTTTATTATTCAAATGAGGTACTTGAAATGGAAATTCAAATCATGTTACCAATAATATTTAGACATCCAAGGCTTCAAAATTAGAATAGATCTGAAGCTAGAGTTTCGTATTGTTAAAGGAAAAAAAGAAAGTTTGTTACATCCAAATTCGTACGGTGGTTAAAAATTGTTCAACCAGAGTCAACAACGAACAAATAAATAGGACCTCAGCAATCTGTATACAAAAAGTGTTTAAAACAGAACGTGAACATAGGAAACTATTCATTGCCTAAGGCCTCTACCAAGCCCATCTCGAGTGTAAGACTGACATCAAAGGTTGCCTCAACTCTAATGTTCATTACTACATGGTTTTGCCATGTGTCATTCTACCCTAAAATAAAATAAAAAATCCACATTTTTAATTACTTACCTTATGCAATGATACGTGATATTTGTATGTTTTTAGTCATAGATTACTAGTAAGACATTACTCTCAATACATAGGTCAAAGGTTCAATCCCAACGAGTTATGTTGGGATATACTGTAATGGCATAAAAAATATGATTGAAATGAATTCTTTCCAATAGATTCCTAAGGTCTTGTGGTTTCCACATGGACATAACAAAATAATTCAGTTTTATTCTTACTTCACATGAAAATCTAGATTCCTTGCCAAACCAAATGCACTTTGATTATCAAAAACTAGTTTTGTTTTGTTTATTTCCTAATTCATCCAATGAACCCTTTTTAACAGAATAACGTACTTGCAAGCATGCATGCCTACCATTTACTCTAATTAAATAGCCAACAATGACAGAATGGATTGTAACTCCAACATCCAGCTTATTAGTCTAGATGCAAGAACAAAGAAATAAATTGTAGTGGACTTTTGTTTGAATGATTCTTCTGGAAAATCTGAATTAACAAAACCCAAATCCTCAGCAGCAATTCTTTAATTACTAGTGCCTCTTAGACGCCAAAGCGCTCATTTCAGTGCAATTCAATGATCTCTAGTAGAAGCATTATGTATCTGCTAACAACTTCAATTGCATGTGACTTATTTGGTCTTAAACAAACTATAACAAATATTCAATTCCCTGTACGTTTCTTCTTTTGAATGAGGTCCACAGGAGGACATCATAATTTCATGAACTATAGTATTCCTCTCAGATCATTGTTCCAAACAAACCATGAAAACACAATTTGTGAGATTTTATGCAGTACTGATATGCCCTTTCTCATGAGCCCACTTAGATGTGATGATTTTTCTGACATCCATAGTAATGTAAGACAGCTTTCACTGCCTTTCAAATATGCAAGTTCAAAAGAACCAGAAGAACATCACATGTTGGTACTTGGTTATTAGTTATGGAGTTCACTTATTCTTGCTGAATGATCTTACACTTTTATATCAGTTTCTAAAATGTGTTAAAGCACGTGGGGCCGGAGGACCCAGCGGGAATGGCGCCCCACCGAACGCCCTGACAAACCAATCCCCCACCCCCACCAGAGACCTCTAGCCATGGGAACTGGAATGAGGAGCTTCAACAGGCCACACAGAGGGCGGCGGACGAGGCTCAAGAGGCGGAGAGGAAGGAATGGGAAGCCAAATGGAATGAAGCCCTCACACAGGCCTGGGCCGACCTGGAAGCCCAGGTCTCTGAGCACGAGCTGGAGCGGGTGAGGCAACAGGACCTCATGGCTAAAGCTACCAGGGCTCGCCTAATTAATGAAATCAGGGCCCAAGTGCAAGAAGAATTGATCCAAGAGGACGAGGCCCAGAGATGACGTGAGCAGGCGGAGCGGGCGGAGCAGGAGCGGCTCCAGGAGGAGGAGGACCAGCAACAGCGGCAGCTTGACCACGCCCACGAGCACAACACCCGACAATGGCTAAGAGGGGGGCGATGCCCATACCTCATTCTTGGCATCAGCTGCGAAAGCTCCTGGGCTAAGCTCAGACGACATATCCACCGAACCTCAACGCACTTCCATCCGGATGCGGGAGCTTTGCAGGCTGACAGGAGCCGACGGGAGTCAGCCATGCAGGGCACCCAGCAGGCAGCCAGTTTCATGGACACGAAGGACCACCGAAACACTCTAGATATCCTCCATGAACTGGAGCGCCCCGACTGCACCTGCCGACGACTGCCGACAAACCCATAAGGGGTGGTCGGGCCAGGGTGGTGGGGGACGCTTGCCCCCCTCTACTGGGTCGGGGCCCCCCCCCCCCCCCCCTGCTGTTGCCCAAGGTTGGCTCTAGGGTCAGTGTTTGTCTTTTCGTGGGAGCTATTTTGATTAATTTGGGGATCCTCCCCTCTCATGGAGGGGCCATTCCTGATGGCCCACCACTTGTAACCTCTTGTACCATGTTTTGTGTTTCTCAGTAATATAATCCTGACTTTCTCAAAAAAATGTGTTAAAGCAAAGTGAATGTGACCATGATATCATTGTCTCTTAGATTTACCTCACAAAATTATGATGAGAAAAGAAACATAAGAAATCATGTGCAAGGATGATGTCATATATACATCCAATATATATACCTTTATAGAGGCGATCCAAGGCATCCAGCGAATCATACCTTCCCTGTCAGACCATAATTGATAGGCTAACGATGCAGGAACATCAACTTCTATAGAGGTCCTGCAATTGAACTCCAACATGCTCTTAGAAGAAAATATGAGAATCCAGTGCTTATAAACATATGTAAGTGGATGCCATGAATAAGTGTAAACCAAACAATCAACAAACAACATCAAACAAATCCTATAAGAATTATTCATTCAGGTAAAGCATATATACATAATTATACGCATGCATGATGCTGAAACAGAATTTTATTATTTCATCTTAAAAGATCCTAGGGGGCAAAGTAATTACACAATTTTAAGTAATCTAAAACTGTCGTGAATGTAGTGGACCAAGGTTAAAGTAGGAAGTTGGGGATGGGGGATGGGGGTATGCAAGGAATCCATAGGAAAAACCACCGTCTGAACCACAGCCAGCCAAAATACCTCAATCATAGCTGAAACCCATAACTTCTGAACTGAAAAACCAACAAATTTACCAAAGTAAAAAGTAAAAGAATGCATTCAAATTATCTGAAACTATTTTCCATTAGTTTGCAAAAACTCTGTTATAGCACATTTGAGGAAGAGGTGTTATTCATATATAATTTTGTTATCAAAAAGAATATGCATGTCCATTTTACATATAAAATTTCTTTCTATCCATACATTTCTATTGTTAAGTGATGTGAACTCATTTTCGCTTTACTAATTTGTATCCTTAGACAAAGTCGTATTTTAGCATCTATGCAATATGGATATTTTCTTAGAGAGATAGAGAAGGGTCTGAATTTTATTAGAAATCAAAAGAAAAGGTACATCTTTGGAAAAAACAGAGGCCCTAGCAGGCCATAGGGAGGCAAAGCCCTCCCAGTCGTAAGGACAAGAATAAACAAATTAAAATCACCTCATAGGAACACGATCACAGTTTCAAGAGATACAGGCAAACATTCATCCAGATTTACATGAGACCTTTACAATCCTCACCCCATTTGGGTATTTTACTCCAATTAACTATGCATGTAACAAAGGGAGAGGTGAACAGTTTGAAACATTGCTTAAAATATTCATCATGCTTCCATAGGACCTTTTCCCTGCTTTGGTCATCCTCCAAGGCATCCAGCACATTTCGGAGCAGTTTGAACTTTTCCCCATCACCCCCTTTGTCCAGGTGAGCCTAACACCTTTCCTATTTTGAAAATCTAGGCTGAAGAGGCAAAGTGCAGAACCTCCAAGACATGAAATGGGCAAATCTTATTCTTGTAAATCATGTTCCTAGTATTATAGCTAGCCTTTTGCAACTAAACATCCCTACTGAACTTGGACCTAATGGGAGTGAAGCAGTAGTATTATAGCTTTCCCTAGCAGGAAAAGGGGGTTTCTACACTAATGACTAAGCTTGATTAGAGGAGTTATTCTTGGAAGTGCAATAGCTGGCAAAGGCCCTGACTTTAGCCTAATGATGCTATTGTATTGTAGGGTGCCAAAGTGCATTATCAAACCAATGGGTCTTATCATATCATCTCCATCCTAGAGCTTACAACAATCCTTGAAGTAGGTGTCATGGTGCATGAGGAGATCATCTCGTATGTATTCATAGGTGAGAATCTAAACAACGACAATAAAAAGTCAATGCCTAAGAGAATTGGCTCCTGTCTTGGGATGAGGAGATTCTAACCCACCTTACAATAACAAAAATCAACTAGATTGCAATGAGATGATAGACCCCCAAAACCTGATATAAGCAGCAACCTATAATCTCAAAACATGCAGATAGTCATCTCCCAAAAGTCACTCATCAATTGAGCATTGTTGAGGATGTCCTTAAGAACAAGCTCCTCTATGCATTGGGAAGGCACAGCACACTCTGATCGAAGAAAAGGCAAAAATTTCTCCTTGATTGTGATAGGGGATCAGCAGGTGGCATAGACAAAGGATCTAGTGGTTATCCACACACCACTACAAGACAAGGGGAGGCATGCACAACATTTGAAACCACTATATCAAAATAAATAGACGAAGCCAGCCAAGAGTGAGGTGCAGCAGCAGGAGATGATCCTTAAGACTGAAGAGATCCATAAGGAGGAGGCAATGCAAGAGGAGGCAATCTAAGAGAATGAAATCCTGAAAGAGGCAACCCAAGAGGAAGGAACAGCAACTAAAAAGCATCAACTTGCAACCTAGCAAAGGTACAATGAGGCAAAGAGACACTAGCAACCAAGGTAGAGGAAGAGATAAGAAATAGGTGGGGCAGGAAGGCAAAGAGGGCTCAAAAGAAACGAAAGGCCCAATGGTAGAGGTGGAAGAGGAGCAACAAGGACCAAAAGAAGGGGCATGGCAAGGAAGCGGGCAGATTGGAACAACCCTAAGGGGCAAGAGGCCAACAAAAGCAAACCCTATGAAGAAGGTAAAGACCTTGAGCAAGGCATAATGAGAAGGGCAATGAAGACCAGGAGGAGGAGCTACACAAGGAAGAAAAGAATCAAAGGCAATGGAGGAAGGCTATGGTTTTAACTTTTAACATCTTCATCTCTAATCCTTTTTAAGTAAAATTGTCTTTCCATATGCATTACTCCAAAAGTTTTTAAGTAAAATTGTCTTTCCATATGCATTTCTCCAAAAGTTTTGTAATGCATTATCTCTTACCATCAAGCCAACGAAAGCTCTTTGAGTCATTAATTACCCTTCTTTAATTTCCCCTGTGTGAAGCAATATGTTCATCAATGATACCAACCATTTTCATGAGTTATTTTATGCACTTTCCTTGAAAATTTTACTTGTTATAAACTCTTTGTTTTCTGAATAGCTATGCATTGTATATCTATGTGGGTATATTAAAATGGGTGGTGGGTATTAAAATTTGTTAACCAGTAAAAGAAGAAATCACGAACCTACTTGGTAATGTTAAATTAATTCCCTATTTTGTACATTCATATTTTGTAGACAAATATAGATGCAGTGGACCATTTCTATCCATTTGCAGGGCTTATTGATAATCTCTAGAATTTCATGAAGTTGAGGAGCAGAAAGAATGGCATCGCACCTAGAAGCCTACTAGGAAGTCACAAATAACTGTCAGCTTCAGAGCGGAAACAACTGAAACTCAAATTTTTAACAACTTACGCCCACTGACACAGAATTTCTTTTTTAATTTATAAGTTATAACTCAGTGCACCTGGAGTTATAATGCCAAAACTTACAACTAACCTAACACCTCAGCATCTCCTCCTTTGAACAAGGAGCCAAAACGTTCGTGTTTAATATCATTTCTAAACCTTGCCTAGTTATTCTGGCGGAGAAGGTTCATTGATGCATTACGTTAAACTACATTTGGCAGTAAGCAACAGAAATCCTCTGAAAATGCATCCACAACGGAAGCAAGTATTGTTTTGGTAACATTATGAAATGGAATTAGAAATAGATTCGACTTCCCAGCAACCACAGCCACAAAATTAATTGGATTTTGCTACCGTTTACAGGATACTATATTCCATCACATCCTAACCAGGAGTCAATTGAGAAGAAATTTTTACACAAACTTTGTGAAAACTGAAAAAAAGTGATGCCAAGTGGCAAATATACAAATGGAAGGAAATAGGCATACTTGCATTCCTGCCAAGCCATGAATACTTTTGCAATCCTGCTGCGACCCACAAAACCTGCAGCCAATCTTTTAGGCTTTGGCCTGTTTCCATGAAAGACATGGCAGCATTGCAGAGAATTTCTGCCTCCAAATTCTTTGGTATTGCAAAAATTTTTGGAAGGAAAGGAATGCCAATATGTGCATGACAGTAGGGTCGTAGTGCCCCTCGTTGGTAGCAAAGTTGCAGTCGCCATGAGAGGCAGATGCAACAGTAAGACGACCCATTATCCATAATTTTGGTTTCGGTGCATGACGTCATCGGCCGTGTTAAAATGCAGTATGCACCTACGCACCTATGACGTCATCAAATGTTGCACCTAGGCGCATACTGCATTTTGTGAATTGTGCTATTAAAATAACTATAGGAAAGTTATCAATCACATGGATAATAAAAAGCTCAGGTACGGGGAAGTTGACTAGCCAAACAAGGTGAAACCTCCAAAGTGAAAGTGCTAATTTGGGCTTGGTGAAACCGAAATTGCGGGGTGTTTGAAATAAAAACCTTTTCTTAACAATATTTACTTTTTAATTTAAGGTCGCAACAAAGTAAGTAGTTAAGAGTCTTACCACTAGTTTAGTTATATATTTATAATATATATCTATTATTTGGCCAAGAGAATCTTATATATTTTACAAATTAATAAAATCTCAAATTGATTCATTGAAAATTGATATTCATATTGAAAACCAAAATCAAAATAATAATTCTTGTGAAAAGTTCTATTAATTTGATTCATAGTGTTTTTTTTTCCAATAGCATGGACTTTACATCGCATTTTTCTCGATGGCGTGGACTTGCCATCATGTTTTGTGGGATCATATGTGGCGCATAACGTGGAGGGCAACAAAATACACTCCCCCTCCCCATATTGGCCTCTCGGCCAAAATTACAAGTGTACTTGAGAACAACCTATGATCTAACATAACTAAGCTAAACAATTCATTTAGTCTATTCATGTATTACGATATTGCAATGCTTGTAATGCTTATGAATTGTATATTTAGGTGTTGGACATAATTGTTGCTCATTATTTAGGGCTAATAGGGGTCTCACTAGTTTTGGACCAATGAGATTGATCATACAAATCGCAATACAATCTAGTCATAAGCTTCAAGGACGATGTTGAGTGAATTGCCAAGAACACTTGCATATATGATTGCATTCAAGAAAGAAAACAAATATTATAATACGTATGATACAATTAGAACCCATGTTGGCACGTTGAGAGAGAGAGAAATATTTAAAACTTTTAGGGTACATAAGCATGATAGCACTATAACAAAGTCTAACTGCACTTGTGAAAGCAACAACTTAAACATGCACAAAACAAGGAATGAATCACTTCCCTAGAGGAAGAGCTCTTCATATGAAATTAGATGCCAAAAGCCAAAATGAAATGCTCAGAATCAAGTTGTCCCATGTGAGATATCATCCTAGGTATTTATTGTTTTTGCAACACAACAGTAGGGGTTCACTAATGTGCAAGCATCAACGAAGGTCTGTCAATGTAGCCTAGGCATCCCAAGATACATCAAAGGAGACTGTACTGCCTGAAATCGTCGGTCTCCGGCTGGAAGGAAAACAGAGACCGTGAGATCGCAAGACGAGAACAGAAGACCCTGCCTTCGTCTGAGGGCGAGCTGGAATGCACGAAGGCAGAGTACCTTGGGTGGTCCACACGCGGATCAAACAAGGATTTCCCCGTGCGTATGCAAAGTGCTATACGCTGGGTTATGCATAAACAACGTAGCGAGCATAAACAAAGCGTAAACGGCGTAAAAGAGATGCGAAAAGAGCGTGAGCGTAAATAGGCATAAACAGAATGTGTGCGCCAAGTTGACGTAAAACTGTAAACAATCTTAAGCAGCAAATGTAAACAATGGTATTACAAAGTCAAAGTACAGTGCACCGGTCTAACGTAGTCGTGAGGGAACACAAGGCGGACGAAAAGCCCCGGCGTGTGCAGAAATGACTCGGCTGGTTCGCAAGGCAGGCGGAGCGTAGAGATTGTGTGTAGGGTATACAGGGCTCTCCAGCGTAAGAGGGTTTCAGCTCTTGTGAGCAGCGTAAATGTTCTCTGGTATGCTCCCAGATTTTGCCAACCGACCCCGGTGAAGTGGAAAATCGGGGTTTTTATACAGGTTGTTACGTTAGACTCGGGTTGGGCGACACGTGGCGCGTTGACCGGGTGCAAAAGAATGAAATTTACAGGTGTACAGTATGTTACATCCGTTGGGCGTATACGCTGTATCTGGTGGGCGTAAATGCTCTGGGCGTATACGCAGGGCGTATACGCAGGGCGTATACGCTGGGAGTGCAGGGTGTATATGCTGGGCGTATACACCTGATGTGCTGAGCGTATACACTGTGGATGCTGAGCATACAGGATGCCAGCGTAAGTGTACAGGATGCCAGCGTAAGCCAAAAATGTACCCAGCGTATACACATGAAAATGCTTCATTTTAAGGTCAAAAATTGATTTTCAAGTGCCTGAGACCTGCTGGGGACCTTGGGGAAGGTCCTGGGGGGTCTGGACGCTTGACTTTGGCACGTTTTGACTCATTTTTGGGGCCCGAAAGTCTGTCTACGCTGGCTACACCCCAGCGTATACACTAGGCATACAGGAATGGAAGACCATCATTTGGAGCCCAAAATTCGATTTTCAAGTGCCGAGGACCTGCTGGGGACCCTGGGGAAGGTCCTGGGGGGCCTGGACACTCCACTTTAGCATGTTTTGATGAGTTTTTGAGCCACGAAAGTTGCTGTACGCTGGGCCTTACGCTGGGCATGTGTAGGCCAGCGTACAGGATGCATACTTAGTGAAAACCAAGTATTCTGAGCTCAAGATTTGCCAAGTTTGATGCCAGATGTCATCGTAGTCTTCTGTGGGTCCCAGGGAACTTTTACTTGCTTGCTTTGACTTCGTTTGATGCTATTTTTGAGGCTTTCAAGCTTGGTCATGCTGAGGACCAACATGACTTAGCTTAATTTGTGTCTACAAGTGTTAGCCAAAATTTTTTGTGGTGTTTCAAAGACCAAGAGGCAAAGATGACCAAACCAAGCCACCAAGGAGGGTGCATTAGCACTTCTATGCTAATGCAGGGGGTGCACTAGCACAAGGAAGTTAGCACATCCCTGCCACCTCACACTTTGTCAACTTTTCCTAGATGAAGTTGGAATGCTAGGGAACATGTCAAAATTTTTCTAAGTATCTTTGAATAAAGCCAAAAACATCTTGGAAAGCTCAAACCATGTACCAAGCTTGCAAGTGTGAACTAGAAGACCATGATGTAAACCTGGGAGGTAGAAACCTCAACCATGTGTGCGAAAACCACAAACACAAGGTACATGACACACATCCTAAATTCAAGGCTTACAATTGACTTACAAATTGCCACTAGATGACTCATCAAGTACCTATATATATAAGCCATCTATTACATTAATGAATGTCATTAGTGCAATAGGTAGGGAGACTCTTGGTATTGTTTTTGTGATTTATAGTAACAGTCAATGAATGCTTTACAGCGTGAACTCAATCAATTATCAAAAGTCTAATTCAAGTTGCATTGTACCTAAACACAATTCATGATGGTAATAAGAATAGTATTCATTCTACTTCATTGTAGCACTCTAAATTAGTTTAAATTTATCTTCCCACATTTATTTCCATGTTCTTTACCTTTCAATAACTAAGCATAATGATTTATGTTTTCATGTGCATTAGTAACTTATTCAAATGAGTGTGGCTAGTTTTGAGTATAAACACGTTACCATTTGATAACCCTAGTAGTCTTAGCACTTGGTACACCTAGTAATGAACACTTGGTAATCCCATAAGCACTTGCATGAGTTCATGGTGTGTAATGCAAACTAGGAATGGATGCTCATTCCTCTTAAGCTAGAATAGATTTTACTTTACTGTAGTTTGATTAATTAGTTATTTTCTATATTTTAATATTATTAATTAAAAGACTAAAAACATCATTATTATATGCCTCACTTAGGACTAAAACCATATGCTTAGAACCCCAACTAATTCAAGTGGAAAGATAGTGTAATCAATGGTCATCTATCTGGATACTCTACTAGTCCCATCCATTGATTATGACATGGTCTCTTGCAACACTTGTGGATCATATAGTTGAGTGCATGGCATGCTCATCACTCATCAAATAATATTAATAATAAGTCAAAATATTTATTTAGAGTACATCACATGTTTAACACCAAGTAGAAAATATCAAAAGCAATATGGAAAGTGAAAGCTTTCCAATTTTTATGAATGTCTACTTATGTTTACAATGTTGATGAGTGGCGAGGTACCCCTACACTCAACCATATGAATATGAGCGTTCATGCACGATTTGGTCAAACTTCACAAACGAACTAGTTGTGGTATCTAGATAGTTACTCGTTGATCGTAGTTCATTGTCTTCCCACCTAGACTAGTATTTGCTTTGTCACGTATGATTTAGTCCAGAGTGAGGTGTATGATGTGGTCCTAAACTAGTGCTACTCCTAGAGGTAATGGAAAATAACTTTAATTAAGCTAAGAGGGAAAGGGTGAAGAGAGTCTAAGTGAGCCTAAGTGTGATGAGCGTCCCTTAATCATCTATACACATCTTGAACCTCATGTACTACCACTGGGATTACCAAGTGCATGTCCTAGGTATGCTACTGGGATACCAAGTAGTCACACTTAAATGCTCGTGATTAAGTCATACTCATTCCGCATTTAATAATAGGGTAGGAGAGGAAGGTAAAGAGATATTAAGTAAGAAAGCAATAAATAATAGTTAAACTAAGTGAATGCTGCAATGATGAAGTAATCTCGATCTTTATTGTCAGTCATATGTGTGTCCAAGTACGACACACTCAAATAAAGGTTCCGTACAATTACAATCATCACATTGCTAGCATGCACTAGGGAAAGGGTTGAGATGAACTAAAAATTGACAAAAAGATCCTACTCTAAAACTAACTTTTCCTATGCACCCAAATGTGTATTTAAAGGCTTACATAGGGATCACGATATCGCGTATTCGATATCGTTAGCCAGGTTGTGATATCGGGGGTTCGATATTGGGACTCATCAGACCTAAGATCTTGTACCTGATATCAAGGGTCTAATAATAGGGGTCTAATATCAGGACTCATCATATCCCCACAATGGAATAAAAACTTTTCCTCAAGTCAAAGAAAGTGAGGAATAAGTTTAATTGATTACACAGTGGATAAGTATGGGATTATTGACTAACTAGAAATTTATTCATGTTGTTGTGGAGAGTTAAACACAACAAAATTGGGACACGGACATAGAATTACAAAATTTATTGGAACTCATGTGGTCAAGGTGGTAATGGCTCCTCCATGGATGCCTTTCCTTTGTCCTGTGCTTTAGGCTTCTGAGATTGATACCATTGAAGAAGCGCCTGATGTTTCTCCTCTTCTACCCCGAGGATTATGAGTTGTCCATGCTGATGTTCCAATGTTTGATGTAGTCAGCACTTCCTATGGATACGGTAGCTGCAAGAACACTTAGTTGGCCTTGACATGTCATGCCGCAAATAGCCATCGATCCTCTTCATAGGCTCAGGCCTTGACCTCTCGACCTTTTGCTTGGCCAAATTGTGTAGTGACAGGAGTTCCTTAATGTATCAGACTTTATTTGTTTAGGTGACACATAAAAGGACATGTAATGGTTTGAGGAACATTTGATAAAATGATGACAAAAGAAAGATAGATTTGGTAATGAAGTACTCAAAGGGTATAAAATGATGTGGTGATGATGTGCAATGAGTGCAAATTACAAAGGTTATGCAAGTGGATCCTCCCCGAAGCAGGTTCCTACCTATGATGCCCTTACGTAACCACACCTGAAAATGTCCGTAGGTACTAAAAGGGTTAAATGTAATCCACACCAATTCCACAAAACACACACATGTAGGTACCACCATGATGAGGTATGAATTCAATGCTACACAAGACACGAGACAAATACATGAACAATGAGATGAGGCAAACTGTAGAAGGGATTGCAGAGATTGGGACATGAGATAACTAACCCAAGGCACAATGAATCTTGAGTGTAGGGCATGATTAATGTGTCATTAACCCGTTGCTCCAAAATCATGACCAAGTCTATTCCTCTAATCCATGACATCGCATTGTTTAATCCATTAATGGATAACCAGAAGAGCACCATGATAGCAAGGCATACGATCACTTGGTGTTTTGTCCAAGGGAGGAGTGAATTGGAATTTCTCTACAGCACACATGTTTTTTTTATCTTTTCTTTGTATTTTTCTCTCATTTTTTTTCTCTTTTCTTTTTCTAGCTACTTTGACACTTTGTTTTCCCCAACAATGAATTAGAGAAGCCACCAACCTTTAGGCATGGTGCATGTCTTTCCAGTGGGACCCCCAGAACAACATTGAGTTTCTTTATTGAGTGCCTTCATTACTCTTACTCCTATTTTTTGTTAGATCTATAAGGATCTTAGTACACCTAGGTTGCATGATAACTCTAATAGATGTCACCAAAGAGAATCCACAAGTCCCCTTGATGTCACACCCTGGCCATTCCTGCTTAGTCCATCCTTCTCACTTTGGGCATAATGAGCACAAAATTACTTTAAGTTTCAATGATTAGAAATATCATTGTACCCAGAGTAGAACCTCTTATTAATAGAATGGGTGGATGGATGTTGTGGGCTCACTGTTCAAATAATTACTCACCTGAGACTTGATAGCATAGAACAACACCTCAACCAATGCGTCACATGAGTTTTTTATTCATAGATGAGATTACTCATAAAAAGACAAAAAAACAAAAAGACAAAATAATAAATTGAAAGATGAAAAACTAGAAAACAAAAAATTATAAAATTAAAGAAAAGAAAAACATCTATTAATTCTGTTGTTGTTAGAATGGGGATAACCCCCATAACTAAATGGTTAAGCATAAGTATAATTAATAAAAGGAAGGTTGGGATCCTTGCATGTTGGAAATATTGGGACCTGGTCATAATTACCCCATTGGGGTTCACACACTTAATTGGAGTTGACATATTGGGGCAAGTTATAAGATGTGGTTAATTTATAAGGAGTTGACCCTCTATGGTACTTATGACCGTAAGATTGTATGCAAGGATCAACATATCTCCCCATGTGGCTATATTCATTAGGCCACATGGTTGTTAGAGTGTTGAGTGGTGGCCTTGCTAAGGTAACATGAGGCATTGGGTTCGAAGAGGAAGATACACCATAGTGTTGGACTTGTCCTGAGTTGGTGGATGCAGTGGTTTCTGAACTGTGTTGTCCCTTTCTACAGTTATGTCTAAAGAAGGGATGCCTATGATGTTGTGGAGGATTCCCATTGCTATTAACAATAGACACATAAGTAACATTCATGGGTTGATGCTGTGGTGCAAATCCTTCGGGTACAATTGATGGTGATATAGAAGGAGATGAAGGATGAGAATTTTGAAATTGAGGAGAAGTGTAAGGTATGCAAGGTGGTGATCCTATTGGTAAGGATACGGGTTTGATAGTATTGACAAGAATAATGATAATGTGGTAAGATAGAGGATGTTGACCCAGTTGGGGAAACAGGATGTTGAACTTGATAAGCACTTAGGTTTGAATAGTATGAAGGGTGTAACCAGTTTGGGGATGGCCTCCCCCATGACTGGGATTATTGCCACTGTGATCGAACATAGTATTTCTATACGAACTTTGGATGTAACATTCTTCCCCAATGCTCCTGTAAATGTGAAAAGATTGGACATTGGCCCTTGGGGTGATCGTACAAAAAAATGTTACATTGATATGTATGATTAACAGTTAAGTTCTTATTCTCTTCAACCCTTCTTTTTGATCGTCTAAAGGAGTTTTGTCCTATTTATTGGGTTCTCATAAATCTACCTCTAATGGTGTTGGCATATTCTCCACATTTTTCATGTATCCATTCCATCCCTCTATTGATCTTTGCCTCAACTTCATCCAATAATTGTAGTACTCGCAAAGATGATTCCACCTCCTTACGGTAAGTTGATTTTTCATCTTCATAACCATGGGCCTTTGTTGATTTTTGGGCCTATTGAGATTTTTTAGCATTCTCCCATTTAGCCATTTCTCCTTCTTCTTTTGCCACTTGCTTGATAAGCTCTTGGAATTGATGGGTTTGTGGCTCATCTAGTTGACCTCAGGCGTACATCCCTAAGGTTTCCCTTGTTGCATTACGGAGCCCATCTATGATATGGTACATTAGCCTTTCCTCGGAGAACTCATGGCCTGGGTAGTTGTTTAACAATGCATAATATCTTTCTAAGGCCATGTCCAAGGGTTCATGTTGTGCTTGTTTCCATTCTTGGATTTGTCTCCTCAAGGCTGACACTCTTGCATAGGTTTGATATCTTTTGTTGAAGAGTTCTACCATTATTGGCCAATGTTGAATTGATTTTGGTTTTAGAGACATATATCATACTTTTACTTGGCCAACAAGTGTCGTAGGAAAGAGCTTAAGTTTTTGCCATCCATTATCAATGTTATTCCATACACAAGCATCATGGAAGGCTTGTAGATGATGTTGCGGATCTACATCATAGCCTCCTGAAAATTTGGGAAAGTTATTTAAATCAAGCCTGGGTAGATGGCTTTTCTTACGATGCCTACGGGATATTCAAATAGCCTCTTGTATATGCATTAGGCTCTTAGTGGCTAGTAGGGGTTTATCGTGACTAGGTAGGTTATGAATTTGTGAGTTGGGATGATGTTGTCTTTGTTGATGTACATAGGAGACCCCTACATCAGATTGAGTACTTCAAACTTCATCTTCATCATCATATAATTTTTTGGTACTCTAATGAATTACCTTACTAGTTATTACATTGTCATAGTCTTGTGAGAGAGACATTGTTGTGAATCGTGTGTGACTTAGTTGAAATTAATGTCTTTTCTAAAAGATATATCGTGAATACTTTGTTATAGAAATCTTGTATGATATAACTAATCTAGATAACTAGCATCGTTCCTGGCAATAGCGCCAATGATGAGTGGCGAGGTACCCCTACACTCAACTATATGAATATGAGCATTCACGCACAATTTGGTCGAACATCGCAGGTGGACTAGTTGTGGTATCTAGATAGTTACTTGTTGACTGCAATTTGCTATCTTCCCACCTAGACTAGTATTTGCTTTGTCACGTATGGTTTAGTCCAGAGTGAGGTGTATGATGTGGTCCTAAACTAGTGCTACTCCTAGAGGTAATGGAAAATAACTTTAATTAAGCTAAGAGGGAAAGGGTGAAGAGAGTCTAAGCTAGCCTAAGTGTGATGAGCATCCATCCCTTAATCATCCATACATATCTTGGACCTTGTGTACTACCACTGGGATTACCAAGCACATGTCCTAGATATGCTACTGGGATACCAAGTAGTCACACTTAAATACTCGTGATTAAGTTGTACTCATTCCGCGTTTAATAACAGGGGTAGGAGAGGAAGGCAAAGAGATATTAAGTAAGAAAGCAATAAATAATAGTTAAACTAAGTGAATGTTGCAATGATGAAGTAATCTTGATCTTTATTGGTAGTCATGTGCATGTCCAAGTACGTCACACTCGAATAAAGGTTCCATACAATTACAATCATCACACTATAGGCATGCACTGGGGAAAGGCTTGAGATGAACTAAAAACTGACAAAAAGATCCTACTCTAACACTAACTTTTCCTATGTGCCCAAATGTGTATTTATAGGCTTACACAGGGATCATAATATCGCGTATCTGATATCATTAGCTAGGCTATGATATCAGGTACCTGATATCGGAGGTCCAATATCAGGGATTCGATATTAGGACTCATCAGACCTGATATCTTGTACCCGATATCAAGGGCCCAATAATAGGGGTTCAATATCAGGACTCATCAAATGTTATAATTGATATTTTTGAAAAATTAACCAAGGAAAACTAACTATTAGTAGGGAGGATGATTATTATCCTAACAACATCTACATTACTTTTAACAACCATTGTTAAACTTGAAATAACAAAAGGATTTGAGGTAGCAATAGAAAGCTATGGTGAAATGCTAATATATTCTACATTACCCCACATTGCCACATAATGTAAACCTTATATTGAGAATCTTTACCATTAACTATAGTTTTAGAATTCTTTTTATAGAATTGTTTAACCCCAAACTTAGTGTTGTTCACTAAAATTACACCTATGAACTATGGTTACGAAGTTAAGACTCTTGTCACTAAGATAACACCTAATTGTTGACATTAACTTGAATTTTCATGTCTTCAACCTTCATATTGTTTTTTTCCTATTTTCAACTTTGACACATTCTTTCTTTTCTTTAGCATTTTTTCTTGAATAGAAAAGGATAAGCATTAAACATATGTTCTTCACAATGATAAAAGTTAAAAAAATTAGGAAGATTATAATATGTAATTAGTTGAATATAAATCTTTCCACCAACTTGCAATACTCATTCCATTTTACAAGTAAGAAGATTGATTTTAACAAAAATTTTTTATGAGAACCAAATGGTATAGAAACAAATCTCATATGTTTCATGAGATTGAGAAGGTTAACAATTTGTTGTTCATCCTTTTGAAAAATAAAAAAAGATTAAATAGCTTGACAAAACATGGAAATTTAGAAAATTTTTCAAAATAGGCATTGAAATCTAGAGTTCACTTACAAATAATCAACACTACATGTTTATGAATAAATAATCCTATGTCTAGGGTACACTACACCATCAAAGTATAACCTAGTTAACAAGTAGAAAAAACAAGAATAGTACTTAACATAAATGAATTAAATGTTATGCTTTTGCATCATGTTATTTAACTATGAATTAAAACTTCAATTATGAAACCTCTAACCCAAAATTTGAATAAATAAATATCGTGATGTAAGATTAGCAACTAATGACTGATATACATCAATAAAAGGAACAAACTTAGGCATCTTATTTGCAACAACATTACTAGAAGAAGGCATTAAATATTTTTTCTTCCTAGCTAGAAAATATACATTCTAAAAATCAATAAAAACTTTTACATTGGTAGATGAAATAGAAATTTCAACATTGGTAGAAGGAGCTAAAAATAGTTTAGAATCCTACATCGAAAAGAGATAATATGTAGAAACCAATTCCATTGATGAAACCCTAACAAGATTAACATTTTTTAGTAAATGAGAGTTAGGATTTACTTTGGGGGTCATTTCTAGTTATTGAGGAAAAAGCAACTAATAACCTCATGATGTCATTATGGAGAAAATCTTTCAAATCATCATCCTCTAACTTACCTTATGGATCTATTAGACAAATTTAGTTTCAATAATTATTTTGCACAATGCTTGTAAATCTCAACAATTGTAGCTATAAGTTATTGAAATTTCCCCACAATAGTAAATACATAATAAAATTCCACTTTCTTGCAACTTTTATTCTCTATGGCATTTTATCCATAACAAGGAGATGCTTACAATGAGGTGTTAGCCTAATGATAAGATCCTTCATTTGGAAGTTCCAAGTTATAGGTTCAATTAAAACTTTTGTTTTAACAACATTTATCCTAAGACATGTAGTCAAATTAGAAATTTATATTTTAACATCAAAATATATATCTTGGGGTGTAACTATATTTCAATTATTTTAGGTTCCAACATCTCACCCACTACCACCCCCCTCCCCTACATCCAACAAAAATGTTTAGCATCATTCTTAGGGATTGTGCTAGGGGTTTAGTGCTAGTTAACATCATAAGATCACTAGAGGATTTTAATGATTATTGAGGGATGTTGGATCCCAAAAATGAGTAATAATATTTTAAAAAAATTTCAGAGTACATCATATCATCAAAGAGAGAGTTTAAGGAAAAAGCCTAGTAGTATTATGGATGCCTTTCTAGGTTATAATCCTTATAACCAATTCTTAAAAACCTTCCCTTTGGGGTAGGAAAGGATCAAGCCTTGCCCTTATTTAGAAGTGTCTTCATAAAATTTTACTTCTTAAACTATCTTAAAGATAAAATGATACATCAATTAGAAATAAGAACAAATAGCAACAAAAGTTGAAAGCTTTCCATCCTTGAACCTTCAAAACAAACATAAATTATTATTGTAGAAAACTGATGAGAGCGGTTACTCTAGTGGTTACTCTAGAAGTTATTCTAATTATTTGAGCAGTTACTCTAGTGGTTACGCTAGTAGTTATTCTAATTATTAGAGTAGTTACTCTAGCGATTACTCTAATTATTAGGGTGGTTACTCTAGCGATTACTCTAGTAGTTATTCTAATTAGTAGAGGTTACTCTAATGGTTACTTTAGTAGTTATTCTAATTATTAGAGCGGTTACTCTAATTATTAGAGTAGTTGCTCCCAAGCCTATAAATATAGTGCCCAAGTGAATAATTGGGAGGAAGTCTTTTAGCAGTTAAGTAGCGAAACTCTTGTAGTTTATTTGAAAGTTAGAGTATTTTCCAAGTGTCCACAGTAGGAGGTCTAAGTGTGGACGAATCTTTATTCAAGCATTGTGTACCTGAGCACACCTTGTATATAGTAATAAAGACGAGCTCTTTGATTCATCCTTGTAGCACTTGATATTTTTTTCTTAGGCATTTATTTTATTTTATTTTCTTATGCATTTATTTTATTTTATGCACTTTACATTTATGTTATTAGCATAGCAATTCATTTTGATCAATTAAGAAAATCGTTAAATTACATGAGCATGACCACTTCGAGCATGCGTGTAATGCTTGGTAACCTAGTAACGATTAGCGTTTGGTAATCCCAACAGTGTTGCACTGGTTCAGGATGTGTACAGAAAGTGGGAATGAATGCTGGTGTTAGGATTAGTTAGAACTTAGTTAATGAGTAGTTAAGTTAAATTAGTTACTTAGTTACCTCTCTCCTTCCCTACTAGCGTAGGACATAAAAACATAAAAGCTATAAAAATCATATGGCTCAAGCTTACTTAACCATACAATCGTGACATACAGGTAAGCTTGGGAAGACAATGATCAACCAACTTGTCCTTGTTCCACAAGGGCGCATAAGCACTTAGTCCTTGGAATTTGATTGGATCATGCATGAAACACTTGTATTCGTATGGTTGAGCGTAGGGGTACCTCACCGCTCATCATTGGCGCTGTTGCCGGGGACTTAGTTGTTTTTGTGCTAACTAGAACATAGGAAATCATTCACATCATTGGAATGAACCCTTAGGGTTGGTTTAGAAAATAATAAACAAGAATACATTGCACACTGAACAAATAAGTATGTCTCCTTCTTCATACGAAAGCGCCTCACTGCCTAGGTTTGAAATAGGAAATAGTCGGTGGCATAATACACATAACATTGATCCTCCAATCCTTCAACAAGTTCGAGTGGTATATATTCATCTTGATGAGTATATACCAGAGTTCACCTTTATCTTCCATTAAGATGAACAACTGCATTGGCGAGACTTAGAAGGTAACATAGTGTTACCTTTCAATCATTCAGTCCCGAGCATGCTTCTTCGTGCTCTCACATGGATTGGCATGTTGCACTTACACGTAGAATACATTGTGTAAGACCATGACTCGAGAGAATATTGTCTCATAGAGGCACAACGTCAAAGGGACTTGCAATAAGAGAGACATCATAAGTCTTTGAAGGGTAGGTGGTCCCAGAATGCCCCACATGTCTTAAGCAAAAATGAGAGTGGTGAACCTACCTCAGGCAGTCGCCCACACAATGATGTTCCTCCTCTTGACTTTGGCTAGGGGGTTGTGTATCAGATCCTTCATTCCACTATTCATAACCCAAGTTCTGATACCCACCAGCACAAAGGGTCGAAAAAAGGGACACAAACTCATGATAAAGATGGACATTCTAATTACAATCGTGATCGAGGTCGAGATTGTAGAAGAGAAGGTAGCAGACACCGTCATGGTGACGGTTCTCCTTCTTCTTCACCTTCATCATCTCCTTCACCCTCTCCTTTAATATCCGTATGTGATCATAAAGAAAAAGACCATGGGGATAAAGGTAAGCAAAGTGGAAGTCATAGATGAAACAACTAGGCAAGGGGACGAGGGCACTCTAGAGAGTCACAACATAGAAGAAGGGAGAGTAGGGAACAACGTAGGCACCATAGACGCCATGGACGAGATGATCACGATGAACCCCTCTTTGCTACTCGAAGTATGTTGGACATAACTAAGGTTGTTAGAATTCCAACAAGGCATCAGAAAGATAGTAGGATCAAGAGATTATATATGAATAACATCCCATGATTTGAAGGGGGATACAATGCTGATCCTCAAAATCATTTACAAGCATTCCATGATGCGTGTACCTTATAGAACATAGAGAACGAATAGCAAAAACTTAAGTTATTCCCATGGGTATTAGTTAAAGAAGCGAAAAGCTGGTATCAGTCTTTAGAACTAGAATCCATTCATAGGTGGAGTACTATGTTAGAACTATTTAATAACAAGTACCAAACATACTCCCAAGTGTCTAACTTGCAAAAGCAAATCTAAGGCTAGAAACAAGGAGGACATGAACCCTTGTATGCTGCCATGGGCTGATACTATGCACTGTTACATCATTCTCCTAGCCATGGTTATTCACAAAGGGATCAACTACACCATCTCGTGGATGGGCTTAGGCATAAAATGAGAAGAACCCTTGGGACTTATGCCTAAGATTATTTGAGCTTAGGTCCCATCAAATTCAAAAACTATTGGAGCAAGTTGCTAAGGAAGAAGGTGAGCTACAGAAGAGAGAAAATGTGGAAGAGTATAACCAAGATCCTTCCCTTCAGAAGAGGGGAGTAAGATTTTTTGAGGATTAAGAAGAGTCACCACTCGAAGAGATGGTGACTAGGAAAACTTTGCCTATCCAAAAGATGACATCAGAAGTTTCGGAAAAGCTAGACCAAATGTGGGATTCCCTAGACAATAGATTTCAAACTATTCTCAAAATAGTAGAGGAGTCTAGAGAGCAAGGTAGTGAGAAAAGGAAAAAGAAAGAGGCTGAACATGCACGTAGCAAGGGTAAGGGAAAAGTTGCCATCATTGAAGAGGTTGTGGATTCGGAAACAGATAATGATAGTGGATGTGAGATATGTCAATATGACCATCCTAAGGAATGTTGCCCTATAATCTCACATCTGTAGGGGTCTGGGGTGTATGCACTCAACCCACGATTAAACAAAAGGCAAACACCTTAAAGGTTACCTTATCCTCAAGGTTATCCAAGGCAGTTCCACCAACCCTTAACATATTATCCCAGTGGAACTCCACCATAACTGATTGAGAAATATCAATAGTGGTAGCACCCACAATCATGGGAAATGCCACCACTAAGGCAATAGTATCCTTATCGGTAACCTGACCCGTATGGATATTATATGCAGCAACCAATCTCCCCACGTGACTCTATTGGTCATGTCACTTCTCAACCTCGCTACCAAGCTTGTGAGTATTATGGGACTCCCTCTTCTAGAGGCGATATTTCATAAGCATATCATCCTTCTCATCCGGCCGCATCTCTTCCACCAATAGCTCCAGTACCACCTACTCCCATGATGCAAGGTGAAATCCCTACCTAGCCGTAGCAATGTAATGCCATGAGGGTTGTTAACTCTCAACCTACTATTGGTTCCAACAACCACATGAAGAAAAGATCTTTCTTTAGAACCAACAGTCCAAGCAAGCCCTTGCAATCATAAGCAGTTGATTCCTTAGACGCCTCAGTATCAATTAAAACACATATGGTCATGCTAACACATGTCGTCACCGATTGAATCAAAGTTGGCCATCTTCCTAGGAAATTCTCTGATCCTGGGAGTCTTCTGATATACTTACAAATCGCTGGAAATGAACCGTGCAAGGCTCTTTTGGATTCAAGTTTTGGTGTCAACTTGATTTCTCAACAAATGTACAAGGCCTGGAACCTACCTCCATTGAAAAAGAGCACATTCATCTAGAGTTGGTCGACTAGTCCATCACCGTCCCATTGGGACTAGTGGAGGACATTGTTACCACTGTTTGTGGGTGGTCGTACCCAGATGATTTCTTAGTGATTTAGGTGAACAATGGTAAGTGGGACTTCCCAATCATAATGGGAAGAGCATGACTAATCATAGTTGACATGCACCTAGGAATCCGTGATCTTTCCCTGGAAATATCAAAGAAAAACACATTCGAAAAGATTGAGAAGAAGAAATTTCCATGCATCACATATAGTCACACAAGGTATAATTGCATGCAGAGGTCATGGGTTATGCAAAGTTTAACATTGCCTGCATGCAATCAATGTGCACAAATGATCAACATACAAAGATGTCTATATGTAGTAGCCACATGATAGGAAGACACCCAATGGCTGATAGTTGATCAAGAAAGTAGTTCAATCATATGCATGAAACCAACTAAGGATTTGACTTGCGCTTACATCGATAGCATAGGTGCATTAGAGTAAGTTCACCACCAACTTCCAAACCTTAACCTCAAAAATATCAACTGGGGGAAGTTGGAAATCCCTGTTAAATTTAAGCAGAAGCCCCTTGAGCTAAAACCATTGCCCACCAGTATGGAATACACATTCCTTAAAAACGGAAAGGTGCTAATTATTAATGCTAAGCTTGCTCCACAACAAAAAGAGAGACTACTGAAAGTGATAAATAGATGGTTGAAATCCTTCGCTTGGTTATATCCTAAATTAATTAGAATAGACCCTAGGATATGCTAGCACAGAATTTACACTGACCCCTCCATGAAGCCTTTGAGACAACCGTAGAGGCGATTAAACCCAAAGCTAAAGCAAGTAGTTAAGAAAGAAATCAAACAGCTTCTTAAGGCTAGGTTCATATATCCCATTGTTGATAGTGAATGGGTTAGCCCCTTAGTTATTATGCCTAAAAAGGGAGACAAATGGAGGATGTTCATAGATTTCAGGCTACTAAATATGGCAACATTCAAAGATCACTTTCCATTGCCATTTGTTGACCAAGTCTTAGACACCATCGTAGGGCATCACTATTATAGTTTTCTGGATGAATATAATAGATATAACCAAATACAAATAGCCCCAAAAGGCTAAGCCAAGACTATGTTCACCAGTCCTTGGGGAACGTTTGCATACAATAGATGTCGTTTGGCTTGTGCAATGCCCCTGCAACATTTCAACGGCTAGTTCTAAGCATATTCTAATAGAAAATAGGGAATGGCGTGGATGTCTTTATGGACGACTTCTCCACTTATAGAGAAAAATTTGATCAAGCTTTGGACCGGTTGGAGCAAGTCTTAAAAAAATGTGTAGAAACCAATTTGAGGCTCAACTAGCAGAAAAGCCATTTGATGGTCCAAGAAGGCATAGTACTAGGGCACAAAATCTTACACATAGGGATAGAGGTAGACCCTGAGAAAATCAAAATTATCCAAGGAATTACCCGTCAATCGAAAACTATCAAAGATATTCAATCATTCCTTGGACATACTGGCTACTATAAGAGATTTATTAAGAACTTTTCAAAGGTTGCCAAACCATTGGTGGAATTAACAAAAAAGGATGTACCTTTTGAGTGGACTAGGGAATGTAAATTAGCTTTCGAAACTTTGAAATAGAAGCTAGTAAAAACACCCATTCTATAAGCTCCTGATTCGTCCAAACCATTCCATCTCATTACTGACGCACCCAACTATACTTTAGGAGCCGTACTTACATAGTTAGATGACTAGAAGCATCCTTATTACAATTATTGTGCAAGTAGAAGTATTGCTGGTGCACAAATTAACTACACTACAACAAAGAAAGAATTAATGGTTGTAGTGTTTACACTAGAAAATTTTAGACACTATGTATTGGGATATAAAGTATATATACATATAGATCATAGTGCAATCTGATTCCTCATGAATAAGCCAATGGTAACCCATATCATACGATGGCTTGTAATCTTACAAGAGTTCAATTTAACGATGATCGATCGTAAGGGCATCGAGAATGTAGTTGCTGATCATTTATCTTGATTGCGATGGG
>MNCI01012718.1:517352-529232 GCA_015680685.1 Gnetum montanum
ACTTCTCCAAGATGCTCATGAGGGTTCTTGTGGGGGTCATTACGTTGGGAGANCAATAGCATTCTTACCTATCTCCTCACCCAAAAAATACCACAAGAGTTAAACCTTAAGAAGAAAAAATAGTTTTTTCACTGAGCTAAGTATGTTATAGAGATCAATGGACAACTTTATAAAGTGTGTTTTGATGGCTTGGTTTGATGGTATGTTCCCAATATAGATCAACTGCAACTTCTCCAAGATGCTCATGAGGGTTCTTGTGGGGGTCATTACGTTGGGAGATGAAGGGCCATCAAGATCCTACTTTTAGGATATTATTGGCCTACATTATTTTAGGATGCCCATTGTTTCATCCAATCTTGTGAGTGCTGTCAACGTGATGGGGGAATGACTGCTAGAATGGAGGGTCTGCAATAATGGATTCAACCATTAGAACCCTTCGACATTTGGGGAATTGATTTTATGGGGCTGATTACACCAATGTCCAATGGAAAAGCTTAAATTATTGTTGCCATTGATTACCTAACAAAATGGGCCAAAGCAGCTACTATTAAAGATTGTACATCATCTACAGCTGCATGATTTGTTCAACAACAAATCATAAATAGGTTTGGTGTGCCATGTGCACTTATTTTAGATAATGGTACACGCTTCATAGGTGCAACTTTTTGGAAACTAATGCAACGCTTAGGGGTTGAGCATAAATTGACTACACCACACCACCCCCAAGTGAACAGTCAAGTAGAAGTCACCAATATGGAGATTACAAAGATATTGACAAGAACCATTAGCAAGTTTAGGCAAGATTGGAGCACTAAACAGAATGATGCTCTTTAGGCATACCACTCCACATGGAAACTCCCTATAGGCTACTCTCCCTACGAGTTAATGTACAGTAAATTACCAACGCTTCCCATTCAAATTTAGCACTGTACACTATCCACGACATGTGACCTCAACCTTTACCTTTATTTAGCACAGAAAAAATGGTTAGTAACCCTTAACTTGCTAGATGAAAACTGATTAGTTACCTTCTCATCTAACGAATTGCACAAGGCATTCAATAAACAACATCATGACCTAAGAATTAGGAAAGTTAAATATTAGCCAGGAGATAAGGTTCTCTACTGGAATCCCACACATGTGCCACAACGTACTCAATTTCAAACATTGTGGGAAGGACCTTATATTATTTATGCAACTTTTCCTTTAGGGACCATGAAAATATACAAACCTAAGAGCCCGAATAAGAAACTTTTGGTCAACGTGCAACAAACCAAACCTTTCCAGGAGCTTAGGATAGCTAGTACACATTCTACCTCCCTTGATGAACAACCCTACTCACTATTTTAGATCTCGTCCTTCCAATGTAGTCATGGGGGAGATGGCCACCTATGCTAACCATTCTAGGCCCTTAGTTCTTTTTGAATTTTTTTTACACACTTTTTGTTTTACACATTCTTTCAACTTTTCTTATTTTTGTTTTACACCATCGTTCATGTTTTTACTATTTCTTTGTTTGCTTGATTTACATTTATTCATCATCTAATAAGTGCTCATGATGGTGGATTGAATTATCTCATATTGATTGCTAATGTTTCGTTTTTACCTTTGAATTATGATGCTGATATTAATGTATGGTTCTTTTGGTAAACCAGGCAATGAGTCCACGTCATCCACTCATCCATACAACTCTATGATCTCCTTTGGCTTGGAACTGTACAGTCCCCTTTGTCTAAGTAAACTTGTTAATGAATTGGTGTTTGGGTATTTGTCAAACCAAGGAAAGACTTAAAGGATGAAAGGGGTGTGACTTCAAGGGGATTTGATGCATTGGTGTTGGCCATTCTCTTGGGTGCTTGGATGCTTTTTCTTGGGTTTTCAGCCATTTTGACATTGTTCAAATATTAGGAAGTTGAGTGAATAAAAATAAGTCTTTTCATGGTGTGCTTCTCATGCATCAAAAAAAAAGAGAGAGAAAAAAGAGAGAGAAAAAGGTGAGAATTCAAAGCACATCCCTTAGACATAATAAAGCAATATGGGCTAAAAGAACTGGTTATGACACTAGAAAGACATCTTACCCATGCCTGAAGGTTGCCTCTAACTAAGGCCCTTTCTTGCTTCCTGCTTCCCCATCTCACTCTCCTTGGGATGGTGGTCACTCTTTGTGGAAGCATTCTTGTTGCCTCAAGAGGATGGATCGGCCAAGTGTATTGATGCGAGGTCATTGAATGTGGTTGGTTTGAGTCTAGATTTGGGATGAGTTCTACTTAGTAATCTTAACCATGAAATACAAAAGGGGCTTTACACAACCTTGTTCTTGGGATTCTATTCCATTCTCTCCTCTCCATCTTTCTTCCCATTTTCCACCTCATTGCTAGTTTTATCATTAGTCCATTCTAGGTTGATTCATTGTTTTTCTTTGGTGAATTCTTGTGTGTAAGTTTTTAACTCTTACTTCCAAATGACATTCTTAAAGCCTACGGACTCTTTGGTTTGTGGGTTTGTCAAGGCATAAAGGGCATGAGCTTGCTTTGGGGAGAACCCACTTACATATTTTTTGGTTTGGTTAAGTTAAGTTCTTTACCCTTAGACATTGTTACAATCAAATTCTTTTTATTTAACTCATCCAAATTGTATGCACCTTCACAACTGTTTGTAATGAATTCCTTTTTATTGTTGTGAATACCCTCTTTCCACTACTCCTTGTGTCAAGCTTTCTCTAAATTGTATGGATCGCTTTTATTATTTAACCCATTCATCAGTCTTTCCACTAACCATATCAAGCAAGCAATCTATCATAATGACAACTTGGCTAGATAAAATCACTGATGAGAAAAGGTATTTAGCCATTATTAATGTATTATATATACTAGTCCTTGGTTTTGTTGTGATTGTAGTGGGAAGCGTGGATTGGAAGCAGGACTGTCGTCACCAAGGAGGATGCAACCATATCACTCACGGGAGATTGTTCATGACTGCTAGATCTCTTTTACCTCTCCCTCATTCTTCTATTGCCAAGAGGGGTTGGATGTCCTTTGGATTCGTTGGTGTTCTTTCCTAATTATCATGAACACCAATTTTGTATGTAATTGTAATATTGTATGCTCGAGCACTTCTATATTTGTCTATTTTCTCTGTGTCACTCTGCATTTTAGTCAAATAAGTCCACATCTCTCTAATATATTTTGTAAAGAACTTATTTCTCTTCTTCTATACTTGAGGTTGAGTTTTCATTCAGTCGTGGGGGCATGATGAGAGCAGTTACTCTAGCTATTATTCTAATTATTAGAGTAGTTACTCTAATGATTACTCTAGCAATTACTCTAATTATTAGAGTGGTTACTCTAGTAGTTATTTTAATTATTAGAGTGGTTACTCTAGCAATTACTTTAGTAGTTATTCTAATTATTAAAGTGGTTACTCTAATTATTAGAGTAGCTGCTCACAAGCCTATAAATACAATGCCCAAACACAATTGGGAGGAAGTCTTTTAGCAGTTAAGTAGCGAAACTCTTGTAGTTTTTTTGAAAGTTAGAGTATTTTCCAAGTACCCGTAGTAGGAGGTCTAGTGTGGATGGATCTTTATTCGAGCATTGTGTACCTAAGCACACCTTGTGTATAGCAATAAAGACGAGCTCTTTGATTCATCCTTGTAGCACTTGAGATTTGTGTTCTTACACATTTCTTTTATTTTATTTTCTTATGCATTTATTTTATTTTATTTTATTTTATGCACTTTACATTTATGTTATTAGCACAAAAATTCATTTTGATCAATTAAGCAAATCATTAAATTACACAAGTATGACCACTTTCAGCATGCGTGTAATGCTTGGTAACCCAGTAATGATTAGCGTTTGTTAATCCTAGCAGTATTGCACTAGTTCAGGATGTGTACAACAAGTTGGAATGGATGCTGGTGTTAGGATTAGTTAGAACTTAGTTAATGAGTAATTAAGTTAAATTAGTCACTTAGTTACCTCTCTCCTTCCCTACTAGCACAAGACCTAAAAACATAAAAGCTATAAAAATCATATGCCTCAAGCTTACTTAACCATACAATCATGACATACAGGTAAGCTTGGGAAGACAATGATCAACCAACCTGTTCTTGTTCTACAAGGGTGCATAAGCACTTGGTCCTTGGAATTCGACCGGATCATGTGTGAAACGCTCATATTTGTATGGTTGACCGTAGGGGTACCTCGTCCCTCATCAAAAATAAATTAATTATTTAGCTTTCACTAAAAATATTTTTACTTAAATTTGTAGTTGAAAAGCAACATATTTGAGAATATGGTATTTGACCCTTAAAGAGAGGTCATAGTTATGCTCTTACTACTAGAAAATAACTGCACAATGAAGCTTTAAAATAGAGTAGAGAATAAGTGGTTGAAGACATTTCCAAATATAAAGAAAGGAACTAGACAAAGCAAGCTAATCACTAAGAATAAATTCATTGATGCTTGGTTGAAAGTTGTTACAAATTCTAGATGTCCATTTCCAAGCATGTTGAGCAACATAAAACACACAAAAAAAACATGAAAAATAAGTCTTCACTTCTATAAAGAGGACATTAATGAGAAATATTTCTCATATGTTTAAGACAAGTGCCAATAAGAAGACCTTGATGAATAAAACACCATATAAAAATACTAATTTTAGGAAATGTAAAAGAAATCCAAATATCTTTCATTAGTGTAATGATAATTGTATTTCCAAACCTTATTGAATTTGTTATAAATAATATCATTCTTTGCACTAATCTCGTAAGAAAATTTTGAATCAAAAGGAAAATTAGACTTGACATTCTTCCAAAAAATATCTAGAAAAGCTTGATGCAAATTGTTGTCAACTTGCAATGCATTCTGAAGATTAGAAAATAATTTATCAAAATTCTTCTTACTCTTTCTATTTAAATCATAAAGGTTAAATCCTTCCCTCTAAGTAATTCATCTATCATTTATACATAAACAAGAAATGATAGTACTACCAAAATATCTCCAAATGGTACACAATCTAGATCCATTAGTAGTCCAAGCTCCTTCTTTAAAAGAAAGCCACATGGTCTAATTTGCTTAAACATATCTTCTAAAATTGTAATATGATTGTAATTCCAATATTTACTAAGCTTGCACTATATCTTCCAAATTTATTTAAAAGTTGAAGAACTAGGAATAGAAATGGGCTTAGGAAAAAGAAGGTAGTGAAAAAATTTATTGAAAGACCAACTATTTTTATTTTTAGGTTTTCCTTACATAAGTTTGTTTCTTAAACGAAGCATCCAAGCATCATCTCCATTAATGCACTTTACAATCTATTTTGATATAAGAGAAATACCTTGATTATACTACTTAATGAGCCTAAGTCCTTCATCTTTCTTACTACTAGTGAAAATATTCTAAGTAACTATAGAAAAACCTTTTCTATATTACTTAGTAAACTAAAGCAACTGAAAATGATATGATCAATTCTATCATAAGAAGTTTTAGAAGGATCCCAACAACTAGAATAATAAACATGAGTTGACTAAAGAATTTTCTTAATAATTAAAACTTTTCTAGCAAGGGTGAGCCTTTTTTCTTTCCATTTATCAAGCTTTTTTTTTCTATTTTATCAACAACATAATTCCACAAAATAGTAAGCTTAGGCTCAAAAGAAAAGGGTATTCCTAAAATTTTGAAGACAAAATATTCTTTTAGGATTTTCTAAGGCTTGAAAAAAACCCACTCATTATATTACCATTACACTAAGTAATAGATTTTTGTCGATTGATCCAAAAACTAGATAACATGCAATAATCCTTCACTCTAACTAAAAGAGTATTGATATGTTGTAGAGAATTGTTGACCATAAAAAATAATCATCTACAAAGTGCATTTTAAATAGTTGTGTACCTTGATCATCAATTGAAATTCCCTTAATAATATTCCTTTGTAGATAAAATCACAGATTATGTGAAAGAAAGTCTACAACAATAATGAAAAGATAGGAAGCTAGAGGACAACCTTGACGAACTAACCATTGAAGAGAAAAAGAGGAACTTAGTTCAAAATTAATAGCAACTTGAACATTAGCATCAATGAGTAGGGTATGTACAAGACAAATAAAATAATCATCAAATCCTAGTTTATAGAAATAAGAAATGGCAAAATTTCATTCAATCTTGTTATAAGCTTTGGCATAATCTAACCTACTAAAAGCAATGTCTTAGTGAGTATCAAAAACCTACTACATTTCCTTGCAAGCTACAATAACATTATTTAAGATATGTCTACCTTTAACAAAACTTGTTCACCTAGGTTTGATGATATCTTTAATAACCTTTTGAATTCAACAAGCCATGCACTTAGATAAAATTTTATAAGTATTGCTAAAGAAGAATAATAGGTACCAATATGTTGAAGATCATTCTTAGGAAGAAGATGAATCATACTTTAATTAATATTTTTATAAAGAGAAAATTATTAATGACTTCTTGAAAAACATGAAACAGATTAACTCCAATGATATCCCAATGCTTTTTAACAAATTAAATTGAAAAAAAAAAATCAAACCTAAAGCTTTACCATCTACTAAACTAAAGGCTATTTCTTTAATTTATTTTGCTATAATTTCTAATTCAAGAATACTTCAATACACTTCTATTATAAGAGAAGGAATATATATGCTAGATTCTTGAAAGGATTCATTACTGAAATCTTCAAAAGAAAAATGATTTGCTAAAAAATTATTAATAGTTGTAGGATCTTTAATGAAAGAACCATTTATATAAAGTGATTGCAGTTTAGGTACTTGACCATTTTTCTTTAAAAATTTAAAAAATTCCTTGCAAGTTACATTTGCAATTTTTAGTCAACCCATGTAACTTCTAATGAGAACACTTTTAGCTTCAAGATTGATGAGTGGCGAGGTACCCCTACACTCAACCATACAAATACAAGCGTTACGCGTGCGATCTAGTCAAATTTCGCAGACTAAGTGCCTACATGCCTCATGGAATACTTAAGGTTAATCATTCATTATCTTCCCAGACTTACTTGTATTTGTCACAGTTGTATGGTTAAGTAAGTCTGAGGTATGTGATTTTTATAGCTTTTATGTTTTATTGCCTATGTTAATGAGGAAAAAGGTGAAGAGACTAATTAACTAACTTTAACTAACTAAGTCTTAATTAACCTAGCATCAGTATCCATTCTCACTTACCGTTCACACCCTAAACCAATGTAGCCTTTGGGCTTACCAAACGCTATTTGTTGCTGGGATTACCAAGCGTAACGCACGTGCTCAAAGCAGTCGTACTGAATGCACTTAACTAAGGGAGAAGGGTTGAGAGAGATTTAATTAACTAAGAAAGCATTTAAACAATGAACAATAAATAACAATAATTAAAGTCCTATTTAGCCTATTCCATGCACTGCAAGGTTTATCCAATAAGTTCGTCTTTATTTCCATACACAAATTTGAGTTCAGGTACAATATTTGCTCGAATAAGGATCCGTTCACTTTGGAGCTCCTACTACGGGCACATGGAAAATATTCTATCTTTGGAGAGGTAAAACTGCTAGAGTTTTGCTACGGTCTAGGCCTAGAATGAGAAACAAGGGAGAGCTACCTCTTATTTATCGACTTGGCAGCGCACCGCAATATCGCGTTTCGACGTGATATTGCATACGTGATATTGCGACCCATGCGATATCGCGTCCCATCAAAGATGTATATGTTAACTATGTGTTGACATAGCTACCTCTCATAGGTCAAGTAATCCACTTATTCCTACAAAATTATTCTCTCATAACTTTACCAAAATACCTCCATGAATCAAATGTTTGGATATCTAATTTGTGGTTGTAAATAGTCTTTGGAATGATGTAACTCTTAATAAAGCAATGATCATTAAACAAATGTGCACACCCCTTTACTCAAATATGGACTTAACCCAACATCCATGATGTAGAAATGATAGGAGATGATGTAGAAACTATGATAAACCTATGCATACAATATGTTCTCAAATGGCATAAAAGATGATACTAAACATGTAGAAGAACTAATATAAGAGAAAGAGCTTAAAATTTTTCCCCACCTCCACATGATATTTTTGAAAAGAATTAAGAAAATTTTATTCTTGATAATAATAAATGTGAAGGATCAAATGACAACTTGGGATACAATATGGTAGATGAGATTTAAAGATTTAAAATTCATGAATTTTCCTTGATTTGGAACTTAAAATAAGGCTTAAACAACAAATTTTGATATCTTATGGATTGATGTAGGAATGAACAACTTACTATTTTTGTTAGAGGCTATTTTTGAGTTGCAATAGTGTTGTTTTTTAGACCTATACTAGAGGTAACACATGTTAATGTTAGATGATGTAGGTACTAGTGACGTTAATGCAAATGCTAACTCATGTGACACTAAGGCTGACACTAGTAACACTGACTTTGAAGTCAGCGTGTCTGTGTGGGATGCTGAAGGTACTGAAAATGATCAAGAAGCACATAGTGCATAGGTGATACTAACATAGGTACTCTAAGCTTCTCTCAAAATTCAAAAAGTGCTTTGAAATCTTAAAAAATCAGGCTTTTCTAAGTATTTTATCTTTGTAGTTATAGTATTATGATTGCCCAAAATTCATAAGGTCTAGAAATTATAACTCAAACTTTAGTTTTGAAAAGCTAAGGTCATGTATTGAAGGTGATTTCTGAAGCTAACATTGACATGTGCTAAAGGTGATGTATGATGCTGATGTATGATGCTGATGTTGATGTGTCTATCTATGTGAACATAACTTTTATATCACTTGGAAGGAACATGCTAATTTGGATACTTGAGGTTGCCAAAAGTGTCAAAACTGATGCCTATCACCTTAGGGATGATGTAAAAAAAATGTCAAAGATTAGAAATGTGATCCAAAGATGAATTTTTAGGTGATGTAGCATAGGTAATGCTAGTAGGTGATGTTGACATTGATGTGAGCATCTATGAGTCACCTACGTAAAGCATCTTGATTTGAGCCTCCACAAGTTAATGAAAGTGTCAAAACTGATGTCTATCTTCTAGGACATGGTTAGGGTCAACTGTTGGAAGACTAAAAAAGCCTAAAATATTGTTGGAAATGGTGTTTTTCAAGTAGTTTCTATAGATGATGCAATGATGCAAGAATCAGGGTATCCACATGTATGTGTGCACATCAACGTCATCTAACAAGAGATGATTAGATCTTCATGATTTGAGGCTAGATTTGATCAAGCTAAGAGTCAATGTTGAACTTGATTGATGCTAAGGCATAATGGAAGGTCTTAGAGGGGATGCATCACAATTTATGATCTTGGGAAGAGTGAAGACTTGATGTCCTAGGAGATTTAACAAGGTCAAACCTACACCTTTTTAGATTGTTAAATCATTGAAAAAGTGGGTACACCATCGTCCCCTCTTGATGGATGCTACTAAGACACCAAAGGATGATCCATTAAGAAGAAGAAAAATGATGTATTAGTGATGTACTTATAGTAGGGGACGAAAAGGAGTAGAATAGGGGAATAAGAGTTAGGATATTGCCTATGCACCTATCATGAGAATGGTGTTCTACCACAAGAGTGGGACATAGCTAAATCCTATGCACATGATGGCTAGAAGGATGTCATTAATGATTTTCTCATCTTATCCTACTTAAACTCAACACACTCTTACTAGAATAGAATACAATCACTTAATACTCACTAATGTGCTAATGAGAAGAAGAAGAATAAAGAGGAAAAGAAGTTAGAGAAGGAATAGAGAAACATCTAGAAGGGTAGATGAATTGTAGAGTTCAAAAATAAAAAAATTAATAAATTAAAGTAAAGAAATGAGGGAAATCACCTATACATTATGTGAAGTGCTATGTCACAGAAGTGGGACATGGCTAGATCACACACTTTAATGATATTAGTAATTAATAAAATCATAGTTTGTCTTTTTATTCCATTTAAATCCAACATAACCTCACATGCAGTAAAAATGATAAAATACTCATAGCTCTCTGCATGAGGCATATTTCTTATAAATATCCTCACCTTAGTGTGTTGTGGAAAAGTATTAGTAGAATGAGATAAGTAGAAATTGGGAAAAAATGGAGGACATTTCATAGGAAAATTTTAGAGGAATAATAGTAGAACGGAGACAGAGAAATCATGATGAATAGCAAGATTGGGAAAGAATCAAAATTGAAGCAATAAAATATAGATAAGATGACAAAAGGATTAGAGAAAACTTGCTTCTTCTTTTTTCTTTAAAGCTCATATGTAATATGTAATACCTGATCCTACCATGACTAACTAGGATGAAGTGATGCCTAGGATCAATAATAATAACATAACAGAAGTATGACAAACTAAGAAAACCAGTGATGCACGAGAATACATTAATGATGAGACGCGGTTTTCACTAGGCCGCGATATCGCGTCTTCTCCTGCGATATCGCGTACGCGATATCGCGTCGCGCCGCCATTTCTATAAATAAGAGGCGGCACTCCCTTCATTTCCCAATCCTGGCTAGTGTAGCGAAGCTCTGGCAGATTGATCACTCCAGAGTTAGAATTTTTTCCCCATGTGCCCGCAGTAGGAGTCCTAGAGGGAACGGTTCTTTATTCGAGCAGCTTGTAACCTGAACCCAAGTTGTGTACGGCAATAAAGACGAACTTGTTTGGATAAACCTTGCAGTACATGGTTTTATTGCTTTCTGTCCTGCTTTCCTAGTGCGTTCAAGTACGACTTGATTACGAGCGTCTACGGACGTGTACGGCTAGTCAAGGAATCGGCTGCTTGACGCAATGCATGAGTACGACTCAATTACGAGCATTGGACGCTTGGTAACCCAGTAGCGTATTCCAGGATTCTGCGCTTGGTATCTCCAGGGTCTAATGTGTACGGCTAGTTGAGGAATCGGCTGCTCATTGCTAGGCTAGATCGTGTGATAAGTACGACTTAGTTACGAGCACCCACGGGTGTGTACGGCTGGCTAAGGAATCGGCTGCTTATCACACGTAGGCTAAATAGGTGCCTCAGTACGACCACTTCGAGCACTTGCGTTACGTGTGGCGATCCCAGTAACGGTTAGCGTTTGGTAAGCTGCAGTTACATAGTTCAGGGTGTGTCCGGCAAGTGGGAACGGATGCTGACGCTAGTTAACTTAGACTTAGATCCTTAGTTAGAGTTAGTTGAGTTTTCTCAACCCTTCTCCTGATAGCATAGAAAAAAGCCGAAAATACCAAAAAAATCACATACCTCAGACTTGCTTAACCATACACCGTGACACATACAAGCAAGCCTGGGAAGACAACGAACGATTAACCCCAAGTGTTTCTTGTGGCGTTAAGGCATTTAGTCTGTGGAGTTCGACCGGATCGCGCGTGTACGCTCGTTTCGTATGGTTGAGTGTAGGGGTACCTCGCCACTCATCATTGGTGCCGTTGCCGGGGACTAAGTGTTTTTTCGCCAATTTAACATAAGGGATATCACTCACATCGTTGTGAGCTTAAAACGAACCTTAGGGTTAATCAGTTAATCAAGAACACATATAGACGGTGAAGTTGCACACCAATAAAAATGGCTTCTTCTTACGAAATCAACTCACCTAAGGACAATACAGGAGAAAGTCAGCATCATACACATAACCGCAATCAACCATGTCCTCAACAGGCTAAGGTCACATATACTCATCCCGATGAGTATGTGCCAGATTTTACCTTTGTTTTCCATCAAGATGAGCAACTGCGGTGGAGAGATATGCAAGGTAACATTGTGTCCGGTTGGATATTTACACTCTGAATATTTACAGATCTCTCCACCGCAGTTGCTCATCTTGATGGAAAACAAAGGTAAAATCTGGCA
>MNCI01012718.1:535365-639431 GCA_015680685.1 Gnetum montanum
CCGTTCACTCTAGGACTCCTACTGCGGGCACATGGGGAAAAAATTCTAACTCTGGAGTGATCAATCTGCCAGAGCTTCGCTACACTAGCCAGGATTGGGAAATGAAGGGAGTGCCGCCTCTTATTTATAGAAATGGCGGCGCGACGCGATATCGCGTACGCGATATCGCAGGAGAAGACGCGATATCGCGTACGCGATATCGCATGGGATGTGATATCGCGGCCTAGTGAAAACCGCGTCTCATCAATTAAGAATATATATATATATATAAAGGCTAAACTGTACAAAAATCCATGCCAACCCAAAGATTAAGCATACATTTTAATTAATAAAACTACATGTCTCTACATATACGATCCAAAAACATAACCATCATATACATAAGAGTATCATGAAGGTCATACAAATATAAAAAATCCATAATGTTGCACATGGAAATATACATCAACCAATCATCAATGATATTCCTCTTCTCTACTCTCTCTTTCAATGATTTCTTGCACCCATATAGCTTCCACCTATAACTAAATAAAGTTAGTATAAAACTAAGTGGGAAGCCTATACACTTCCCTTTCTAGAGATCAACAAGCATTGCACTAGAGAAGAAGAATAGAGTACAAAGCAACCTACATCAATAGTCAATCTTGTACATGTTGTAAGCAAACATGCACAAATGATATCACATGTTGCACTAGCATAATCCTTACTAGAGCTAACATATCACTAACATGCAATAAAAAATATAATCATTGTTAGACATAATCAATCATATATGCATTGCACCACACCACATGCATTTACACTATCATGCCCATGCATTTATATTTGCATCATACCATTAATCATCATACCAATAAATCAATCACAAGATATACTACCACTACTATGACTCACAAAATGATACCAACATCTACACATAACTAATGTGGATGCCATATCAACATATACACATTACCCATGGGGTTGCTAACATATCCACACTTGGTATAGTAAGTAACGTTGTCATGGGTACTTATAATCAATCGCTTACCTAAAAGTCTTTTGTTAGCATTTTATTTACTTGACTAGTGCTAAGGTTCATCAACTTGTAACCCATAACCACTAGTCTTCTAGAGGACTAACTATAGGTACATACACACTTATACCATGTACTAGTCATAGGGATGAATATACCTACACTCTCCCACCCTTAGGATGGCCTAAGATAGGAGCCTCACTAATGCATCACAATGGGGGTTAATCCATTACTACCTCTAGGGTATCTCATCATCAATTGGTTCATACTGTTATGCTAACATCACCTACTAATGACTACTATAAGTGTTGTTGTAAAGAAATTTTCAAATCCAGGCTAGCTTAAGCCATCACATGTTACAAGCATGACATATTTGAAGTAAACATAACATAACCATATATGTAATGGTCACACTCACGTCATGAAGACAATACCATAACATGAAATGACAAAATTTAGCACCACAACTATACTTGAACTATATTTAATTTCATAAACATGATCACTATTGTAACCTCCAAGATGATAGATGTCAAAAGAGTAAATAAATTTAATGAATAGAAAGTACATCAAAAGATAATCCCAACAGTACTAATTTCACCTCCAGCAAACTTCTAGAAATAAATTTATGTGCATTTAAAATTTAATCAATAAAATAATAAATAATAATATTTAATTACAACTGATGGATCATGTTTTTCCTAAAGCTTTGATATTGAAGTGGCTGCAATATCGAGTGTGCGATATCACGGCCCAAGATGCGATATTGTGCATGTGATATCGCTGGGTTACTCCTGAGTCTATAAATACAGCCCCTGGGCACACAATTGAGAGTAGTTTTTGCAGTTAAGTAGTGAAACTCTTGTAATTTGTTCATTTAAGAGTTAGAATATTTTCCAAGTGCTTGCAGCAAGAGGTCTAAGTGTGATCAAATATTTATTCAAGCATTGATGTACCTAAACACATCATTGTGTTGGAAATAAAGATGAGTTCTTTGATTCATCTTTGCAGCACTTGAGACTTTCTTTCTTATGCATTTATATATTATGATTTCATGTAGTTTAAATTAATGTTATTCATGTAGAAATTAATTTTGATTAGTTACACAACTCATTAAAATACACAAGCACGACACCTTCCAACATATGTGTTACACTTGGTAGCTCAGAAACAATTAGCGTTTGATGACCTAGTAGTGTTTACACGATGTTCAGGATGTGTCTAGGAAGTGGGGATGATTACTGGTGTTAGGCTATATTAGACAAGAGTTTACTTAGCACTTAATTACTCTAACTTTTATTCTTATTTTAGGTGATTCATTCGATAAAACACAAAATAATAAAAATCTTATGCCTCATTCACACTTAACCATACATTTGCATTTCACAAGTGGGGCTAGGAAGACAACGAATAGGCAACATAAACTCACTATTTAGCTCTAGTGTACTTAGTAATTAAAGTCTACAGAATTTGACTAGATCACACGTGAATGCCTCTGATTCATATGGTTGGGCATAGGGGTACCTCACCGCTCATCATTGGCATCATTGCCCCAGGACTCTAGTTCTATGTGTGCTATCTAAATTGAGGAAACTTAGTAACCTCGTTGTCCAAATCATAAGAGTTAAATCTTACAAAAACAAAAATTATTATTACAATTAAATCAAACCTTAACCGCACACTCTGTATAAAATCATTAACATAAAATGTCTTCTTCTCACAGGAGCCTATCTCTACCTAGGGTAGACCAAGTGCCTCAACAATATTGGATGGTATATGCTCGTCTTGATGAGTATGTACTAGACTTTACCTTCATCTTAAATTAAGATGAAATGTTGTGGTGGTGTGACATGGAAGGCAACATTGTGTTTCCACTTGATTGATCTGTTTCAGCAATGCTCTAGCTAATTCTTGCATGACATGGGCTTCAACATCTTCATAGAGAGTACAAGATGTGAGATCCCAACTCATGGGATTATCATGCCACTGAAGCACAAAGGTTAAGGGATTGTCAACTGGAGCACCAACACAACCTTGTGAAGGGCAAGGGGTCAAAGACCTTTCCACATCCACTTGGCCCATTGGATGGAGGCGAACACTTCTCTGGGGGTTTTTCCTTTAGTGATACTCCTCTATTTGACTTTTTTCAAGGGGTCATCAACCAGAACATACAATTTACAATTCATAATCTAGGTTCTAGTCAGAATGAATCCAATGAACAAAATGGATCTGAAGGGGCAAGTCATGATAAAGGGAAAAAAGGAGGTCATGATTGCGATCATGGTTGGAATCATCGAAGGAAGGGTGATAGGTGTTAGCATGAAGCAAGTTCTCCTTCCTCTTCCCCTTCATCGTCTTCTTCTTCTTCTTCATTTGGCTCAAATCAGGGCCACAAAGGGCATAACTGTGATGGAGGTGATTGATGGGACTTGAACAATAGCACAGACTGTTGGGACAATCGTGATCAGAGGCATGGACAATCTAGAGAGACCCACCACCATGAAAGAAGGGTTAGTAGAGAACATCATAGGCACCATCACCATGGCCTTGATGAACCTCTACTTGCCACTCAGAGCATGTTAAACATTGTAGAGGCCATGAGAATTCCAATAAGGCATGTAAAGGATAGCATAATAAAGAGGATGGACATGAATAACATTCCTTGGTTTGAGGGAGGCTACGATGTCAATTCGCAAAATCATCTCCAAGCCTTCCAGGATGCATGTGCCTTGTAGAATATTGAGAACAACTAGTAGAAGTTGAAGTTATTTCCAAGGAAACTCATTAAGGAAGCAAAAAATTGGTACTGGTCCTTGGAGCTAAAATCAATTCGATGGTGGAGTATGATGTTAGAATTTTTCAATGAAAAATATCAAACGTACTCTCGAGTATCCAATCTAAGGAAGTAAATCTAAGGGTGGAAACAAGGAAACCATGAGCCCTTAGATGCTGCTATTGGCCAATATTACTCTCTGTTGCATAGGTGTCCCAGCCATGGATACCCTCAACTTGATCAACTCTGCCATATCATAGATGGGTTGTGGTCTAAAATAAGGAAAAAACTTGGCATCTATGCCCAAGGGAGATTGACAAAGTTAAGCACCAGTTGGATCCAAAAGTTAATTGAGTAGGTAGCCAAGAAGGAGGGAGAATTGAGAAAGTGAGAAAATGTTGAGGAATACAATAGGGATCCTTCTATCTAAAAAAGGAGGGTTCAATTTCGTGACAATGAGGATGAGTTAACTAGAGATGAGGTGGTTAATCAGAAAACCTTACCACTCCAAAAATTGCAATATGAAATCATGACTAAGGTTGACCAATTATGGGACTCCATTGCCAATAGATTTCAAGCTATCTTAAAAATTGTCGAAGAGTCCAAGGAGTAAAGTGGTGAACATGAGTGTCAGAGACGTAAGGAAGCTGAACATGCCATATCCAAGGATAAGGGAAAGATGGCTGCAATAGAGACGATTATGGATAGCAACTTAGATGATGATGGCGAGAGTGACGTTTGCCAGTATGAATATTCCAAGGGATGTTGCCCAATTGTGTCACACTTGTAGGAATCTAGGATGTATGCCTTACATCCATGACTTGCACAAAGGCAAACACCTAAAAGATTGCCTTATCCACAAGGAAACACTCGATAGTTCCACCAACCACAGTAGTACTATCCAAGTGGAACTCCATTGTAACCCTACAAATTGTACTAGTAGTGGCAGCAACCATAATCATGGGTGTTGGCACCTCTAAGATAGTAGTACCCTTACCAGCAACCAAATCCTTATGGTTACCATGTTTAGCAACCTTCATCTTCATGGGAATCCTCTGGTCATGTTGCCGCTTACCAACCTCACCACTACCCTCCTGAAATGTTCCAACCACCCTATCCAAGAAGGGATGCCACCTACTATCCTCATGCTCCTCCTGTTCTTGCACCTACTCCTCCATCTCCTATACAACTACCGCCTGCTCCATCCATGTAGGATGAGTTGCCTACCTAACCATAGCAAAGAAACACTACCAGGGTGGTTAATCTGCAACTAATTAACCAACCAAGTGGGTTAAACCTATGATCAAAGAAAAGACCCTTCTTCCAAGCTCATAGTCCACCAAAGTCCTCAAACACATTAGTGGTTGGTAACCCTACTCCTCCACCTTCCTTTCTCTCACCTTTATCTGAGTCCCCTTCAAACTAAAATCCCTCTTGAATCCATACTGTAATGTTGACCCATGTTGTATTTGATTGGATTTGAGCCAGTAACCTACCTAAGAAGTTAACTAATCCCAAGAGTCCCCTAGTATATTTGCAAATTGCTAAGAATGAGCCTTGTAAAGCTCTTCTGGACTCTAGTTTCGGTGCTAATCTAATCTCGCATGAGATGTACATGATGTGGAACCTTCCTCACTTGAGGAAGAGAAACATTTGGCTGGAACTAGCAAACTAGTCCATGACTATTTTGTTGGGACTAGTAGAAGACATTGTAACCACCATTTTTGGGTGCTCATATCTTATCGACTTCCTAGTAATTAAGGTGGTGAACTGTAAGGTGGGCTTCCCAATTATTATGGGAAGGATGTGGTTAAGCACCATTGATGCCAAAATGGGCATTAGAGATCTTTCCTTGGAGATATCTAAAGAAAATAAATTTGGAAAGATCGAGAAGAAGAGGGTTCCATGTATCGAGTATAACAATTTGGGGTGCCATTGTGTGCAGAAGCTATGGTCAATGAAGTGAACATCTATCTCTGCATGTAAGTAGTGTTCACCAGAAGATGAAATCCAAAGATGTTTGTACAAGAAAACCACAAAACAAGAAGGCACCTAGTGGCTGACAGCTGATTCTAGTAGTAGTACATTGTGCATGGACCTATTAAGGGCCTAATGTATGAATACATTGCAAGTATGGATGAACTTGAGCAAGTTCATCACTAGCTCTCCAAGAGAGTAAATGATGATATCAATTAGGAAGAGTTGGAGATTCTTGATAGTTTCAAACAAGAACCTCTTGAATTAAAGACATTATCAGCTAGAATGGAGTATGTGTTCTTGAAAAATGGAAAACTGGTCATTATTAATGCCAATCTTGCTATAGAATAAAAGAAGATGTTGATAAAGGTTGTGGAAAAATGGTCAGCAGCCTTTGCTTGGTCATATTCTGAGCTCACTATAATAGATCCAAGAATATGCAAACACTGAATAGACACTGACCCCGCCATTAAGTTGAAAAAATAGTCACAACGACATTTGAATCCTAAATTATAGCAGATTGTCAATGAGAAGATTGAACAACTCCTCAAGGCAGGATTCATCTACCCTATTATAGATAGTGAGTGGGTTAGTCCACTCGTGATCGTACCCAAGAAAGAAGCAAATGGTGGGTGTGCATCGACTTCCAGCTGCTTAATATGGCAACTTTTAAAGGTCATTTTTCGTTGCCCTTTGTTGACCAAGTGTTGGACACCATTTTTAGGCATTACTATTACAACTTTCTAGATGGTTATAGTGGCTATAACCAAATTTGGATTTCACTAGAGGACCTGGTAAAGACGACTTTCACAAGTCCTTAGGGGACTTTTTCTTACCGTGACATGCCATTCGGTCTATGTAATGCCCTAGCCACATTCAAATAATTAGTCCTTAGCATTTTTTAACAACAAATTAGTAGTGGGGTAGAAGTCTTCATGGATGACTTTTCTACCTCTAGAGCTACATTCGAGCAATCTCTAGACCATCTTGAGTAGGTGTTGAAGAGATGTGTTGAAACAAATCTCTGGCTGAATTGGCAAAAATGCCATCTTATGGTCCAAGAAGGCATAGTCTTGGGCACCATATTTCAAAAGTAGGAATTGAGGTGGACCCTAAAAAATAAAAGTCATCTAAGAAATAACCCGTCAATTGAAAACAGTTAAAGAAGTGCAGTCATTCCTTGGTCATACTAGCTACTATTGATGCTTCATCGGGAATTTTGCCAAAATCACCAAGTCATTGGTTGAATTAATAAAGAAAGATGCATCATTTTTTTAGACCATTGCATGTGAAACAACATTTCAACAATTGAAGTAAAAGGTTATTAAAACCCCAATTCTACAAGCACCTAGTTGGTCTAGACCGTTTCATGTGATGATTGATGTATCAAATTATGCTTTGGGGTGATGCTTATGTAGTTGGATGATCAAAAACATCCATATTACATTCACTACACAAGTCAAAGTATTGCAGGTGCACAGCTAAACTACACCACCATGAAAAAGGAGTTGATGGTAGTGGTGTTCGCATTAGAGAAGTTTAGGCACTATGTGGTTGGCTATAAAGTGTTCATGCACATAGATCATAGCACCATCTGATTTCTCATAAATAAACCAATGGTGAGCCCCCATGTTATACGGTGGCTCATGATTTTGCAAGAGTTCAATCTCACAATGGTAGATCAAAAAGGTGTGGAAAATGTGGTCGTTGACCACTTATCATGGTTAAGATGGGATGACAAGGAAAAAGAAAGCTCGTTATCTAATTAGTTTCCTGATGAATCTCTCCTTGTACGAGCTATTAATGCATAAATGACCAATGAACCAAAATGGTATGACACCATCCTCACTTATCTACTCAAGCAAGAACTGCCATAATGGCTAGACACTAGAAAGAAACAATGGTTTCTTCACTAGGTCAAGAATTTCGTGGAAATTAATGGGAATCTTTACAAAGTATGTCTTGATGGCATGGTACGCTAGTGTGTCCTTGACATAGATCAACTGTGCATTCTCCAGGATGCTCATGAAGGCCCTTTTCGGGGCCATTATGCTAGGAGATGCATGACCATAAAAATCCTCATGGCAGGATATTATTGGCCAACAATCTTTAGGTATGCACACCAATTCATTCACACTTATGATCATTATCAAAGGAATGGTGGAATGATAGCTCAAATGGAAGGGCCACAGCAATGGATTCAACCTCTTGATCCATTCGATATTTAGGGTATTGACTTTATAGGTCCCATCACACCTTTGTCAAATTGAAAGGCATATATAATAGTCGTGGTTGACTATTGCACTAAGTAGGTAGAAGTAGCAACTGTCATCGACTATACATCAACTACCGCTGCTCAGTTTGTACAATAGAATATCATAAATAGGTTTGGTATGCCTCATGTGTTAATTTCTGACAATAGAACTTATTTTACAAGTACCACTTTCTGAAAACTTATGTAGTGCTTGGGGGTTGAGCACAAACTAATAACACCATATCACCCCCAAGCCAATGATGAAGTTGAGGTTACTAATCAGGAGATTACAAAAATTCTAATGCACACTATTAGCAAATACCAAAGGGACTGGAGCATCAAAGTAAATTATGCCCTTTGGACCTATTGCTCCAAATGGAAGCTTCCCATAGGTTATTCTCCTTATGAGCTTGTGTATGGAAAACTACCAACACTGCCCATCCAATTTGAGCTCTGTACACACTCTACAACCTGTGACCTTGACCTAGATCTAAGTCTAGCACAAAAAGAATGATTAATGAACCTCAACTTGCTAGATGAAAATTGGTTAATGGCTCGGTTATCTAACGAAACACATAAGGCATTCAACAATAAATGCCATGACCTCAAAACAAGGAAAGTCAAGTTTCAACCAAGAGATAAGGTTCTCTACTAGAATCTTGCACACGTACCCCAACAAACCAAATTTCAAACATTGTGGGAAGGACCTTACATTATTGATGAAACTTCTCACCTGGGGCCATGATTCTATAAACCTGATAGCCTGGGTAAGAAAAAATTAGTCAACACCCAATAACTGAAGCCTTTCCATGAGCTCAAGCTAACCAACTTAATAAACACCTCATTAGATGGATGACCACGCTCAATCTTTTGGATCTCCCCCTTCCAAGTTAGTCATGGGGGAGATGGCCACCTGTACTACCACTTTACGCTGCTCCTCAGTCTTTTGACTTTTTTGTTTTACACATTTTTGGTTTTGCAAATTTTTGTTTTCATATTCTTTATTTTATATCTTTTTATTTTTTAGGTTATTGATCTTTTCTAAGTTCTTTTTTACACCATCGTTAGTATATTTAATATTTCTTGAAAACTCTTTTACTTTCTTTTATATTCTCTTGTGTTGGTGTGATTCTCTACTCTTTTTGATAATAAGGTATCAGATACAATGGTAATGTTCTACTCGATGGTGGTATGTTTCATTTGTGATTTGATTGTTAATGTCTAGTTTTTGACTTTGAATGTCATAATTGATAACTGGGACATGGTTTCTTTTCATGTAATAGGCAGTGAATCCACATCATCCACCTATCCACACACTCTATGGTTTTTCTTGTTTTGGAAATGTTCAATCCCTTTTTCATTAATGCAACCTTAATAAATTGGTGACTTGTGTAGTTTCTAGAATTGGAAAGGAATCAAAGGTTTGAACAAGGTGTGGCTTCAAAGGAATGTGGTATTCTTCATGCTTTTCTATTTTCCTATGTGCAAGAGTGTTCTCGTGAGCTTCTTACCATTCTGTGTCATTCCACAATAGGAATTCAAATAATTCCTTGCATGGTGTTGTCCTTATCAAAAAAATAAAGAAATAAAGAAAGATGAGGATTCAAAGGACACCCCTTGGACAAAATAAATGCAAAAATGCATAGGTCTTTGCATGGTGTCATTTCAATTTAAAATATATATATATAGAAATTCAAAGCACACCCCTTAGACCAAATAAAAGGGCTACATGCACTGGTTATGGGACTTGTCTTATCTCCTCTAACTAAGGCCCTTTCTCACTTTCTACTTTCTTTGCAATTTGGAATGGTGGTTGTTTCGTGAGAGCATTCTTGTGTCTCAGGGGATGGACTAGTCTTAGAATGTTGATGCGAAGTCACTGAAAGTTGTTGGTTTTGGTTTAGACTAAGGATGGATCCTACCAAGTCATTTAATGACAAACTCCACAAGGGACTTCATGTGACCATAATTAGGAACTCCATTCCATTCTCTCTCTCATCCATCTATACTTTTCATGCCTCACCTCACTACTGATTTCATGTTTTGATTTAATGTTCTGGTTTGATGTGTTGGGTTTCTCAGTCAGTTACTTCTAGGTTTTTGAACTTAATTTTTCATAACCATTAATCATCCATGGTACCCACAAACTCCTTGGTTTGAGGTTATGCAAGGGCATAAAAGGCCTGTGCCTACTTTGGGGAGGACTTACTTGCATATCTTTTGATTTGGTTAAATTAAGTTCCTTACCCTTAGACATTGTTACAATCGAATTCTTTTTATTTTACCCCATCAATGTCATCCAACTATATGCATCTTCACAACTATTTTTAATGAATTCCTTCTTTTTATTGTTGTGAATTTCTATACCCTCTTTCCAGTATTTCTTGTGTTCAGCTTTTTTTGAATTTTATAGATCGCTTCTCTTACTTAACCGATTCATTAGCCTTCCCACTAACATTATCAAGCAACCAATCTATCACAATCATAACTTGGTTAGATAAAATAACTGATGAGATAAGGTATTCAACTGCTATATGTTACACTTTATATACTAATCCTTAATTTTGTTGTGATTTCAGTCAGGAGCATGGACTAGAGGCAGGACTATCTTCACCAAGGAGGATGCAACAATATCACTCATAGGAGATTATTTATGATTGCTAAATCTTTTCTATGTCTTCCTCATCCTTCTATTGCCAAGAGGGGTTGGATGTCCATTGGATTTGAGGGTGTTCTTTCCTATTGTTATGAACACCCAATTTTGTACACAATTGTAATGTTGTATGCTCGGGCACTTCTGTATTTGTTTGTTTTCTCTGTGTCACTTTGCATGTCAGTCAAATATTCCACACCTCATAATATATTTTGTAAAGGACTTGTTCCTCTTCTTTTGTACTCAAGGATGAGTTTTCATTCAATCGTGGAGGTATGATGAATCATTTTTTTCCTAAAGCTCTAATATCAAAGCAGCTATGATATCGGGTAAGTGATATCATGGCCCAAGATGTAATATCATGCATGTGATATCAATGGGTTACTCCCAAGTCTATAAATATAGCCCCTAGGCATATGATTAAGAGTAGTTTTTAGAGCCAGGTAGCAAAACTCTTGCAATTTGTTCATTTGAGAGTTAGAATATTTTCTAAGTGCTCGTAGTAGGAGGGGTAACTGTGATTAGATCTTTATTCAAGCATTGATGTATCTGAACACACCATTGTGTTGGCAATAAAGGTGAGATCTTTGATTGATCCTTGCAACACTTGAGACTTTCTTTCTTATGCATTTATATATTGTGATTTCATGCAGTTTACATTAATGTTATTCATGTAGCAATTAATTTTGACTAATTATGCAACTCATTAAAATACACAAGCATGGCCCCTTTGAACATATGTGTTACACTTGGTAGCTTAGAAATGGTTAGCATTTGACGACCCAGGATGTTTACATGAAGTTTAAGATGTGTCTGGGAAGTGGGGATAGTTACTTGTGTTAGGCTAGATTAGACAAGAGTTTGCTTAGTACTTAATTACTCTCACTTTTATTCTTATTTTAGGTGACTCATTTGATAAAACACAAAATAATAAAAATCTTATGCCTCAGTCACACTTAACCATACATTTGCATTTCACAAGTGGGGCTAGGAAGACAACAAACGGGCAACATGAAATCACTATTTAGCTCTACCGTACTCGGTAATTAAAGTATACAGAATTTGGTTGGATTGCACGTGAATGCTTGTGAGTCGTGTGGTTGGACGTAGGGGTAGCTCACTGCTCATCAATAGCTAATGTTAATTTAAACTCCTTAAAACTCCCAAGGAAAAACATGCCCATAACATATAATATCCTAACCATATTAGTCTCATCAACATCACAATTATTATTTCGCAAGTCCACATCATTTCATACATTGCATATTTATTCATAAATAATCTGCAACCAAAACTATAAAATTTTGAGTCATTTACAAAACATTGCCTCATAACTCAATATTTAAATTGTCCATCCCACATGCCCATATTGCATGATCATATACACTAATCCAACACAAAAATACAAGGAAAAGGTAATGACAAACCACCAATTAAAATTGTTAAAGTAGAAAGTCTAAAACAAGTATAAAATCCTAAGAAGCAAAACTCCATTTCACTCTAAACCAAATTTATACCCACATTGATATGACTACAAAAATCCCAAATGCAAACTTAGATTAAAGAAAAATCCATCTACAAAGTTCAAAATTTAGAAAAAGAGTTAAAAGCAAAATAAAACTGAAAAAAACAAGAAAAACAGAAAACTTGTAGTGAATAGTAAACAAAAACATGCAAAGAGGTGGTGGTTATAAAGAAAAGAAAGATGGTGGTACTTTTTGCTTTTATTTTTATTTTATTTTTGTTTATACATGATTTATATACATCAAGGTTGTTTTCTCCCTTTGCATGTGCATCACACCTCACATGCAAAATCGGATTACACATTACTTTTTATTTTTTTTAAAAAAATGAAGTATTTCTATAAGTCTATTTTTTCCCTTCCCAACTAATGCCCTACATTTTAAACATGTATAACATACATACTAAGATTCCAAATTAAAATCCATTTGAATCGACAATATTTGTATCAAACATACTATACATCCACATGCTCAAATCACATCTAAGTAGCATACAACATAGTACTACAATTCAAATGCATAAATACTGAATCAAGACATAAAGTGTAAATATTTGCTCTTATATCCTAATTTAACATCCTTACTAGCGACATCACCTTTTTAACACATCACATAGGACTAGTGTACATAAGCATGTTAGTTATTATGTAAAGACATCATAATCGTAACATAAAAGTCAAAGCATCCTAGCATATAAAGTGTAATCATAACAAGCTAACTTCTCCTCGATAACCCATTGAGGCCATACACACAATATATAAATCATAATCATACTACCGTACCCAAAGTCTCTATAAGGGATGTAACATAGTACCTCTTAAGGAAGGTTTGATTGATATGATTAAGATATTTATTCCCATTTGAGTCTATCATATAGTATGCCTAATTGTCAAGGCTCTTGGTAACTGATGAGTGGTGAAGGGTAACCCTATGTCCAACCATAAAAATCATGAAGTGTTCACATGCAATCTAGTTGAATTCTGTGGACTTTATGTCTTCTGATACACTAGTCTTCTAGGAAGTGAACCTTGCCCTAATGGTCCTTTGTTGTCTTCCTAATTACACTTGTGATCCACAAGGGTATGGTTAAGTGTAACCGAGGCATATAATTTTTATTATTTTATGTTTTATATTCTTTGGTACTTAAAGTAGAGAGATGAAGGAATTTAATAACTAATTTAATTTAACTTCTTAACTAATATCTAACTAGTCCTGAACCCTATTGGGTGAACCAAGCAATAACGCTACTAGGGTTACCAAGCAAATACATGTTTACACTAGAAGTGGTCGTACTTATGTGTTTAATCTATTTAAATTAATTAATTAACTAATTGCTTGAAGTATAATTTAGCTTAATTAATGGCATAATTAATGAAAACAATAAATGCATAAATAAATTAGTAATCTATTCTAAGTGCTACAATGTTTGATCAAAAGGCTTGTCTTTATTGCTATACACATTGGTGTGGTTCAGGTACAACAATGCTCAAATAAAGATTAATACACTTTCTAACTCTTGCTGTGAGCACTCAGAGAAATATTCTAACTTTCAAATGGAAAAATTCCAAGAGCTTTACTACAACTATGACTTTTTCCTTCCCATAAGCATAATGGGGAGCTCATATTTATAGTTTTTATTACAAGGTTGCCTTGATGGGGACGTATATATCTAGCAAATGCTATGTTGATGTAACCCCATTGACAAGGCAACACCATGTAAATGGGGGCCCATCGATGTGACACTTTAACACTCATCATACCCTCATGGTTGAATGAAAACTCATCCTTGAGTTCCTTTACAAAATTGGGAAGGTGTGGGATTATTAACGGATTCCTAACATAACAAAATAACATGAAAAAACTGAGTACCTGAGTGTACAGATCAACACATTACAAAAATTGTGGTGTTAATGACACAAAATTGAACAACATGATATGACTACACAAAATTGGATAACATATCCTCTGATGGCATGAAGGAAGTGGAGAAGATTATATAGTCCTAAGTGGTGGAGGCTCCTAAGGTTTTGAATGACGTTGTCAGCTTTGGGCATGTGCCATGGTTGAGGCGGTTGTGGCTATCTTGCTGTAGCTACAACTTCTAATGGAAGGTAAAAGACATCCAGTAATGCCTTCATCTTCTCCTCCTTACTCTGGGGATCATTCATAGTCCACATGACATCACCAATGTGGGCTGGAATGGGGATATCTCATGGATGGTCATTACTAGGAACAACTCCTTTGTGTTGACAAACCAAGTAGCAAACTATTTGTGTTCAACATTAAGCACCTTGAGTACATTTTGCAGCTTTTGATAGTTGTCCGTCCTTCTGGCTAGGTTCTCAATGGCAGATCTTTGATTAGTATATTTTCCCTTGAGAACTTTAGGTTTAGCATTTTCCACCACAAGTTTTTACTTGGTGTCTTTATGATGCTTGAACTTAACCTTGTACAAAGAGTACAAGTTGGCCACTTACTTCTGTAATTTTTACCACAGTCATCTAACAGTCAACATGGCTAGATTTACATATCAAAGATTGGCGAGCTCCATGTATTCCATCATCTCCTTAATTTGCAACTCCTTCGTGAAGATTTTTGCTTTACTGTAGGCATCTATACCATCAATGATAGGCTACCACAATTCTCTTCCTTGTTAAAGTTACTGGAGGGTTCATTTACTTTCACCTTCACCAAATGGATGTGTTTTTCATTCACTTCTTTCTATAGACCAGCCTGCTCTCCGCAATGATCCTTAAAATTTGAGAGCCTCCAATTTCTAGGCAGCTACCTTAATTGTAGTCTTTTAGCAAAGGGCACGAACCTCCTCCATGGAAATGTTTCTATTTTCTACTACCAATCTTCTTAGTTCTATGTTTGCTTTGGCTAGTTGCTCCTGCTATTGATGGATGAAGTTGGTTAATTGTTGTATGTGCTCATGAACATTCCATAGGCGATGGTTCTTTGTGGTCAATTGTACATTCTCTTAGCAAGTTTGATCCAAGGCCTTTTAAATTTTGTGCTGTGTGACCCTTCCCAAGGATTGGTAGAACACCGCCATCTCCATCATACCCTCAACCCATTTCAATCTAGTATGAAGTTATTCGATAGCTTTATCTCTTGTCAATGCTAGGTTGAGAAATGTAGGGTTGAAAATTTGGGTTCTTAATTTGGCAACTTTAGCAACCAAGCATTCATTCAGCTCCTTCGCTATTTCAAGTTGCCCCTCCAAGATGATGTTTTTTCCCCTTGCCTTGAGTAGCTTTGACTAGGTTGCAGTAATATTATCTAGAAGATCAAAGGCATTAGGAAGTAGTTTCCTGATTCCCACTAGTTAGTCTAGTAATTCTCCATATTGTGCTACATTTATTCTATTACTTGTGATTCTTGCAAACATCTACACAGACTTGGCTGTAGTGATGTCTAGTATAGATGTGGTAGATGTATTTAAGGTTTTAGCTATTCTATCAGCAACTACCTCTGCTACTATCTATTGCCCTTGGTGCTGCATCAATAATAATATTGCCCCCTCACCTTCCTCCAAGTGCACCGAGAAGGTCACAACATTCCTAGAAATTTCTAAGTGGCTATTGTTCTGCAAGAGATACCATGATCTCTCTAGTGCTAGGATTCAATCTTGTAGACAATTGCGTTCTTTGGGCTGAGAAAACGAATCCATCTCCACCCATTAAGCTAATTATTTGGGCCACCTCATTTAGCTGACTCATTGTTGGTTTGTACAGAAATCGATCCTCGTCACTCGTGCCTACTCATTACTCTTGTTCACTCAAGAGCCATTCTTAGTATTTGTGCAACTATTGGGCTATTACAACAACGTTTGACATAGTTGTTCAAGTGGTAGGTGGAGGTGGTGGGTACTGCTCTTCTTCTTGAATGGTCATTGTAAGCATCTTATCTTTTATCATCTTTGTCTAATTAGAGGCTAGAGCATGCCTGATAGCATTTTTTGTATAATGAACTATTTCTTCCCTCGGACAAAGTTTTTTGATGAGGCACCAGAAGGGGAGTACCTTCCTTCCATGTTCATTTTCTTTAAATTTCTTATCCATCTCTAGATAGATTAGCTATGGAAGGTTGACAGAGAATCTCCCACTCAGAGTGGTGCTTGTACGGGTAGAAAAGATAATGATTTTTCTTGGCCTCATCGTGGGATTGAGGTGGAAGGCTGCAATCTTGTGGTGGACCCATTTTTCCAATGTGAGCATGCTAAACTCCTTACGATTAACACCATAGCACCATTGCAACCAGTGTTTCTTAATGTTGGGGTTCACTTGCATTGGAATCTCAACAAGATTTGTCCTTGTTTCTGGCAACCCAAGCACTTCAGCAATGGCCTACACTGAGTAGGACACTGAGATGTCCTTAATTTTAACCATTGAATTAGGTTGCCTATTGTTCCAGAATAATAATGTCTCTTCCATGTACCACTCCTTGTGGAAGTGATAATTGGCCACATGGGAGAGGCCTTTAGTTGATTTTGCACTTCTTTTGGTGCTTGCTCTAGGAAAGGGCCAAAGTTGAACTCCTAGACCATTATTTTTTGGACCTTCCTTGATTTGATTTGATTTAAACAAGCTTTTGTCAAGGTCACCTTGAGATTTACTTGTTGAGTTGGTGTATCATCCTAGTGGGAATGTTCTATTATTGCTGCTGGTTCTAGAATCTGTCAAATAGATTCCACCTTTACCTTTTTCCTAAGAAGACCTATGGCATGGGTTGCAAGTGGTTTTTCTTAGGATTGTTCTTATCCCCTTCTCATTCTAGGTCATTTCTCCCTTGGTTGAGATGGTCTTGCTTCCTATGTGTGCTTTCCTTTCAGTGCCATCTACAGTCGCAACACATCCATGGATTAGTAAATATAATGTGTAACTTTAAATTTTTGAATAGCTTCTCTTGTTAGATAGTTACACTTTGGCTAAGGTTGGACCATGGTAGATTGATTATTTTATTAATTATTTTTCATAAATTTCACCAGAGCTTGTTGGAAAGGTTTAACTCTTGTAATTTGATGTTTAATAGTTGATTTCTTAGTTAAACCTTTGTGGGAGTTTGAAAAATGGCAAAAAATGTTTGGCACATGTGTGGCCGCCACAATGAAGAGCTTATCTTCAATCACTATAGGGTGAAAGAATGGAGTGATTTGCATAAATGATTAAGAATTTATGGGCTCTGGAAGGTTCTAGGCTCTAAAAATTTGAAAAAATCCCTTGGCATTTGTGAGAAAATGTAAAAATTTCCAAGTAGAGTCCCACATATATATAGTATTTTTCTGCTATGTTGATGGGGCCATGTATACAGGGCCTCATATATACATTTGCTTTGTCAATGAGGCCTTGTATATGGAGCCTGTAGGAAAAATTTTGAATTTTGAATATCTTAAAAAATACAAGGAATTTTTCAATGAATTTTGGATTCATGGAGTCCTAGAAAAGCTAAGAATATGATGAAATCATTAAAGAGGGTCTTTGAAAGCTTAAAAATTTAAAAATTTGATGGACAATGTGTTTATTGAATAAAATATGTAAAAGAGCACATGGTTTGATGTAGAAGATGGGTATACAAAAGATTTTAATTATAGGAATGCCTAAGGATAAGGTACTTAATGAACCCAACCAAGAGATAGGCAAGTGGATCCTTCCCATAGTAGGTACATGCCTTGTTTGCCCTTGCATAACCTCACCTGAAGGAGTTTATGGGCCCCATAAGTGATTAATGGTTGATGGAGTTAAGGACCAAAACCTAAAAGATTCTACCTAAGAATTCAAGTATGTCAGACCAAGACATTGAATCAAGAACATGGAATTTGGTAGTGAGGTGAGTTATAGATAACAGAGATGGATGATCGAGATGGTGGAATGGAATTCCGAATTAAGGTCATAAGAAGTCCCTTATGGAGTTTGTGTTTAAAAATGTACCTAAGAAGATCCATCCTTAGTCTAGACCAAAACCAACCTCTTTTAGTAACTTCACATTGTCACTCCAAGATTGATCCACCCCCTTGAGACACAAGAGTACTCCCATAGAATAATCACCATTCCATAAAGAGAAGTACGAAGTGAGAGAGGGCCTTAGTTAGAGGGGACCTTCAGGCATGGGTAACATGTCTTTCTAGTCCCATAACTAGTGCTTGTAGCCCGTTTATTTGTCTAAGGGGTTTGCTTTGAATTCCCATCATGTTTTTTTTTTTAATTTTTTTGTTTTATTTTTTTAATTTTTCTCTTTTGGATGGGAACCATACCATGTAAAGACTTTATTTGACTTCCTATTATTGGTCGACATGGAATGGCAAGAAGCTAATGAAAACACTTAAGCACCTAAGCAAGTGGAAGAGTACAAAGAGTTTTGAGTTTCCTTAAAGTCACACCCTATGCAAACCTTTGAATCCTTCCCAATTCTAAAACTAATAAGGTCACCAATTTATTAAAAGTTTATTTAATGAAAAGGGATCTCAAACTTTCAAAACAAGAAAAACCATAGAGTTTTTGAATAGGTGGATGTCGCGGACTCATTGCCTATTTCATGAAAAAGAAACCATGACTTAGCCATCAGTACAAAAATTGAGAAATAGAAACTAGGCATTAGCAAACAAAACTTTAAGCACAAACCACCATTAGTAGCAGCTAGAACACCACTGTGTCCTATTGGCACAAAGCATGTTTATTAGCAAAAATTCAAAAATCACACTCAAACAAAGTAAAATATTTAAGAAAGTATTAAATATTCAAGAAAGAGGTAAATATATTAATGATGGTGTAAAACAAAAAATTTGTGTAAAATAGGAAAAATTTTGAAAATAAAAAAGGTGTAAAATAAATAACTTGCAAAATAAAAAACGTGGAAAACAAAGAATAGAAAAAGTGAAGAGCCATATGGATGATTAGCACAGATGACCATCTCTCCCACAACTAGTTTGGAAGGAGAATATCTAAAAAATTAAGCATGGTTGTCCATTTGTTGAGGTATGTATTGCACTGGCTTGCTTGGGCTCATGAAAGGGCTTTACCTGTTGGATGTTGACCAACTACTTTTTATTTGAGCTCTTAGGTTTGTATATGATCATGGCCCCAGAAGAAAAGGTTTTGTCAATTATATAAGGCCCTTCTCACAATGTTTGAAATTTTGTTTTTTGAGGTACATGTGTGGGATTCCAATAAAGAATCTTATCTCCCAGTTGAAATTTTACTTTCCATATTCTAAGGCCATGTCGTTGTTTGCTAAATGTCTTGTGCACTTCATTGAAGGATAGGACTACTAATTAATTTTCGTCTAGCACATTTAGGTTGATCAATCTTTCTTTTTGTACCAAACTTAGGTCAAGGTTTAGGTCACAAGCTGTTGAGAGTGTACATAACTTGAATTAAATTGGGAGCATTGGAAGTTTTCCTTACACCAACTCATAAGGAGAGTAGCCAATAGGAAGTTTCTATGTTGAGTGGTAGGCCCAAAGGGCATCATTATGTTTTGTACTCTAGTCTCTCCTATATTTGCTAATAGTTGTTAGAATCTTTGTAATCTTCCTATTTGTTACCTCTGCTTGACTATTAGCTTGGGGGAGCGGGGGGTGGGGAGAGGGTGTTGTTAATTTATGTTCAACCCCCATGTGTTGCATGAGTTTTCGAAAAGTGGCACCTATAAAATGAGTTCCATTGTTAGAAATTAGTGCATATGGCACCCCAAACCTGTTTATAACTTTTTGTTATACAAATCAAGTAGCAATGAATGATGTACAATCAGTGACTATTGTTGCTTCTGCCCATTTAGTATAATAGTCAATGGCGATGATTATGTATGCCTTCCTATTGGACATGGATGTCATGGAACATATGAAGTCAATGGCCCATATGTCAAAGGGCTCCAGTAGTTGAATTCACTGTTGAGGATTCTCCATTTGTGCAGTCATCCCACCATCTAGTTGACAACGCTCATAGCATCAAACAAATTAATAGGTGTCCTTGAAGATTGTGGGCCAATAGTATCCTGCCATCAAGATTTTTATGGTTGTGTGTCTCCCTACATAGTGGCCTTTATAGGGGCCTTCATGAGCATCTTGGAGAACTTGCAATTAATTTGCATTAGGGAAACACCAATGAACTAGGTCATTGCCACACACCTTGTAAAGGTATCCATTAATTTCCATGAAGTACTTAGCCTAATGAAGAAACTGTTATTTCTTTCTGTGGTCTAGATCTTGTGGCATCTCTTGAGTGAGAAGATAAGTGAGGATGCCATCCTACCATTTTCGTTCTACAAGCATTTCTTCATTTATTGCAAAGTCAAAGAGGAGTTCATTAGGAAATAGATTAGATAATGAGCTTTCCTCCTCTTTGTTATCCCATTGCAACCAAGATAAGTGGTTAACAACAACATTCTTAGTTCCTTTTCGATCTACCATTGTAAGATCAAATTCCTACAACATCAAGAGCCACCATATGATACGAGGACTTATTGTTGGATTATTCATAAGGAAGTGAATGGCACTATGATTAGTGTGCACAAATACTTTATATCCAAGCACATAGTGCCTACACTTTCCTAGAGCATACACTACTACCATCAGTTCTTTCTCTGTGATGGTGTAATTTAGTTGTGCACCCATAATGCTTCTACTTGCATAGTGGATGTAATATGGATGTTTTTCATCATCCAACTGTGTAAGTATGGCTCCCAAGGCATAGTTAGATGCATCCATCATTATATGAAATGATCTGGACTAGTTTGGTGCCTGTAGAATTGGAGTTTCTATGAGTTTTTCCTTTAGCTATTGGAATGCATGTTTGCATTCCTTGGTCTAGATGAATGGAGCATCTTTATTTATAAGCTTGACCAATGGCTTTGCAATCTTAGAGAAATTCTCTATGAATCATTGGTAGTAACTAGTGTGTTGAAGGAATGACTGAACATCTTTGATGGTTTCTGGTTGGTGAGTGATTCCTTAAATGACCCTTATCTTTTCAAGGTCTACCTTGATCCCTTTCTACAAAGTTCTTGTCCTAATACAATGCCCTTCTAGACCATTAGATAGCTCTTTTGCCAATTGAGCCTAGGGTTTGTTTCAACACATCTCTTCAGTACTTGCTCAAGGTAATCCAAGGCTTGCTCAAATGTAGCACCATAAGTGGAGAAGTCATCCATGAAGACTTCTACTTTGCTACCAATCTGCTATTGGAAAATACTAAAGACTAGTTGAAAAGTAGCAAGAGCATTGCATAGACCAAAAGGCATCTTATGATATGCAAAGATCCCCCTTGCTCTTGTGAATGCTTTTTTGGCCTGATTTTTGGGTGCAATCTGGATTTGGTTATAGCCACTATAACCATCTAGAAAACTATAATAGCAATGCCCAGAAATGGTGTCCAACACTTGATCAATGAATGGTAATAGAAAATGATCTTTGAATGTTGCCATATTTATTAGCCTGAAGTCAATGAAAACCCACCATTTTCCACCTCTCTTTGGCACTATGATGAGTGGATTGACCCACTTGCTATTCGCAATGGGGTAGATGAACCCTACCTTGAGGAGTTGCTCAATCTCTTCTTTGATAATCTGTTTCAATTTTGGGTTCAATCATTATTGTGGTTGCCTCCTTGGCTTCATGGATAGATCAATGTAAATGTGATACTAGCATATATGTAGATCAATTCTAGTGAGTTTAGGATATGACCAAGCAAAGAATGTTGATCATTTGTTGACCACTTCCAACAATTTTTCTTTTTGTTTAGGAGCAAGTTTGGTACTAAGTATAACCAGCTTGTAATTTTTAAAGAATGCATATTCCAGGTCAATAAGTAAATTTTTTAGCTCTAGGGTCTCCTGTTTAAAATTCTCAGAAATTTCCAACTCTTCCCAATTAGTATCAATGTTTTTATCATTAGAAGGTTGGTGATGAACTTGCTTTAGTTCATCTATGCTTGTGACATAGACACATGTCAGGCTCTCATTAGGTTCCATGCACATTATGCTACTATTAAAATCAGTAGTCAACCACTAGGTGCCCTCTTGTTTTGTGGCTACTACATATAGACACCTTTAAATATCTGCTTCTTGTGCACATTGCTTACATGCAGAAAGAGATGCTTGTTTCATTGCCTAGAGTTTCCACACACAATTGCACCCTATATCATTATACACAATGCATGGAATTTGTCTCTTCTTAATCTTTTCAAATGCATTTTCCTTCAAGATTTCTAAGGAAAGATTTCTGATGCCCATTCATGCATCAACAGTACTTAACCATGCCCTTCCCATAATGATTGGGAAATCCCCCTTACAGTTCTTGACCTTGATTACTAGGAAGTCAGCAGGATATGGCCACCCAAAAATGGTGGTCATAATGTCTTTGACTAGTCATAATGGAATAGTGATGGACTGGTCTACCAATTCCAATTTGATATTTGTCTTCTTCAAAGGTGGTAGGTTCCATGTAGTATATAATCAAGTTCACATCAGAACCTAAATCAAAAAGGGCCTTACATAGCTCATTTCCAATAATCCGTAAATAGATAAGGGAACTCCTAGGATAAACTAATTTCTTGGAAAGGTTGCTAGCTAGGATCCAATCAAGTATAGCATGAGTAAGCATGAGAGTATGGATTTTGGGTGGCATTTGGTTTAAAGGGGAGCCAATGGGATGATTTGCAGAGGGTGAAGTATGAGCAGGATGGCCAACCACCTGAGTTGATGAGAGCTTAGTGGGGTTGGTGGGTCAACAGAAAGGTCTTTTATGAGCATAAGGTTTTGAACACCTTGGTTGATAGACTAGTTGTAGATTAATGGCCTTGGTAGCTTTACGTTGCTACGGCTAGGCTAGAAGTTCACCTTGCATAGATGGAGTAGGAAATAGTTGGTTTGAGGATGGAGGGAGGGGTGCAAGAATATGAGGAGGATAAGGATGAAATATGGCATCCCTCCTAGAACATGGAGAATGAGCTCTGTAGTACTTAGGAGAGTAGTAGTGATGCTGTAAGGGAGAAGCTTGACTGGAAGAGTCACGTGGAGATAGTGGGTATTGTTGCCTTGGTGGTGACATCCCCCATGATTGTGGTTGTTGCCACTATTGGTATTTCTCGTATGATTGTGGTGGTGCTCCACTTGGATAATATTGTTGTTCTTGGTGGAATTGCCTAGGGTTGCCTTAAGGATAAGACAACCTTTTGGGTGCTTGCCTTCTTACTAGTTGTAGATTTAAAGCATACGTCCTAGACTCTTGTAAGTGTGACATGATAGAACAACATCCCTTGGGATTTTCATATTGGTAGATGTCACATCCATGATCATCATCTGAATTGGTTTCCACAACTTCATCTACTACAACAACCTTACCCTTACCACTTTGGTAGGTACATTCAGCTTCTTTTCATCTTCTGCAATTACGATTAATATTTTTCTCTCTTGATTCTTTGGTGATTTTCAGAGTATTTTTGAATTTTTCATCTAATGAATCTCACATTTTGTCTAGCTTGGCCAAAATTTTAGATAGATTTTTGGATAGGCAAGGTCTTTTTGTTGATCACTTCATTAAGAGGTGATTCTTCCTCACTATCGCAAAATTGGACTTCCCTCTTTTTGATGGAGGAATCCTTGTTGTATTTCTCTACACTTTCTTGTTTTCTCAACTCTCATTTTTCCTTCACTACCTACACAATTAGCCTTTGCATGTGATGGGCTTAGAGTTTTAACAGTCTCCCTTGGGCATAAACCCCAAGAGTTCTTCTTATTTCTGATTTAAGTCCATCAATGATATGACAAAGTTGTTCCCTCTAAGAATAACCATGGCTAGGGCATTAGTGCATAAGAGAATAGTATCTACCCATGGAAGCATCCAAGGGTTCATGGTTCCCTTACTTCCATCCTTGGATTTGCCTTCTCAAATTAGACACTCTGGAGTACATCTAATACTTATCATTGAATAACTCAAGCATTGTACTCCATTAGCAAATAGATTCCAGCTTCAAGGATTAGTATCAACTTTTTGCTTCCTTGATGAGTATCCTGGAAAATAGCTTGAGTTTCTACCAATCATTTTCAATATTTTGCAACGCATAAGCATCATGGAAAGCTTGAAGATGTGTTTGTGGATCAAAGTTATATCCCCCTTCAAATTTGAAAATATTGTTCATATCAAGTCATGTAATTTGACTGTCTTTCACATGCCTGGTTGGAATTTCTACAACCTTTGAAATATTTAGCATGCTTTAGGTTTCCAAAAAAGGTTCATCATCATCATTATTTCATTATCATTAATGATGTCCTCTATTATCCCTTCATTCATTATGGGCTCAACGATCACTATTGTTGTCCCATTGTTTAGCTCCATCATGGTTGTTCCTTCTACAACGCCTGTTAGAACTAGAAGAGGAAGAAGAAGAAGAAGATGCAGATGCAGATGAAGAGGGTGAAGAGGGAGGAGGAATACCACCACCATGGTATCTTCCACTTCCCCTTTGATTGTCATGGCCATGTTCATGAATTTTCTAATCCTCTTGATGCTTGTTTGAGCCCTTGCCTTGACTGCCATCTTTGCCTAAACCTAGATTGTTAATAGTAGACTACAGATTTAGAGCAAAAACCCCATCATCAGTCACAAAGGATGGAGAATTTTCATGTTGAGAGCCCCCTAAGGGAGGATCCTCATTGTCATATTGATTTAGCAAGAATAAGGGATCGGTGAACTGTTTTCCCTTAGCAAACTCATGATGCTTCTCCTAGTGTCGATCTCTCTGACATTGTGTTTTAGTGGGATGATAGTCCTAGTAGTCATAATCATGCACAATGTACTCCTCTTGAAGATCATGGATGCCTAATGTCTTAAGAGTTTGAAGTAGCATCATGAGCATAGATTAATCGAGAGGCATTACAATGTTGTCTTCCATGTCACATCATCACAGTTGCTCATCTTGATGTAGGATAAAGGTGATGTCAGGCACATGCTCATCTGGATGAGTATATACCACCTTACATTCTTGTGGGACCATTGGTTTAGCATCATCATGCCTATTAGAAGAAGACATTTTGCAAACAAATAAATTATCAATGTGATTATGTTATTATATTATTTGAGAATGATGTTGACCTTGGGGTTTGTCCAATAGTATTAATAATGCTCACTAATCTTAGATAGTGCATGTTTTGAAAGAAAGAGTTCCCTAGCAATAGCGCCAATGATGAATAGTAAAGGGTACCCTTATACCCAACCATATGAATCACAAATTGTTCAAACATGATCTAGATGAATTCCATGGACTCTATGTCTTCTAATACACTAGTTTTCTAGGAAGTGAACCTTGCCCTAATGGTCATTTGTTGTCTTCCCATTTACACTTGTGATGCACAAGGGCATGGTTAAGTGTAATTGAGGCATATGATTTTTATTATTTTATGTTTTATATTCCTTAGTGCTTAAAGTAGAGAGATGAAGTAATTTAATAACTAATATAATTTAACTACTTAACTAATCTCTAACTAGTCCTAACAAAAGCATCTAGTCCAACTTTCCATACACATCCTAAATGCACGTACTCACTGTTGGGTTACTAATTGTTATGCTACTGGGTGAACCAAGCAATAATGCTATTGGGATTACTAAGCGAATATGTGTTTGCACTCGAATCAATTCTACTTATGTGTTTAATCTATTTAGCTAACTTAATTACCTAATCTCTTGAAGTCTAATTTAGCTTAATTAATTGCATAATTAAAAATAATAATAAATGCATAAATAAATCATTAATCTATTCTAAGTACTACAAGGTTTGATCAAAAGGCTTGTCTTTGTTGTTGTACCCACTAGTGTGGTTCAGGTACAACAGTGCTCGAATAAAGATCCATACACTTTCTAACTCCTGCTATGGGCACTCAGGGAAATATTCTAACTTTCAAATGGAAAAATTGGAAGAGCTTTACTGCAAATATGAATTTTTCCTTTCCATAAACATGATTGTGAGCTCGTATTTATAGTTTTATATAAGGTTGCATTGATGGGGCCTCGTACACATAGAAAACTGTATGTCAATGTGGCCCTATCAATGAGGCAACACCATGTAAACAAAGCCCCATCGACAAGGGCCTTTCGACATGACATTTTGACGTTCATCAGTAATGATGAATAAACCTTGTTAATTAGGAGAAAACTTTGTGGTTTTGGCATTTGGGAAGTGCCACAAAACTATATCACCTTCCTTGATCTTTTTAAGTTAAACATGCTTGTCATGCTAATGCTGCATGGCTTCTTGATAATCCTATATGTTGATATTTATTTGAAGCTTGAAGCAATAGAAGAGAAGTTTGTCTCCATTTCATTGTATTTATGCTTAATTTTAGTTGTTTCATCATATACCAAGATATTATTATTATTATTCATCAATATGAAACTTTATTTCATTTTATCTTAATCTCATTGTGATTTTAAGATCGAAGAATGAAGAAGAATTTAGAGATCAGTCTTCTTTACTAACCTTTACATTGCTTACATTCCTTTCTTAGTCTAAGGAACTTCTTTAGAGAAGGAAGACTCTTTGATGATGATAAGTTTCACTCATTACCCCCTTTCTTATGGACATCATCCATGTTGCTTCTCTAGTGTTCAAACATCCATCAATTGGAGCAAAGCTCTTACCATCATATTCTACTCACATGCTATTTTGATTCATCTATCTAGCATCAAAATTTATCCTCCTACATCCAGTTTCCATGAACATGGCCTCTACATGCCACCAGAATGGCTTGTGCTTCTTAAAAAATCTATTAGGAAAACTATGAGTCACAACCAACTTATAGTGGCATCGTGCCAACTTTATACAAGACCATCAATCATGACAAACCCAAACCAATGTTGCAAGAAGAAGAAAAGGCCTTTTTTATACCTTGTGCTGCATAACATTTGTAGTACTCTAGGGGGCCTTCTATGCATGTCACAACTTATTTCTTGTTTACACCATCGTCATGTCACACTAAAAAGCCTAATCTATAACCATAATAGGTCACAATGAATTTGCATCATCTTTTGCATCAATTTTAGTAATGTGACTTACCTAGCAATCATGCCATCTTAACACTGAAGTCTTGCTCTGCCTCAAGCATGATACACTCAAGTTAGGCTTACCAATTATGCCTATCTTTTACCTCTAATTCTCTATTGTAACTACTTCATGAAAAAGGAGGAAAAGCAACACAACCCCTATGAACTTGTGGTTAGGTCATTCTCAACCGTAGCAATTGCAGAAGAAGTCTTATTTTGCTAAGTTTAATCTCTCAGGTCCTAGGGTGGCTCCCTCTACCATCAAACACTATAGTTTCTAGCATACAAAACCACACATACTATCTAAGTCTTATTGTACGGTTATAAGCATCTTCATCTAGTTCGAATATCAAAATTCTTATAAATGTTTCTTAATACTAGCCAAATATATTTTACAAATATTAAGATGGTTTACTAAATGGTTATATCACTTATGGACATGTTATCCTACAGTTGGTTCACTTGCTACTATTAATAATACCAAGGATAACGATTATCACTCTACTTCAGTTATTTATCTTACATATATGTTTGTACGTGCTACTATGATCAATTCCATGACCTATTGTTGATTCTACGATTGTCTTTGATGATAACCATGGGTTCATTAATTATCTACTAGTCATAGTTTATTATTCTTATTTGTTAATAATATATTTCCTCAACGAACTTATTTTACTATTGCTTGTGGACCTTAAATTCTAACATAAAACTTTGTTGATTGAAGAAAGATTGTTGTGTCTTTTGATTAATGATTTTCCTTATTAGTAGAAAATGGATTTTAAACATAGGATATTGCTAAATCCCTCTTAATCTTCTTATTAACCATGAAAGTAATCCTATAATTTTTTTAGTTCTAAAAGAAGTTTGAGAGTAATGTTAAATTTCAATATACTCAAAAATATTATTCAATGTCCAAAAGTATTTTAAATCCACAAAATAGTTGATTATAGAGTAAAATTGATCACATTCTATCTAGAAATTTACCCACGTTGAGTTCAAGGGGAATGCTAAGAACAATCATTAGTATAAGCCTAAACATGTACAATTTTAGTTAAAATATGTATAACCATATCACGGTTTACATGAGTAAACCAAGTGAGCTTTTAAGATAACAAAGAGACGTGTTTGTTGAGGTATGTTGGTTTCTTTACATAATTCTAGAATAAAAGGTATTAATTCTATGGTCTCTATCATATAGAACAATACACATTCTCTAAGTCTTAGTTTGTAATTATAGGCATTTTCATTTAGTTTGAATATTAGAAGTTTTAGAAACATTCCTTGATACTAGCTAAATATATTTTGCAAGTCTCATGATCATTCACTAAATGCTTAGATTAACTGTGAACATTTTATACTTTAATTTGTTCACTTACTATTATTAATAATACCTAGGACAATAATGGTCACTCCACTTAAGGAATTTCTCTTAGATACATATTTGGACAAGCTATTATAGTCATTTCCATGGTCCAGTGTTCACTCTATAGTTCTATTTGATTATAACCATTGGTTCATTAATTATCTACTAGTTACAATTTAGTATCCCTCTTTATCAATAAGATATTTACTTAATGAACTTGTTTTTCTATTTTCTATGAATCTTAAATTCCAATGCACAAAGGGGTTACTATCATAATCTAAAATTTGCATAGGTAAATTATTTAATTTAAGGCAAACATTTAATTCTTTAATGTTGTTAGATGCATTTCAATAGGTTAGTTCTAATATTCTTATTATTGTTGTTACATAAGTGAATACAATTTGCTCACTAGAGTATTTTGTTAAAGTTTTGTATCCTTTGCTTTTCCTATTGTTTAAGCTTTGTCATAAATCTTTTGTATATTTTATAATTTAAATATTGAAATCCAATTACTCATGAAAGTTCTTTTTCTATTAGTTATCCTACCTTTATAAGTATTTGACTATACATATTTTATCCTTTACGCACATTCAATTATGTATACCTTATTCTATATTATGCACATTTAGTTATGCATATTTTATTCTTATTAAGTACATGTAATTATATAATACTCTATTTATAGAGCATTTTGGACCTTAACACTACTTAGGCCATACCCACTTTCACTTTTTGTCATTAAACTAGAATTCAAAGTTCATTTTTAATTATAATTAAATATTGTGTAAATTAGCTTTGTTCAGGAAGTAACTTAGGATGGTATCCTATCTAAAATCTAACTTTATCAATGTATTCAAGACATTCAAAAATGCTAATTTTGACCTTTGGTTTACTAAAATTCGAAGTTACAATTCTTAAGATATCACCATTTTAATTTGCTAGAAAATTTGTAAAGTTTTTAGCATTTGAATTGTGCAACTAGGATAGGTGAAGATTTCATGTAATTTCCATATATAGTTGGGTGGAGCATTTAATTAAGATCCCATAGGTTTAAACGAAATTTGATTTGAAGTCTATATCCGTCTATTATAGGGCTTTAAATTTTAACAATATTAGTTGGAAGGAAAAATAAGAAATGAGCTTATGAAAATATTTATGATAAAAAATTAATTAAAAATCAAATTTAATAAGTAAGTCAGTGACATCATGTGTATATGAAAGGCAATTCAAAAAGCATAAATTAAAAGTAAGCATATGATATATATATATATGTACACACACACATATAACATACATTTATGTTATTTACATCATATTATCTTCTCCACTACCTTTTTATTGCTTCATCTCCACATCAAGTTTTTCTTTACTTTTTGAAAATAGCAACCATTTTCTTCATAGTTTCTTTATTTTGCAACTAATTTTAACCTAGTTTCTTAGATTCTATGCTTCCTAATTTTTTGCTATTCTTTTATAATTTTAATTATTATGCTAAGACTCTAGTGAATTTTTGTTATTTTGAGCTTGTTAGCATGTGTGGCTCTTTTGGGATCATAAGGATAATCTAATGTTAATAGTGAGGTTATTCCAAGACTTTTTGATATATTCCTTTAGTAGTAAGGATAGCCAAGACCTTGTCTTCAAAGATGTCTACATAAAATATATACTCTTTAGATGTTTGTTGGAGAATTTGTGATATGTTTGGACATTAAATAATTACTAGGATAATTTGATGTTAGTAGTGAGGTTTTGCCAAAACATGCTAGTAAATTCCTTTGGCAATGAGGATGACTAAGACCTAGGATAAAATATAAATTTTTTGGATTTTCTAGAAAATTTGTGGTAGTTCTTGACTTCAAATATATTTAAATGGATATATTAATATTTTATTAGCTATTATCTTGAATTTTATTATTTAATTTGATAAAGTTCAAACATGAATATCTTTATTTTTAAATGTTCGATCAAGGAAAAACAAGCATTGTTGGAATTGTTATTTTGCTTACTTTTTAATGATACAACTAGTTAAATTTTTTTATATCTACGTATTTGTTATTACACTAATTTTCATTCTTATTTAAATTAATTTTTTTTAATTATTGATGAGTGGCAAGATATCCCTACAGTCAACCATACAAAACGAGCGTAGCACGCGCGATCCGGTCGAACTTCGTAGACTAAATGCCTATACGCCTCTTGGAACACTTAGGGTTAATTATTTGTTGTCTTCCCAGACTTACTTGTAGTTGTCACGGTGTATGGTTAAGTAAGTCTGAGGTATATGATTTTTATAGTTTTTTATGTTTTATCTCCTATGCTATCGAGGTGAAGGGTTGGAGAAACTAACTAACTCTAACTAATGACTAAGTCTAAATTAACCTAACGTCAACATCCATTCCCACTTACCGTACACACCCTAAACTATGCAACCGCGGCTACCAAACGCTAATCATTACTGGGATCACCACACGTAACGCACATGCTCGAAGTGGTCGTACTAAGGCACTTAACTAGCCTAAGCGTGATGAGCATCCATTCCTTGACTAGCCGTACACATCCTTAAATGCTCGTAGTCAAGTCGTACTCATCCCACGTTCTAGGAGTTGAGGGTGAGAGAATCTAATCACGATGAGTAGCCAATTCCTTGATTAGCCGTACACATCTGTAAATGCTCGTAATCAAGTCGTACTCATGTCACGCTACTGCAGGGTAATAAATAACAGGTAAGAAATAACATGTAATAAATCCTATTCCATGCACTGCAAGGTTTATCCACAAAGCTCGTCTTTATTGCTGTACACAACTTGTGTTAAGGAAAAGATGTCAAGATGGTAATGAACAAAATAAAATTAATTGAAAAATGTTAAGGAAAAGAATTCAACTGGTGCACCAAATAGGAATGTCAGTGGGTCCTCCCCAAAGTAGGCTCATGCCCTTAATGCCCTGACAAACCCACATTCAAAGAGTCCATAGGCTCTAGGAATGTCCTTTGGAATAAGAGTTAAAGTCTTAACCGTAAGAATTTACCTAAAGAAAACAATGTATCAACCAAAATATGTACACTAATGATACAACCAGCAATGAGGTGAACAATGGAGAGAAGGATGGAGAGAAGCGAATGGAATGGAATCCCAAGAACAAGGTGGTGTAGAGCCCTTTGTGTGTTTTATGATTAATGGGACTTAGCAAATCTCATTCCAACTCCGGCCTCAAACCAACCACATCTAGTGACTTTGCATCAATACATTTGGTCGAACCATCCACTTGAATAACAAGAATGCATCTCCAAAGAGCCACCACCATTTTGATGAAACAAAGGAGAGAATGGGAAGCGAGAAGGGCCTTAGTTAGAGGAAAATTTTTTGGTTCCATAACCAGTTCTTGAAGCCCAAGATTATTTTGTCTATGGGGTGTGCTTTGAATTCTCACTTTTTCTTTTTTTATTTTATTTTTTTTTGTGTTTTTTGTTTTTATGTGTGAGAACCACACCATGCAAAGACTTCTTATTTTTATTTTCTCAGCTTCCGATAATTGGGTAACATCCGAATGGCAAGAAAACTCAAGAAGAAAACATCCAAGCACCCAAGAGAATGGCCAACACAAATGCATCAAGTTCCCTTGAACTCACACCTTTTCAATCCTTGAGTCCTTCCTTAGTTTGAAAATACCCAGTTACTGGTTCGTTAAAGTTCTTATTTTAAAAAAGGGAACTGTACATTTCCAAGCCAAGAGAAATCATAGAAACTGGTGGATGGATGGATGAAGTGGACTCATTGCCTACCATATCAAAAGAACATACCTTAGTATCAACATCATAACCTTAGGGTAAAAATCAAACATTAGTAATCAATGTGAAAAACTAGTTCATACCATCGTTCTGAACACTTATTAGGTGACAAACTTACAGGGTGGATCACACACACACATACCAAAAAATGAAAAAGTCTAATGATGTTGTAAAACAAAAATAAGAAAAGTTAAAGAAATTTGTAAAACAAAAACATGTAAAACACAAATGTGTAAAACAAAAACTAAAAAGAACTGAGGGCCACACATGATTAGCATAGGTGGCCATCTCCTCCATGATTGAGTTGTAAGGGAGAGATCCGAAATAATGAGCGCCTATTTGAATTTCGTAGAAGTGCCCAGCTTCTCCCAATTGATGATCTTAGATTGAGGGGTGGAAGTTGGCGACGCTCATATTCCAATGTGTCTATGCCTTCGTTGTTGGCATGGTTTGTCTCCTTAGTTCGTTCCATGCATATTTGTTTGCTCTTTCAAGTAGCTGTCAACCATGGGGTGTCTACTATTAGTTGTGTGGTTACTACATACAGGCATCTTTGTTTTAAAGTTTCAAGGGCACACCTATTACATGGAGGCATTTCCTCCATGTCATCACCTGATGAATCACTGTATGTGATGCATGAAACTTTCTTCTTCTCGATCTTTCCATTAATGTTTATCTTAGATATTTGCAAGGAAAGATCGTAGATCCCTAGGTACACATCTACTATACTTAGCCATGGCCTTCGCCTTATAATTGGGAAGTCCCCTTCATTGTTGTTAACTTCAATCACTAGCAAGTTAGTTGGGTAAGACCACCCACACATAGCGGTAATGATTTCCTCCACCAATCCCAAGGGAATGGTGATGGACTGGTCTACTAGCTCTAGTTGGATGTTGCTCTTCTTAAGTTGTGGTAGGTTCCAGGCATGATACATCTTTTGTGAAATTAAGTTGACTCCGGAACCTGAGTCAAGAAGAGCCTTATGTGGTGCATTCCAGATTATTTGTAGATAGATTAAGGGACTCCCAGGGTCAGTTAGTTTCCTGGGAAGGTGGCTTACCTTGATCTAGTCGGTTACGGTATGTGTTAATATAACTGTATGCGTTAAGCTCTGTTGGACTGAAGGGTGTTCCGAAGTGTTAGATGGTGGAGGCATGTACATCGGCTCAATCGCTTGTTGTTGCGAGAGTTTTTCTGGGCTTTTGGTTCTAAAGAAAGACCTTCTCTTTTTACAGTTTTCAGAACCAGTAGCAGGTTAAATATTTACAGCTCTCGCAGCATGACATTACTGCGGTTGAGTAGGGAGTTCCCCTTACATTGTTGGAGTGGGTTGTATTGTGGGAACTACAGGTGGAAGAGGTGCGGATGGAGTTGCAGGATGGGATGAGTGTAAGATGTCCCTCGAAGGAGAAGGAGTCCTCCTAAAGTACTCCTGAACTTGGTAGTGACGTTGGGGAGTAGTGTGACCCATAGAGTCACCTAGAGAAACCGGCTGCTGCAAATAATAACCATAAGGATCGGGCTGCCGGTAAGGGTACTTTTGTGTTGGCGGTGGCATCCCCCATGACTATGGGTATTGCCACTGTTGATGTTGTCTGATGGGCCGTGGTGGAGTTCCACTTGGGTAATACGTTAGTGGTTGGTGGAACTGCCTTGGGTTACCTTGTGGATAAGGTAACCTGCGGGGTGTTTGCCGTTGGTTAAGTCTTGGATTTAGTGCATACACCCCAGACTCCTATAGATGTTAGATAATTGGACAACATCCCTTAGGATGGTCATATTGGTAGATCTTACATACACCATCATCGTTTGTGTTAGAGTTCATAGCCTCATCAAAGATAGGAATTTTTCCCTTACCCTTGTTATATGCAGGGCTTGAATCTCTCCTCTTTGTCTTACCTTTGTCACTACTTTGTTCATCCTTAGACTCTTCTACAATTTTTAGAACACTTTCAAGTCTGGAGTCTAAGGAATCCCACATCTAATATACCTTATTTGATACATCGGTTGCTAATTTTTGGATCGGCAAGGTTTTTTGGTTCACCAACTCTTCGAGTGGTGACTCATCCTCCTCATCATAGAATTTCACTCTCTTCTTTCTAAGGGAGGGATCGCGGTTGTATTCTTCCACGCTTTCCCTCTTACGTAGCTCACCTTCCTCTTGTGCTACTTGTTCCAACAAGCTATGTACTTCATGGGCTCTAAGTTGTGATAGTCTCCCTTGGGCATAAGTCCCAAGGATTCTTCTAGTTTCATGCCTAAGCCCATCCATGATGTGGTGAAGTTGATCCCTCTGAGCATAACCATGGCCCGGGCAATGATGTAATAATGTGTAGTAGCAAGCCATGGTAGCATCCAAGGGTTCATGAATTCCTTGCTTCCATCCTTGGATCTGCTTACGCAAATTGGATACTTTGGAGTATGTTTGATACTTATCGTTGAAGAGTTCTAACATCGTACACCACCTCCTGATGGTCTCCGGTTCTAAGGATTGGTACCAACTCTCTGCTTCTTTAGTGAGTGTCCTTGGGAACAACTTAAGCTTTTGCCACTCATTTTTGATATTTTTCAAGGCACAGGCATCGTGGAATGCCTGTAAATGATGCTGCGGATCAGCATTATATCCCCCTTCAAAACTTGGGATATTGTTCATGGCTAAACGCTTGATCCGACTATCCTTTAGGTGCCTTGTTGGAATCCTAACTACCTCTGTTATGTCAAGCATACTTCAAGTTATGAGTAGGGGCTTATCATGATCATCTCTTTCATGATGCCTGTGATGTCTGCGTGGTTCCCTGCTCTCCCTATGTCCTTGCCCTTGTCCTCTCTCTCAACCTTCCCGTTGAGGTCTTTCATCTTTCCTACCCTTATCCTCTCCGTTGTGTTCATGATGGCTATGCCTAGATGTGGAAGGAGAGGGTGAGTGATGAGATGAAGGGGAAAAAGAAAGGGAACCATCGCCATGGGGATGTTTCTTGCCTTCTCTTCTTCTACTTTGGCCCCGATTGTTATGACGATCTAAGTGCCCGTCCTTAGCGTGAGTTGTTGTTCCCTCTATGAACAGCTGGTGTTCATGGGCATCAAAACCAGTGTTATGTATCATTGATCGTAGGTTCTGATACCCAGCCTCCTCACCATCATTAGGAGGAGGAACATCATTCGTTAGAGAACCCATGATAATGGGTTCCTCATCTCCTATTTCACTAAGGACGTGCGGACCTTTGCCCTTCGACAGTGTATGTTGGCCCTCTTGCCTTAAGTCCCTTATACGTTATGCGTCTGTGGGATGATAATCCCTCATGTCAAAGTCTTCTACAATGTATTCAGCATACAATTCTGTCATGCCAATCTATGCTAAAGCACGGAAAAGCATGTTAGAGACTGATCGATCTAGGGGTAACACGATGTTACCTTGCAAATCTCTCCATCGCAGCTGTTCGTCTTGATGGAGGATAAAAGTAAAGTCTGGAATATACTCATCGAGATGAGTATAGACTATCTTATATTGTTTAGGACTTGGCTGATTTTGGTTATGTGTGTTATGTTGCCAACTGTCTCTAGTGTTAGTCCTAGGTGGTGAATTACTTTTGTGAGAAGAAGTCATTTTTATTGGTGTGCTATTTCACCATTATATAATTCTTGTTTAATTAATTAACCTAAAGGTTCGTTGAGGCTCACACCGATGTGAGTGATATCCTTTATGTTCTATTTGGTGCACAAACACTTATTCCCCAGCAACGGTGCCAATGATGAGTGGCGAGATATCCCTACACTCAACCCAGTCAAACTCCGCAGACTAAATGCCTATACGCCTCTTGGAACACTTAGGGTTAATTATTCGTTGTGTTCCCAGACTTACTTGTAGTTGTCACGTTGTATGGTTAAGTAAGTCCGAGGTATATGATTTTTATAGTTTTTTATGTTTTATCTCCTATGCTATCAAGGTGAAGGGTTGGAGAAACTAACTAACTCTAACTAATGACTAAGTCTAAATTAACCTAGCGTCAACATCTATTCCCACTTACTGTACACACCTTGAACTATGCAACTACGACTACCAAACACTAATCGTTACTGGGATCACCATGTGTAATGCATGTGCTCGAAGTGGTCATACTGAGGCACTTAACTAGCCTAAGCGTGATGAGCATCCGTTCCTTGACTATCCATACACATCCTTAAATGCTCGTAGTCAAGTCATACTCATCCCTGCATTCTAGAAGTTGAGGGTGAGAGAATCTAATCGCAATGAGTAGCCGATTTCTTGATTAGCTGTACACATGCATAAATGCTCGTAATCAAGTCGTACTCATGCCGCGCTACTGCAGGGTAATAAATAACAGGTAAGAAATGACATGTAATAAATCCTATTCCATGCACTGCAAGGTTTATCCACAAAGCTCATCTTTATTGTCGTACACAACTTGCGTTCAGGTACAATGTTGCTCGAATAAAGATCCGTTCACTTGGGGACTTCTAAAGCGAGCACATGGAAAATATTCTATCTCTGGAGTGATCAATCTGCCAGAGTTTCCCTACTTCTAGCCTAGGATGAGGAATAAGGGGAGTGCCACCTCTTATTTATAGATATGACAGCGGACTGTGATATCGCGTATGTGATATCGCAGGGGACGATGCGATATCGTGGCTCATGCGAATCATGTCTCATCAATTATTCATGAAAGTAGTAAGAAATTTTGCTATGTTGTGTTGCTCTACTATATTTATGCTTCTAAATGATAATTTTTGTTAACTTAATGGCTATTTCCTGAATTAGTAAATCATGGTTAATTCCAAATCCTTGGGGTTTCATAGCATTTCTATTAGTTATTTATATGATTTTATAAATAATTAATAGGGATGTTACAGTTGCAACTTGGACACAATTCAATAAACATTTTTTGTAACATAACACAAGTTGATTATGAGTTGATCATGATTACTATTCTGGTTGCAATCAAAATTCTAGCTTACGATGAATCCATGAAACTTGACTTTTAGCTTCTAGTTCTAAGTGTGAGTGATGCTCAGCCATGGTGAAGTTGTAGCTGACTAGCACACTATAAAAAGCACATAAGAACTTTAATTTCATAAATTTTGAGGCTTACAAGCCCTATTTAGGATTGAGATTCCTTGGGAAGATGTTTTGAACTATGAACTATAACTTTGAACTGAAAAATTCATGAGAAAAATCAAACTAAGATCAAGTGTTTAGGTGTTTGAGGCATGAGACAACATCAAGTGTGAAGCAGACACATCAAACTCCTTAAGGATGTATCTTAAAACATACAAAAACATTTTCAAGGGATTAGATCTTTCCTAAATTCAAGCAAACAATGCTTGGTTCATGTTTAACAAATACTCGAGAAGCTTACAACATGAAATTATGAGATAGAGGATTAAATCCAAACTTCAAAACATGGAAAAAAATCTAAACTAGACCAATTAGGGATGGAAAGCTTGATAATGATGCTTGTGAGAGCAAATCCCTTGAAACAGGAGGTAACTAGGTAAAAGGAAATTGATTCTAAGCCAATTTCTCCTTAAACCTTTATTAATTATTCAAATGATAGACATAAACTTCACTTATATTCTTGAAACTTCACAGTAAACATGAGAGACATGAAATAGGTATAAGAAAAATGTGTGAATCCAATTGTGATACTAATTATAAGAGACTTGTAAGAAGTATGAGAGTTATTATGAAAGCATGATAGAATTCATGTGAAAACATAAATAAAATAACTTGAGAGAAGATGATCCATGAAAGGGATTTACTTCTTAATTGTAAAAATCATGCTTATAAGAATGCATGAAGAAAAAATTGGGATTTGAAGGTAAGAGAGCTTCAAGAAAAGCACAAGAACTTGCACATACTTAAGGAGAGGAAGGAAAAACTTCTACTTCATTCAATGAAAATGCTCTTTTCAAGTTTAAATTGGAGGTATTTAATCCTATTTATACTTTTTTATTAGAGGATTTTGCTCCTTTTGACATCGGCCCACATGAAGCTCCTTTGTCCCCTCTTATTATTTTTAGCAACGCTCTCAATCTAACCTTCTCTTTTGGTCTCCAAGATAAAACATGCACATTTATATCTTCCACATAGCTCAAATAAAGGATTCTAACACTACTACTGCTCTACTCTACATACAAAATTAAAGGCTATGAAAGACTCCGAAGGAGGACCATACATTCACACTATTTCTTTCTTGAAGATGAGTTATATGTATTTCTTTCTTTTGTTATGACTACCCATTTGAGACAATGTTACAATATTATAGCAAAAAATCTATATGATTTATTTTTTGATGCCCCCCATTGGTGCTTGATCAATTTGTAGAGTCTATCTTTATTTTTTATGAAAATGTAATATCTATTGAAAAGATCCTATGGGTCTTAAAATGTAATAAACCTCCATTTCATTTCATTCATGAAGATGCAAAGCATGGTAAAACAACCAAAAACTAAATCAGGATGAGTTGTCATGGTTCTTAAAAAATGATTAAGAACATTTGATATATGTGTTAGTAGTAGCACGTATTATCTAAAGTCATGTGATGAGCAGCAAGGTACCCCTACATCCAACCATACGAATCACAAGCATTAATGCATGATCCAGTCAAATTCTATTGATGGGACTAGTTGTGCATCTAGATTGTTATCCCTTGATTGCAATTCAATATCTTCCCACTGGCACTAGTGCTTACTTTGTCATGTATGGTTTAGTCTAGAGTGAGGCATATGATTCTTGATGTTGTCTAGCCCTAAGCTACTCCTAATGATAATAAAGAGATTAATTAATTAAGCTAATTAACAATGGAAAGTAGAGTCTAAACTAGCCTACATACAATGAGTATTTGTTCTTAATCATCTGCACATGCCTTGGACTTCACGTAACTACTGCTAGGATTACCAAGCATATGTCATTGGGCTTACCAAACAATACACAATTGGGTTACCAAGTAATTATACTTAAGCACTTGCAATTAGTCATACTCATTCTGCTTAATGACAGGAATAATAAAGAGCAATAAATGGAAACATTAACTAAGGAAAATAGTAAATAATTAAATAATTAAAAGTAATAATAAAGCTAAGTGGATGCTGCAATGATGAAGGTAATCTCGATCTTTATTGCTGGACATGCAACATGTCCAAGTACATCACACTCAAATAAGAATGTTGTTACAATCACTTAACATCACACTGTGGGCATGCACTGGAAACTAATAAAACTTGAAATAAAAAATCTATGAATCTAACTGTATCTTCTTTATTTCTTCTATCTTTTGTGTCTCAATCATGCATCCAAGTGTGGTATTTATAGGCATGCATGGAATAGGTGATATTGAATGCCCAACATTGAAGGTTATGCCCCGATATCGAATACCCAACATCATGGCTCCAATATCGAATATTCAATATCAAATCCATGCAAAACATGACTCATCGTACCCCCACAACTAAATAAAAACTCGTCCTCGAGTTAAACAAAATGAGGAACAAGCTCTTTACAAAATATTGGGAATGTATGGGATTATTAACTGACTTAAATAAACACACAAATTAACTTTTGCATGTTGCAATGGTGTTTTAGAAAAAATATGGACACAACATGACAAGAAAAAAAATTGGAAAAGCTCATGTAGTTCCTGAAAGTAGTGGCTCTTTCATTAGTTGCTTCCCTTTGTTTTTAGGAATCTAGAATTTGTACTAGTTTAGGAGCACCTATAACTTTTCCTATTTTGTTCTTGGGTCATGTATTGTCCAAGTTGCTGAGCCAATGTGTGTAGAAACTGGTACATCCCATAGACATGGTAGTTATGGGAACATCTTATTTGCTTTCATGTACTAAGTTGCAAAATACCATCATTCCTCCTCAAAGGCATTGATCTTTTCTTTTAATTCATGGTGATTTGTTAATCTCCTAGCCAAGTTTGAGGCTACATCTTTGTGTCTGTGGTAGCAAGCCTTAATTACCTCCAATTCTAAGTTTTCCATGTGGAGTTTTTGTAGAGCACTTTTCCTGTCTGTAAACTCTTTTTCATATAGTGCATAATTGGCTACTACTTACTACTCTAGCTCATTTCTAGGTCAACCTGCTATTAACATGGCAAGGTTGGCATATCAAAGGTTAGCCAATGTCATGTACTCCTTTAAATCTTCAATTTATAGGTCCTTATTCCTTACTTCTACTTCATGGACCAAGGCATAACTATCCAAGATTAGCTGCTAGTCAAGATTTTGCACTGACATGGAATTGATGAAGGCCTTTACCATCTAGATCTCTTTTTCATTAATCTACTTGTACATGCTAATTTAGTCATGGAAGTGCTCCTTCAACTGTTCATGTTTCTTAGCCTTGATTTTCCATGTGCTTATCTTAATTGCAGATATTTGACATATCACATCAACCTCCTCCATTGAGAGGACCCAATTTTCTTTGGTCAATCTACTAATGTCTTGGTTTATCCTGACTAATTGTTCTTTCAATTGGTGGACACTTTCTTCAAATCTGTTTTTCTGCTTTTCTATAGTGGTCAACCTTGTGTTATCTACAACAAGTTGTTTATTCTCTTCTTGTACAATAGTCAATGCCTTTGCATGGGCATATTCTTGAGCTCTAGCAACTGAGGTATTCCAGACTACCTTCGCCTTCTCTTTCTCAATAGCTTTGTTCTATTCAATCAATTAGTTCAACTACTCCATTTGGAATTGTTCTAGTTGGTTAGGTGTGATAAATTGGATAGGGTCCCGTCTTTCAACTCTCAGGATGGCCAGCACCTATTGCAGTTGATGCACATATTTCTGTATGCTTGACCCTGGTCTCTACCATGACCAACTTCCCTTTTGTGGTAATGAGATCTAACTAAACTACAGTAACATCACTAGGGATGTTAAAAAGAGTTATCATCACTTCTCTAGTCTGCAACAACTGTCAAGCACATCTTAATGGACCATAAGAGTCATCGAAGTCCCAACTAACATCTGGGCATCTGTGATCCCAGTTAAGTCCAATGGGAGCACAATGGGCACATTGAAGGATTATTTGATGTGATTTGTTATTACGTCTACTACACTTGTTGCATCTTAGTGCTACATGACCATGATAGTAGCACCTTCTCCTATTTTGAGCATTACGTGAAAAGATGTGGCATTCCATGAGATCTGCTGTGACCATTGGAATTCTCCTCATGATTGTAAAAAATATTTTCCCTTAAAGGATCGGTAGAAATTATGGGCTGCACAACATCATTAATGATTTGGAAGAGGTTTGATTCATCCCTACTTTCCTAACTAAGAGTTTCAACAATTCTTTACAGATGGCTCATCACATGCCAATAATCTTGTGGCAATGGTGGTAAAACTTGTGGCTCTCGCCATTGCTTTGCCTCTTTCTCTATTTCCTTTCCTGGTTCTTATTCTTGTTCATCACCAAGGTTTTTCCTTGGTGCTACAAATTTAAGCAACTCAGCAAAAGAAGCATTTTGAGCCCTCCTAGGAATGTCATTAGTGTATCCCAAGATTCCAACATGCTTGCACAACTTCCTGATCAGGCAAGGGAATAGAAGTGTTGGCTTCCTTGCCTTCTTTTCTTCCAACCACCTCTAAATTTCCATGAAGTACATTTGGGGAAGATTGACATTATCTTTTCCCATTAATATTGCACTTCCCTTGGCTGTGTAGGTTGAGATTCTGTTGGACCCTTTAGTTGGGTAGGGATGATATGTGACTATTTTAAAATAAGTCCTCTCTTCCAATGTCAACTTGTTATATGTTTTATTGTCTTTATTATACACCTACTTCAGCCATAACTTTCTAGTTTTTGGATCAGACCTTGTGGATAGATGTGTTAACTTGGCCCCCACATTTGGTAGATTTAGAGACTCTGTGATTTTCATGACTAAAAAAGAAATAGTGACTCCATTGATGTTGACTGTGGTGCCTTCTTCCTTTTTATGCCAAAATTGGTACATCTCACCAAGGTACCATTTCCCACTTTTTGAAAGGATGTAACATAATGGTGATGCCTAGAGTTGAGTTTGAACTACCTCAAGGGAAAATTCCATAAATGGCTTGAAGTTCATTGTCACGAAGACTGTGGTCAACATGGATTTCCCATGGATGGCTTTGAGGCATTCCTGGGACAACATGAGGCATTGTCCTTTCACTGAAGCTTGTGATTCTACAGCCTCTCCTTAGACTGAGTACCCTATAACAAGAGCCTCTTGATGAATGCTAAATATTTGGACCTTCTGTTCCTCATGCTTGACTAGTGGACCTTACTCTCCTAGTTGGCCTCTACCACCTCTTAGGCATTTGACTACACATTGCGAAGGTCTTTCTTATTCTCCTTTTCTTGGGGCCATTTGCAATCAATAAAGGATTTGATGTTACTAAGGTGTTGTTATTTATCATTAACAAGTTTATACCCTACTCATGACCTTAGTTCCATTAAGTTCTTTAGTTTATATGATTGCAAAGTTAAAAAAAAATTAGAAAAAATGCCCAAAAAGTGTTAACTTCTTTTATGAATCTTTGCAATTAGCATCTTTTTCCTTATGTATGACTTATCATGATGGTTATGTTCCCTTAGATGAAAAAATTAATGGGTTTGGTATTGATACGATTACTTTTTCATTAAAAAACTTAAGGTTTTTAACATTGTTACCCTTATAATACCTTTCGAGTGATAGCAAATTTCATAAAATTAGTGCAACTTCTCCATGCAAGCACCCTCCCCCAACTAAATTAAACACTTCGGGTTCACTTAGGTTCAAAAAACACAAAAATTGGAGCAGTATGAAGTAAGATATCATGTGTGGAAGTTGGTTGTGTAGAGCTCTAAGTTGAGAGAAAAAAAAAACTTCCCTAGCTGCAAATAATGATAATGAATTTTGGAGCACCACGAGGTTCCTATTTATAGTTTTTATAGACTTGATATTGAGTATCTAACATCAACGCCCACCTGATATTGGGTAGTCAATATTAGGGTGCTTTATTTTGCATAGTATGCTAGCATTTAGCATGGAAAATAAAGCTTTATGATTGGTGGAAGGGTTTTAGGTAATATCCACAGTTACAGGATAAGTGAAAAATCATATTAATGCATCAGAAGTGTTAGAAGATGGAATTGTCAACATTAAAAGCTTTGGAAGATGCAAGAAAAGGGGTGTTAGATCCAGGGTGTAGAATGGATTGGTTATATGATAAGGAAAAGTATTGAATTTAACATTTATGTAGCTGGAAGGTTTAAGATGATGCAGTTGTGCCAAACAAGTACAAGTCACAAGAGTTATACAAGTGGATCCTCCCCAAAGCAAGCTTTAGCCCTTAATTCCCTTCTATAACCACACCTAAAAATGTCTATAGACACCAAAGGGGTTGAATGCAACACATACTCGTGAAAAAAAATGCACATGTTAAAACCACCAATTTGAGAAAATATCTCTATGTTACAAAAAACTACAAGTTAGGATCATACGAACAATGAGATGAGATGGATTGTAGAAAGGATTGCAGAAATTGGGACGTCAGGAGCCTTACTATAGGCATAATGAATCATTGTGTGTTAGTAATGGTTAAGTAATCATTAGCCCTTCTTTTCAAGATTCAAGCCAAGTCCAAACCACATTCCAATGACATTGCATGATTTCATCACTTTGTTTGACAACCATAAGACTACCATAGTTGCAAGGAGTAGCATAACTTGGTGTTTTGTCCAAGGGAGGAGTTTATTCATGGCACTTTTTCATTTTCTTCTCTTTTTTTTTCATTTTGTTTTTTTTTTCATTTTTATGGATTCTAAGAATTCACCAACCTTTAGGCATGGGTAACATGTCTTTCCAATGGGACCCTTAGAAATTTATTCAGTGCCCTTTTATTTTACCCTTACTCCTGTTTTTCATTAGATCTACAAGGATATAATTCCAACCTTAGTAACATGATAAAACATACAAAAGTGGTCAAAGAGAATCCACAAATCCCCTTGATGTCACACCCCTCACATTCCCCATTAGTTCTACACTTTTTTGTCTCGACATAATGATTACGAATTTATTATTAGTTTGATGATGGAAAAGAATATCATTATGAGCATAACAATAACCTCTTATTAATGGAATGGGTGGATGGATGGTGTGGTCTCACTATCCAAATAATCAGTGACGTAAGACTTGACAACATAGAGAAAACCTCACCTCAATGGACTACATGATCATTTTATTCACAATCAAGATTACTAATAAAGGAAATGAAAACAAAATGTGGAAAAAGTTGAAAAACATAGGAAAAATTTGTATCAAGAAATGAGAAAATGATAAAAAATTATAAAACGAAAAAATGAAAAACACCTATTAATTCTAAATGTTAGGATGGGGTGTTTTCTCCACGACTAAGCATCTGACCATGATAAGAATTAATAAGTGTGTAGGTAGGCTCCATGCATTTGTAAAACAATGTTAACCTTTCATTTTCAAGCAACTGGGTGTCTCTTGGTTTAGTGGCAGTTGCATAGACAAGTTGTTGTTCACACACTTGGTTGTTAAACATATGATGGATTAGAGTATGAGTTGTGTCAACGTTGCAGATGTCTGGTCCAAAATTGCACCCTTGATTCCTATTAAATATGCATGGATTCATTTGTCTCTACACAATTCTAGATTCATTGCTTCTATTAGGTGTTGGAGTAATGATGGATGGTGGCCTTTGTGTAGGATCAATGGACGTTGGTTGTGAAAGGGAAGGCATTACACTTGATTGGCATTATGCTAGTTTGGATGATGTGGTAGGTCTATAAGTGTTATGCTTACGCATGAGAGCCATCTTAAAGAAGGGACATTTCTAATTTTTTGATGGAAACCTACTAGCATTATCATGTCTATGCACATTCACAGCACAAGTGGCTTTCATTTGTTGATGTTGTGGTGCTGAATCTTCATGTGTTGTTGGCAGTGGCATGTGATGGAATGGAGTATGAGAATATCAAGGATAGGATGGAGGATAAGAGGTGTGAGGCGGTGATCCTTTAGGAGATGTCATGGGTCAATGATACTCAAGAGAGTAATAGTAGCAATTTGAAGTGGATGACGTAGAACTAGTTGGAGAAATAGGTTGTTGAACATAATATCCATATAAATTTAGCTAGTAGTAATGGTAGGGTTTGTCTAGTGATGGCCTCCCCCACAACTATTTCTTTTTCCATTGTGGTTGATGATAGTGTTGAGGCTGGTAAGAAGTCCTCCCAAGATAGTACGATTGGTTGTAGAACTATCTATAATTACCTTGTCAAAAAGGTTATTTCTTGGGCATGTGCTTCTGTATGAACTTGGAATTTAACACAAAAGCCCAATACTCATGTAGATGTGACATCACTGGGTAATGAACCTTTTGGTGGTCATAAATGTAGATGTCACATCTATCATCTTTGTCTTTGGTTGAGTCTATAGCCTTTCTTTCTTCAACCATTTTCCCTATTTGTGGATAAGTGTTCTTAGCTATGTCTTGGTTCTTCTTCCTTCATTTATTGTGATCGTCAGATTTGTTTTGCATTACCTTCTCCTCTATGGTTTCTATGAAAGTTGTAACTTTCTCATTTATCCACTCCAACATCTTATCAAACTTTGCTTCAAGTTCATCAATAGACTTTTGTATCAACAAGGTTTGTTGTGGAATCACCTTATCTAGAGTGGCCTCTTTCTCCTTACCATAGATATGGACCTTCTTCTTTTGAAGAGTTGGGTCCCAGTGATATTTCTCAAAATTCTTCCATTTGCATAGCTCTACTTCTTTTATTGCCACATGCTTGATTAGCCCTTAGATTTGATGGATTCGTAGCTTGTATAATTTTCCTGGAGCATACATTCAAAGGGGCTCCCTTGTTTCATTACGAAGGCCATCTATGATGTGGAAAAGTTACTCTTACTTAGAGAAACCATGGCCTGGGCATTTATTCATTAGGGAATAATATCTATCTAGGGACATGTCCAAGGGTTCATGTTGTTCTTCTCTCCATCCTTGGATCTGTCTCCTTAGGTTGGACACACTCGCATAGGTTTGGTATTTCTCATTGAAGAGTTCCAACAATGTGGACCACCATATGATTGAATTTGGTTTCAAAAATCTATACCACACTTTGGCTCTATTGATTAGTATCCTAAGAAAGAGCTTAAGCTTTTACCACATACTTTCAATATTTTATAAGGCACAAGCACCATGGAAGGCTTGTAAATGATGCTGTGGATCCAAATCAAAGCCCCCTACAAATTGAGGGATATTTTTCATATCAAGCTTGGGTAGCTGACTTTTCTTGCAATGCTTGTGAGGTATCTTAACTACCCTTATGATTTGCATTAGGCTCCTAGTGGCCAACAAGGGTTCATTGTCATTAGACATATTGTGATGAAAATATCTATTTCTATTTGTTTGACTATGATGATTTTTTCTATGTTCATTTTGATGTCTTTGATTTTTCTTGTGGGTTCTATTTCTATTTTTATTTTGAACCCTTAGTGGAGCTTTGTCTCTATACCTACGTTCATCTTTGTTAGAACTAGACATTGAAAAAGAGGAGGAAGATGAGGAATTGGAAGGGTTGCCATGGCTTCTATGGTGTTTTCCAGGGTCCCTTGATTTATCCTTTCCAAGCGTTGAGGAGGTCTTAGGCCTTGAGGCCTCCCCTAGTCCAAGACTCACTTCATCTCCCTTAAGGTTTTTTGTCTTAGGTAAATGTAGTCTTTGAGTATCGTTAGGGTGGTCATGAACATATGAAATCCTTGCATGAGGTTGGTCACTCCAATTATACTCAAAATATATCTTATTAGTTCTCCAATGAATGTTCTTGTCATACAATGTATTATTGCTTCCTTGTGAGAGAGACATTTTTAGTTAATGATGGGTGCGATTTAATATTTTCCAAAAGATATATCTTTAATGTGTTTACAATGATCGTGTATGATATAACTAATCTAGATAACTAGCACCATCCTGACAATGGTGCCAATGATGAGTGACAAGGTACCCCTCCACCCAACCATACAAATCACAAGTGTTCACACATGATCTAGTCGAATTCCATGGATGGGACTAGTTGTGCATCTAGATCATTATGTCTTACTCGTAGTTTGCTATCTTCCCACTTGGACCAGTGGTCACTTTGTCACATATGGTTTAGTCCAAAGTGAGACATATGATTCTTGATGTTGTTTGGCCCTAAGCTACTCCTAATGATAATAAAAAGATTAATTAATTAAGCTAATTAACAATGGAAAGTAAAGTCTAAACTAGCCTATGTGCAATGAGTATCCATTTCTAATCATCTGCACACACCCTAGACTTCACATAATGACCACTAGGGTGACCAAGCATACATCACTAGGCTTACCAAACGATACAATACTGGGTTACCAAGTAATTACACTTAAGCACTTGTGATTAGTCATGCTCATTTCACTTAATGATAGAAATAATAAAGAGTAATAAATGGAAACACTAACTAAGGAAAATAATAAACAATTAAAAGCAATAATAAAGCTAAGTGGATGCTGCAATGATGAAAGTAATCTTAATCTTTATTGTTGAACATGTAATGTGTCCAAGTATGTCACACTCAAATAAGGATGTCATATAATCACTTAACATCACACTGCAGGCATGCACTGGAAACTAACAAAACTTGAAATAAAAAATATATGAATCTAACTCTATTTTCTCAACTTCTTCTATCCTCTATGTCTCAACCGTGCATCCAGGTGTGATATTTATAGGCATGTATGGAAGAGGTGATATTGGATGCCCAACATCAAAGGTTGTGCCCCAATATCAAATACCCAACATTGTAACTCCAATATCAAGTATTTGATATCAAAGCCATCCAAAACATGACTTGTCACCATGATTGAGTTAAAAGTTCTTTAACTCAACCATTAAGAAAGATATTTTAGATTAATATATCTATAACTCTACATCCTAGTTGAACCTAATAATTTGTAGTAATGAAAATTTAGACTTTAAAAAGGTTAAGAAGATAAAGAATAAGCTTCAAAAGAGCAATTATAAATTAATTATCTTCTTTCCAAATAATAAGGTACTTCTCTATCTAATTTATACTTACTTCTATGTCATTACTTGTTATATGTGTGGTACAGTAGTAGAGAAGAAACTCAGTAAGCTACAATCCTTCTAATGTAATACCTTGGTATGAGGGGTGACTTAAATAATAAGATCCAAGATATTAAACTTCATAGTTCATTAAAGAGTTTAATAAAGAAGCACCTTAACCTCTATAAATCAAAGAGTGTTACACTATTAGATAAATAAATTTAAGCTATTAAGAAGCTACTATGGCTAAAAAAGTCTAAAGACATTACACTTAAGATAGTTAATGTAGTATAGTTGCTTTTATTATGGAGATAGGTGAAGGAAGTAGAGGATAAGGTATTAAAGCTGAACACCGAAAATCATAAGCTTTATCTTAAAAAGAATATGAAATTCATTATTGAACCTCTATTTGGCCAAGCTTCAACATTGAGGTTAATGCCATGGAAAAGATTCTCAAAGAGAATGAGGATTTATTGGCTTAAACGAATGCAAAAAAGAAGGACCATAAACAAACTAAAAAATTAGCACAACCATTAGATGAGTTATCCATAGTTGTTGGTTATTTAGGTGATCTTATAACTATTATTTATCAAAATAATTTAAGCATTCAAGATCAATCGTCTCTCACCATGGATAGAATTGTATTGGAGTGATTAACTATTATAAAAAAAATTCACACTGTTTCCTTCTTCTTCCATAGTTGAAATCATCATTATGTTAAAAAAAATATTTGAACCTCCTTGACAAACCACAATAGATAAAAATGTTAAAGATGATATAGCTCTTTATGAGTTTAATGAAATATTAAATTTTAAGTTTTATGAATAGTAATATAATCTAACGAGTTTTGATACTAAATGACAACTTATTGAAGTTATGTAACTTCATATACATATTCTATCTTAATTATTTTGTTTTTTTATATCTTGGTGATGAATCATCAGTTGGCTGAGATATTGTAGATGTGATGTAGTGTCTACGATATCTCAGTGGCGATGGATTGAATTTGATTCCAATGATCTATACCAACTTTTAGCTTCATCAACTAGTGTCCTAGGAAAGAGCTTAAGCTTTTACCACTCACTCTCGATGTTATGCAAGGCATAGGCATAATGGAAGGTGTAACAACTAAAAACATCAATGGCTAGAACACCAAGCTCCATGAGCACATAGCCTAGCCCCAAATTTGCATGAGGGCCTGCTAGAGGTAGAGACGGGGCAACCTAAATGGTTTGGCTGATCAAATAAGGACTTATCAGATGCAATGGGGGTGCAGTGTGCTTAGCTATAGTGCTAATATGAGACGATGTTAAGAGTGCAAGTAGTGTTTGTAGTACTTGCAGTGTTTGTAGTGTTACTGGGGTTGAGTGTAGTCACAAGTGTCAAATGGGACAAGCGTAGTCAGGGATTTCAGCAAGGCATATAATGTCAACATGCAAGGACCACTAGCTAAGCATAGTTTTAAGTGTGGCTATGTGGTAAAATAGAAAAAAATGTAAATAGAGTGCAAAGAATGCAAAGAAAGAGAGAGTGAAGTGGAATACCACCCTTAATGGGGTTGAGCATAGTTACACCAAAAAGGGGTTAGAAGGTATGTAGTGTACAATAGGCACAAGTGGACAACAATGCCATAGTCCTTGGGGTGTTTGTCCATGAAGACTGGTGTCTTGCCAAGGTGTCTACATTTGCTAAGTTGGCTGTTATGGTGTATTACTGGGTGTGGTGTTTTGCCAAGCTGTGGGAGGTCTACGGTGCTTTACAACTTTGCTTGTTTACTGGTTTGCCACTATGCCTTTGTTTTTCTTCCAAGTGTTCCTTAGATTTGCCAACCTTGAAAAATTTGAGGGCATAGGTATTTATAGGTTTAGGATTAGCAGAAAATGTGGGATGGCTACCATGTGGTAGAGGGGATGATTGGGACTATGCTTAGTGTAGTCACTATTCACATGGTGTACTGATGGGGCTAGTGGTGTTGTGATTTGCTATGCTCAGCCAAACTCTATGAGACTATGATTATGCTACCAACCACATGTGTGTGCTGAGAAGACTACAAGGTACTTAAAAAATAAAAGCTAGAGACTACGCTTCACAGGACTACACTCTCCACGGTCTTACATGGGGTTGACTGTAGTTACAATTTGGGAGCAAAAGGGTATATAAAAAGAAAATATTTTGCCAGCTACACTTGCCAAAGGTGAGTTGATTATGTTCTAGAGCAAAGCTAAGCATTGTTGCTATGCTATGGAGGCCGCTAGAGATTGTTCTAGCTAACTACGCTCTCTACGAGAGGTTGACTAAGATCTAAGTTGGGGGAGAGTGTAATCTAAATGCTAGTGAAATCTGTGGAAAAATGGATTTTTTCATACTACACTCTCCATAGGAGGTTAACTATGCTACCAATTGTGGTTGAGTGTAGTCCTAAGACCTATGCTGCCAACTGCGGTTGAGTGTAGTTCACAAAGCGATTGAGGTTAACTATGCTTGAAAATGTGGTTTTCCCTTTTACTCTTTGTTTTTTACTTTTTGCTTTTTTGTTGCAGGGTGAACCTTCTTTGGGCTCTACACATTTTTACTTTTTTGTTATAGGGTGAACCTTCTTTAGGCTCTACATGTTACTAAATGCTTACTGCAAGGTGCTTCTCATCAAGTGGTTTACATGTCACTAGATGGTATTTTCTTTGTTGTTTGCGAAACCATGTCACATCTATACAATAGGTGTTTCCTCCCTGAGATGACTTATGTTACATCTTCTTGGGCTTTGATTGGCCGATCGAGGCTTTCCATGGGATAACTTATGTTATGTTTGCCTTGGGTCCTACAATTTAACTTGAAGAGGGTGCCATGTGGTCACAACACATGAGCATCAAAAAGGTTTGTAATCTTTGCTATGCAAGAAATAAAAGGGTATTGGGATATAGGAGTAGATGTGATTAGGCTATAATGGGATAATAGGGATATGCACTCTTAAGGGGTTTAACTAGTCCAATCATGCACATCAGAGCAATGTGGTGACTTGCTACTGTGATGAGATGCACTTTTGCATGACTACTTGGGGCTTTGTCTTGCAAACACAACTCTGAGAAGACAAGAAAACCACATAATACATAAATGCAAATAGAATACAAATGAAAAAATGTAGAAGGCCACATCAATAACATAGGTTGTGTAGATTGTGAGTGTGCTCACTCGCTTAATGTAGAAGAAGGGAGAGAGTTATTGTCAACTGATCGTGAACCTAGTTTAAGGTCTTGGTAGACCATGGATTTATTAGTTTAAAGTCCTAGTAGACTGTGCTATGCTAGTTTATAGTCCTAGTGGACTGCTTTGTGCTAGTTTAATGTCATAGCAAACCTCCATGCCAGTTTAACATCGTAGCAGATGAGTGCTTACCTTACTTCATTGATGTGTGATACTACATGCTAAATGTAGTATTGTTTAAAGTATGAATGGTTTACTTGATTGGCAAGCTCATTTCCATCATGATCAACAAGCTTGAATGCTCCATTATCTTGGGCCTTAGTGCCAAGAAAGGCCCTTCACAATTGGCTAATTATTTTTCCATAGGTTCATGAACAGCCTTGAGGACTAGGTCCCCTTTCTTGATTGGGTGTTGATGTTGGTTGTGATGATGCTTTTGCCATTGCTTTTCTTGATACTACTCAATGTGATCAAGTGTATGCATGTGCTCTTCCTCTATTAAGTCAAGGTATACAATTCTTAACTCATTGTTGCTTCCTTCATCGATGAAATCTGAGAGCATTACGCAGAGCAATGGAACCTACAACTTAAGCGACAACACTACTTCATATCTATAGATGAGGCTATAAGGTGTCATACCTATTGCTATTCAATGCATTGTGCGATATGCCCAAAGTGCATAGACTAGTTGGTCATGCCATCATCGTTTGTTGTTGCTTAGCATCTTCTTGAGGAGCTTTATGATAACCTTGTTGGTGGCCTCTCCTTGGCCATTTGCCTAAGAGTAGTATGATGATGAAAAGAAGTGCTTGATGTTGAAGTGCTCATAAAAGGATTTGGTTTTAGTGTTGCTAAATTACAGTCCATTGTCTGTCACTATGGTTATGGGCAAGTCAAAATAGGTCACTATGTTGTCCAACACAAACTTGCAAACTTGCTGCGATGTTGTCTTCCTAAGAGGAGTAGCTTCAACCCACATAGTGAAATATTCTATTGTGATTATTATGAAGCTATGCCCTATGGAGGATTTAGGTGTTATGGGTCTGATGATGTCTAGGCCCCAGAATTGGAATGACCACATGATTTACATTGTATGCAATTTGGTTGGTGGCACGTGCATTGAGTTCCTATGCTACTAACAAATGTTGCATGTCTTAACTTTCCAGATACAACTGCTCTTCATGTAAGGCCAATAGTAGCCTAGTTGTCTAATTTTTGCTGCCATTGCCCTCAGTGCTATGTGACCTGTACATACTTCTTCATGGACTTGCTCAACAATTATTTTTTCTTTATTTTCACTTACTTAGGTTAGCAATATGCCATTGTAGGATTTATGACATAGTGTGTTATCATCCACGATGACATATTTCTACAAATGTTTGTGTACTACATCCTTTTGAGTATCAGTTAAGTGTTGCAAGGGGTTGCCTTGTAGAAGGTACACTTTGGTATCATCATGCCACTCTTTTGCGTGGGTGGTGCTAAGTGTGGCTATGGATGCATATTTGATGGTTTAGATGATATGTGTAGTGTAGTCTGCCACTAAGGTGGGCAATGCATTAAACATGTTATGTGATATGCTAAGGGATAACATTACAAGTGTGTTGGCAATAACATTTTCACTTCAGGGAACATGTTGGATATCAACAACTACAAAGTGTTGGAGTAGGTGTTTTGCTAGGTCATAGTAAGGCTATAACTATTATGCTTTACAAGTGTAAACCTCTACTACCTGATTAACCACTAGTTGTGAATCACCTCAGATTACTATGCATTAGATTCCTAGGTCATATGCTAGAAGGATGCCTTAGAGAAGACCTTCGTATTTTGCCATATTGTTGGTGCAAGGAAATGCAAAATGATATGTGAAGGGTTAGATCTCTCTCAAGGGAAATGTGATAATAGTAGAGATGCTACCCCCTCAAGAGGTTGAAGATCCATCAAAATGCAGGAGTGCCTCATAGCTGTCAGGCACTTGGCTAATACTATTGACATGCTCATTTAGGAACTCAAGGTCTATGATAGGTTGATCATCTACTAGTGAAGCCATGAGTTGTGTGGCTATTGCTTAACCTTTCATTGAGGCTTACACAACATAATTTAGGTCAAACTCTATTGTTATTGCTTTCCACTGTGCAATGTGACTAGTTTTGTAGATATTCGTTGTTATAACTCAAAGTTGATTGTTTTTGCAAATGATGTTAACCTAGTTACAGAAGAGGTAATACCTCCACTTCTTTAGTGAGAAGACTAGGAAAAGAAAATACTTCTTCATGTCATTGTATCTTGTTTCATGGGCTACTAATGCATGACTTACGTAGTAGACCAAGACCTCTACCTTGTCATCTCGCTTTTGGAAAAGTAGAGAAGTGATGGATGTGTTGGAAGTGACAAGGTAGATGTAAAAATGCTTATCTCCTTATAGAGGGTGAATTGTAGGCAGTTGTGCTAGCTCTTGCTTAATGTTGTCAAATGCTTGTTGACATTGAGTTGTCCACTCAAAGTGAGCTCCTTTCTTAAGCACATATTGCATTGGTAATAACTTGTCAATTAATTGGGTGATAAACCTAAATGTGAATTGTATTCTACCTTGTAACCCTCGTAGCTCCTTAAGGTTAGTCGATGGCACTAAGTTCGTTATGGCCTTAACCTTGTCGAGATCTATGCATATACTTGCTTTGGATACTACAAAGCTGAGCATCCTACCTATTTTGATGCCAAAAACACACTTCTTAGGGTTTAGCTTAAGCTTGTATTGTAGACAATGTTTAAGCACTAAGTCTAAGTCATTTGTGTGGTTGTGGGCCACTTTGGACTTAATTGTAATATCATCTACATAGTGATTGAGCAAACTTAGCATGTAATCACTAAAGATGTACATCATTGCATGTTGATATGTTTCTCTTGCATTCTCTAGTCCAAAAGGCATCATTATGTAGAAAAACATACCCCTGGGGGATCATGAGGGTTGAATTGAGCTACTGCTCAAGGTTGATCCTAATTTGCCTGTAACCTAAGAACCCATCCATGAAGGACAACAAGGTGTCTCTAGTCATGGTATCAATTAGTTGATCAATATTGGGCAACGAGAAGTCATCTTTCATGGTTGCCTTGTTTAGATCTTGAAAGTCTATGCAAATGCATATACTTTCATTTTTCTTAGGCATAGCTATCATGTTGAAGACCTAGTCTACATAGTTGATATCCCAAATGAAACTAGCTTTGTAAAGCTTGGTGATCTCATCACAAATTGCCAATGCAACTTCAAGCTGAACCTTGCACACTTTCCACTTAACTAGTCTTATGCAGGGATCAAGGATGATGTTATGTTGCACTAGCTAGGGATCTAGGCTTGACATGTCCTCAAATGACCATGCAAATGCTTTGAGGTTATGGTTAAGTACTTTAGCGATGTCTTGAGCATACTGGGGTTCTAGCGAGGAGCTTAGTTTCAATGTTCTTACCTCATGGTTGTGTGCTACCACAAGGATCTTCATAAGGGGATCCTTTGTGACATCCCCTTCCTCTAGGTCGATAGCCTTAACTAGATAGTTTGGATAGTCTAGTGGTGCTTCTATGGAGGCTATGTATTCATTGTAGGTTGTAGGCTTGATGATGAGACGTAGATTGCACAAGCCACGATATCGTGTACACGATATCGCGTCTTTCCCTGCGAAATAGCATACGTGATATCGTGGTCCGCCGCCATATCTATAAATAAGAGGTGGCACTCCCCTCATTTCTCATCCTAGGCGTAAAGTAGCGAAGCTCTCGCGGATTGATCACCCCAGAGATAGAATATTTTCCATGTGCCCACAGTAGGAGTCACCCAAGTGAACAGTTCTTTATTCGAGCAGCTTTGTACCTGAACGCAAGTTGTGTACGAAAATAAAGATGAGCTTTGCAGATAAACCTTGCAGTGCATGGATAGGTTTAATTAATGTTATTTACTGCTTTCCTAGTGACGCGGCATGAGTACGACTTGGTTACGAGCGTTGACGAACGTGTACGGCTAGCCAAGGAATCGGCTACTCATCGCGAGTAGATTATCTCAACCCTTTCCTCCAAGAGCGTGGGACAAGTACGACTTGATTACGAGCATCTACGGATGTGTACGGCTAGTCAAGAAATCAGCTACTTGTCACACATAGGTTAGTTAAGTGCCTCAGTACGACTGCTTCGAGCACGTGCGTTATGTGTGGTGATCCCAGTAACGATTGGCGTTTGGTAGCCATAGTTGCACAGTTTAGGGTGTGTACGGTAAGTGGGAACAGATGCTGACGCTACGACTTAGTGCTGTAGTTAGAGTTAGTTGTAGTTTCTCAACCCTTTACCTCATAGCTTAGGAGAGAAACCAAAAAATACCAAAAAAATCATATACCTCAGACTTGCTTAACCATACACTGTGACACATACAAGCAAGCCTAGGAAGACAACGAACGATTAACCCCAAGTGTTTCTTGTGGCGTTAAGGCATTTAGTCTACAGAGTTCGACTGAATCACGCGTACACGCTCGTATTCGTATGGTTGAGTGTAGGGGTACCTCGCCACTCATCACCAGAGGTCTAAGTAATGAGGATTAATGCATCACTTAATATTGCCATAAGGCCTCGTGAGCACTAAAGGTGAGAAGATCTGCAAATGCATAGCCACATCATGTTCTTGCAAAATAAACCTGAAAAATGCCAAATGGCACCTATTTTGACAAAGTTAATATGCACAAATGAGAAAAATTAATTCAATGAAATTTGCTTAAGCATGCATGCAAATTGTTATCGGAGGTAAACATGTTTATGTCAATTTTAAGCTCTGACAGGCTGTATGCATGCTAGTTTTAGGTCTTAGTGGACCGAGAATGCACCAAACATGTTATTCTGGGGAGGGACAATCATGCTTGGGGAGCATAACTAACTTGTGCATTTTCAGGGCCAAGAAAAATCATCTTTTTGGGCTCAATATAATTAACTATGCTCTCACCCAACTACGTTCTCTATTTGGCATTTGGTGGTGAGCATATTCCTGGGTTGGTGGGTCATTAGATGATCTTAGGAGGGTATATAGGCATGATTTTACCATGGTAACCTGTCATTTTCTTTTCCTTTAACGTAACATTGAGAGCATAGTCTTGTTGCTGCTTCTACCTTTGCTGCCAATGGAGGACGTAGTTCTAGAGAAGATGATGCACTAGAGGATACGCATTCACCTAGGGCTAATGAATGTTGCCAAGGGAGATGAAGCACTGAGCCACTTGTTGTAGGAGCACATGGAAGATAGAAGGTCATCCATGTCAACCAAGCACACTAACTACACTCTTCCCCTTACTTCCATTTTCTTGTTCCTTTTTTTAGGGTTTTTTGAGAGTGTAGTCCCATAGTGTCACCTTGTATGCCTTGTCGTGGCAATGATTATTGCGGTTGTGCACTATTTGTAGCATGGTGGGGTGGTAGGGAGGGCATGGCGGTAGGGAGGATTTTGCTTATCTATTTTTTTGGTGTGGTTTCATGGCTACACGGAGTTAGGGCCCTACACATCACACTCCATAGTGTAGTCGTAGGGGCCATGGCTACCACTATGCACCGCTACACGATTGCAGGGGGTTGCGGCTACCACTACCTATCATTTTTTTTCTTATTTTTACCTTTTCTGCTTGCCTCTTTTTTTGGACCTATGTGGGGTCTAGGGCCTTGTGGATGCTCTGTGCCACGACTCACAATAGCTACTGTTATGCTGCGTAGCATGGCCACAAGGGCTATTGTTTCCATAGGCATTGAGTTTTTTCTTTATTTAGGCAGGAAGTTTAGGGCCCCCAAGCATTGCGCATCACAACATAACCGCAAGGGTCATGGCCACCATTGCACTTCGCATGGCATGCCCACAATTGTTGTTGGGGTTTTAATAGTGGAAAGGGAGGGGGTAAAATAAAAATACATTTTTGTAGCGTTTCTGTGTGTGCATTTTTCTTTCTCTCATTATTTTTTTTGTTGTAGGGACAACCCTACAAACTATGCTTTGGACTACAGGTGTAGGGCTGTTAGTGCCATGAGTGGGATTTTGGGGCTTTGGGGCCTACGCCTTGGGTTATGCCTAGGGTGGTGGTAATGAAGGAGAGGGAGGGCCATGGTGGAACTTGGTAGGCATGATCAGCATGACACTAGGTGGGACTATGCTCTCCACTACCATGAGACTATGCATTGAGAGCATAGTTGCATGGAAATTGTTTGCCAAAATGTTTATTTTTGGAACTAAGCTCCAAAGTTAGTAAAAATTTTGTTAATTATGCACGATTTTAATCTTGCGAAGTATGTTGTACCCCACTAAGTGCTAAGCACATCAAATGAGTTAATTGGCATCCTATACCTATGGGGCCCTAGGGTGTATTATCGAAATTAGGCATTTTTTCTAATTTATGTTAATAATTTATAATATGTATATCAAAATTTTGCATCTATGTATGTATACTAATGCTTTACTTATTGCTTGATGATTGCAAGGTGTTACTGAAACCCATTTTGATCGTGGTTGAGCTCATGGGCATCCTGTGTTGCATAAGCAAACTTGTCCCCAACATCCCTATGCCAAATATGTAGGTGGATTGTTAGGTAATGTGGTTTTAGCCAAGAGCCTAGTAGCTCTTAAGGTACCTATTGCAGTAGTTCAATGTGATCATGTGGTCACACTTGGTGGTTGATGTTGTAAGTGCTATCACCAAGATGTTGCTACCTAGGGCTAACCAAAGCATTCTGAAGTTCATCTCAAATGAGTCCACTACTAACATTGATGGGGCAAGAGGCTCAAGTAGAGGTCTTATGGGCATTCAGTAGTTATGTAGAGTATGGCGCATGATAGGGCTTACTTATTATAAGAATAGCAACACCCTTTTTGTCACGTAGCGATTACATACTTTTTTCCAAAACCCACTTGGAACCATCTATTGTATTAGAGGGTAAGTACTTCTATGGCTTATGCAGTGTTTTTAACTACTTGCTAATGTTAAATTGCTAATGGTTTTATGGTTGATTGCTAGGTTTAGAGTTGATGAAGATGGCCTACATGATGATCCAAATGCTCTGGCCTTAACCTGCACTACCTTAGAGGTTTTCTTGTCTAGCATGAATGTTTGAGCAGCTATGATTAAGAAGATGGGATGTGATCTAGAGACCTATATCTCCCATCACCTAAAGGTGTATGAGCAATGTAGGATCCACGATTGGTTAGATGAGGAGTGGGGTGCTGGTGAGATTAACTTTGAAGATGTGTCTGTAGCACCCCTTGGTCTCGTACTCCTTTTGTGCCACATGTGTATCTATGTTTTGGCTCATGTGCTTGCATATATGCCCTTTAGTTTTTCTTATTTGCATGATAAGATGTCAACCTTGTTTTACTTTGTATTACAGCAGTGGTTACCTCAGCTTAGGTGATGGTGGTCACCACAAATCACACAGAGGTCACCCTCATCATGAAATATGGAGACGTGGAAGGTGCATAGCACTGGCTATGCCATAGAGCATCAAAGGTGCTGATAGCTTAGATCATGCATGCTAGATTAATGAACCTATTCTTGGCCCTTAGCTCAAGTATCCTGGTGGCCAAAATGGTCACCATCATTGACTCCTTTAGCAGTGATGTTAGGAAGTTTGTCACCTAGGTATGCAATGTGATGGTGGTGCTAGACCTCATTAAGGCCTTCTTCACCAATCTCTATGGCATTGCTACTAATGACCCAATGATTATTGATAAGGTCAGCAAGGAGGTGAACTACAAAGAGGAGATCGAGGATTGGTTGGAGGCCACTTGATCTCACAAAGGCATATCGATCAAAGATGTGCAAGTGCCAGTGGTGTTGGAGTTGTACCCTCTATTTTGTGCTCATGCCTTTTCAAAGCTACTTTTCAAAGGAAAGATCCTAGGGGTGGAATAGGCATAGATGATGAAGGATGTGCTACTAGAGGGTACAAATTTTAATTGGGCCATGTACATAGTGATGAGTCGCATTTTGGTCCACTGCAATATCGCGTACACGATATCGCAACCTATCTCCTCATTTATAAATAAGAGGTAGATAGATGCGATGGAGGTAAGTTTTGAAGTTAATTTTTTGAGTTAAGTTTTGATTTTAGTTTCTATTTTTCCTCTCAATCCTCTTCCTCCCAGTGTATGCCCACAGTGTGATGAATGTAATTGTACGACATCCTTATTCGAGTGTGACGTACTTGGACATGCACATGACCAGAAATAAAGATTGAGATTACTTCATCATTGTAGCATTCACTTAGCTTAATTGTTTAATTAATTGTTATTTACTACTTTCATAGTTAATATCTCTCACCCTGAAACTCCTGTTAAACACAGAATGAGTATGACTTAATTACGAGCATTTAAGTGTGACTACTTGATAACCCAGTAGTGTACCTAGGATCTACGCTTGGTAATCCCAATGGTAGTCGTGCACAAAGTCCAAGATGTGTATGGATAATCAAGGAATGGATGCTCCTCGCACTTAGGCTAGCTTAGATTCCCTCTCATCCTTTCTCTCTAGATTAGTGAATATTATTTTTCATTGCCTTCAGGAGTAGCATTAGATTAGAAACCGCATCATACACCTCACTTTGGACTAAACCATATGTGACAAAGCTAATACTAATCTAGGTGGGAAGATAGCGAACTGCGACCTAAGGCTAATTGTCTAGATACCACAACTAGTCCGTCTGTAGAGTTTGACCAAATCACACATGTAACGCTCGTATTCATATGGTTGAGTGTAGGGGTACATCACCACTCATCATAGGTGCCGTTGCAGGGGACGGTGCTAGTTATCTAGAGTAGTTATATCATACAAGGTCGTTGTATAGGAATTAACGATATATCTTTTAGAAAGAAATAATTATAAATAGTCACATATAAATTCACACACAGTTCCACAACCATGGCTCTCCTACAAGATTATGATAATGCCATACCTAATGAGGACGTTCATTGGATAACCAACGAACTATATGACAATGAAGATTGGAGTACACAACCTGAAGTGGGGATTTCCTATAAACATAAATGAAGGCAACATCATCCCAATGCACGGAGGCATAACTTACAAGATGATGATGAACCCCTACTAGCCACTACAAGCCTAACGCACATACAAGAGGCTGTTCGAATCTCCCGTAGGCATCGTAAAGAGAGCTGCCTACCTAGGCTCGATTTAAACAACTTTCCTACTTTTTTAGGAGGCTATGACTTATATTTGCATCAACATTTACAAGCCTTCTACTATGCCTGCACATGGAACAACATTGGTAATGGTTGGCAAAAACTTAAGCACTTTCCTATGACACTCGTTGGCCAAGAAAAAGTATGGTATAGATCATTAAAACCAAATTCAATATGACGTTGGTTAACAATGATAGAGTTATTTAATGAAAGATATCAAACCTACGCAAGACTGTCAACCTTGAGGAAACAAATCCAAGAGTGGAAACAAGCACAACATGAACCCTTGAACATGGCCTTAGAAAGATATTATGCGCTATTAAACAATTGTCCAGGCCATGGGTTTTCAGAGGAAAGGCTAATGTACCATATCATTGATGGGCTACATAATGAAACAAGAGAGACCCTAGGGATGTATGCCCAAGGTCAATTATACGAACTACGAATCCATCAAGTCCAAGACCTTATTAAGCAGGTAGAAAAAGAAGAAGGATAAATGGCTAGATGGGAGAGTGTTGAAAAACATCAACGGGACCAAAATCTCAACTTAACAAAGGTCCATGATTGTAAAAAGGAGAAATCAACCTATCACAAGGAGAAAGAACCATCTTTTCCAATACAACAATCATTAGAGGAAGTCAAGGAAAAGATTAATAAGATGTTGAAATTGATATATAAAAAGTGTGGAGAATGTGTCAATATTATTGGAGATAGAGTTTTGACAACCCAAGAAGCAGGAAAAAATATCATTAGACGATCAAAAAGGGATGAAGGAAATAAGTGCTCAACTACTAATCATTGATATGAATGCAACATCTGCCTGTATGATCACCCCAAGGGCCAATGCCAAATCTTGTTACATTTATATGAGCATTGGAGAAACACGCTACATCTAGAGTTCGTACAGAGATACTGTGTTCGATCACAGTGACAACAATCCTAGTCATGGGGGAAGCCACCCCTAAACTGGAGACACCCTTTGTATCATCTGAACCCAAACACTTATCTCATTCAACATCCTATTTCCCCAATTGGAACAACATACTCTATCCCGCCACATTGCCATTCTCCTCAAAACTATTAGCCCATGTCCTCAACACAACCATCGCCTTGTGCATCTTACACTTCTCCTACATTCCAGCATTCTCATACTTTTCCTCCTTCTACATTGCCACCAACTATTCCTAAGGTGTTTGCACCATAGCAACAACCCATGAATGATACTTGTGCTACTGTTTCCAATAGCAGTGAGAGACCTTAGCAACATCAAAGGCATCCCTTCTTTAGAAATGACCCTAGGAAGGGACAACACAATTCCAAGGCCACTGCATCCTCTGACTCAACACAAGTCCAACACTGTGGTGCACCCTTATCTTCGAACCCAACACCTCATGTCACTTCATTAGGGCCACCAAATAACACTCCAACAACCATAAGGTCCAATGAACACAGTTATGAAAGGCAACATCCCGATCCTTGCATACCATCTAACAGTCCCAAATATCATAGTGGGTCAACTCATTATCTAGGAACTACATCGTATAAATTGCCCCACTATGCTTGCTATAATCAAGTGTGTGAACCCCGATGGGGTAAGTATGGCCAAGTTCCAATGTTTCCAACATGCAAGGATCCTCATCTTTCATTTATTAATCCTTGCCATGCTCAACCGTTTAGTTATGGGGGATATTCCCCATCATAAATAACAAGCAGGGTTAATAAATATTTTTCATTTTCTTTGATTTTACATCTTTTTGTTTACCAATTTTTTATTTTTAAATTTCTTGTTTTATCTTTTTATCTTTTTGTCTTTTTGTATTTTTATGTTTTTATAAGTGATCTCATCTACAAATAAAACACTCATGTGGCTCGCTGGTTGAGGTGTGTTCTATGTTATCAAGTCGTGAGTGGTCAATTATTTGGACAGTGAGCCCATTACACCCACTTATCCATTCTACAAATAAGAGGTTATGTTCGAGGGTACAGTGATATTCTTAACATTCTTAAAAACTTAAAATTAATTTTGTGTTCATTGTACCTAGAATGAAGAAGGATGGACCAAGAGGGAATGATTAGGGCGTGGCATCAAAGGGACTTGCGGATTCTCTTTGGTGATGTCTGTGGAAGTTATCATGCAATGTGGTTGTACTAAGATCCTTGTAGATCTAACAAGAATGGGAGTAAGAGTAATCAAAAGGACACTCAAAAATCCAATGCTATTCTAGGGAGTCCCACTGGAAAGACATGCACCCATGCCTGAAGGTTGGCGACTTGTCTAGATTTAGTATTAAAAAAAAGGAGAGAAAAAAAGAAAAAGAAAAAGAAAAGAAGAAAACAAAGTGCCACAAAACAAAAAAATCACTCTTCCCTTGAACAAAACGTCAAGTGATCATATGCCTTGTTTTTTTGGTACTCTCATAGTCACTCATCATTGGATGAACCAATGCGATGTCACTGATCAGAGGAATGGACTTGGTCCTGATCTTGGAATGACAGGTTAATGACACATTAATCATGCTTTACACGTAGGATTCATTATGCCCTGGGTTAGTTACCTCATGTCTCAATCTCTACAATCCCTACTATCCCAGTCTCATCTGACTGTTCATATAATTATAACTCGTGTCTTGTGTAGCGTAGAATTTTTACCTCATTCCAGTGATATTTACATGTGTGTGTTTTGTGGAATTAGTGTGGATTACATTTAACCCTTTGAGTGCCCAAGGACACTTTTAAGTGTGGTTACGCAAGGGCATTAAAGGTTGGAACTTGATTTGGGGAGGACCCATTTGTGTAATCTCTTGTAATTCTCACTTATAACATAGTTGACACACACCATTTATTACCCTAAGCATAATTGCCAACAATTTTCTTTCCCTTATTACTACCCCTTTGAATAATAACGTTCCTATGTACCATCACATAACCTTTTTCTTACCACCCGAGGTTTTATTGATCAATTACCCTCACTCATCATTATTCGTGCCTTCACAACAAGCTCAATTTCCCTAGAAACTTCTAACCATATCTCAATGTCCTAAGTTTACAACGTTTATTTCTAGAAAACCTTAAAAAATTTGGTATTTTTAGTGTTGTGACAACATCACTAGGGCCGCAATATCGCATCCGACGCGATATTGTGTACGTGATGTATCATACGCGATATCGCGTCCCATTTTGTTATAAATAGCGAAGCCCCCCCACAACACTTTGCCTCATTTTCACATTTCACACGGGGGAGTTTTTGAATTTTTTCCCTATGACTTGCGATTTGTGTGACCCTTGCTTTCATATCCATATCTCGCTCGCTGGTACTGCAATTTTAATTCTGTCTGAACCTACTTGAACCTGGAGTTTTTAGTTTAGTCGTGGGGGAGGGACATACACCGAATAGCACATAACTTTTTTGGAATTTTTCATTGCCCAAAGGACATCATTAGGGGTAATTAATTATAATAATAAGGATAATTGTGCCGAAAATCATTTCATCCCTAGGTTTACCGGGAAACTAGAATTGGAAACCACCTAGAGTAACAAGACTCACTATTACAATCATTTAGGAAACATCACATAGAGATGGAATAAATTAAATTAGTTAAGGCAAGCAGTAAGGTATAACTTAACTTTGGAAACAACCTTACTAACGCTTGATCCCGTGTGATTGTAGATGGCCCCGAAACATGGACAACGGGAAGGTTTTGCTCAAGGTGGAAGCAAACAACCTAGGAGAGGTGAAAGACAAGATCCTGCTGGACAACATACAGATTCACTAAGAAGACCCTCCTACTGTATAGTTCGGGCAGGCAGAAGCAGGATCTGTTGTAGCACCTGAATAGGGACAACGTCTCACATTGCCCCAAGATTGTGTTTAGGCTATCAATGAAAGGTCCACCCTCGCTGCAGTGATCGTGGAATTAAACTTTGAATCTTTTGTAGAGTTCGCTCTTGAGGCTATTAGGGATCACCTCAAAGGATCTCCCTTATGGCCTATCCTCTCTGAAAGTGGTGCCTAGTACCTAGGGGAGACGTACCAATTCTGGCACAACAGAGAACAAGGCACCACTGTCAACATTTGTGGTGTAACAATTGATTTCTTTGTGTAGGCCATTTCAGAAGTATTAAACCTTCCAAATACAGGGCCAAAAGTTGCTTAGTTGTCTACCCGTTCAAACCCCGATGTGCAACAAGTTTGCTTAGAAAGGGCTTATGGTAGGGAGAAGACGTTTGGAGAATTGACGACGGATGAAAGGATCTACTTCAAAATTGGAATGTATCACCTCTTCCCCATGAAGGGATTAAAAAGAATATCAACGTATGTGGCAAGAGGATGCGCAGTGCTGATGGGAAAGATTGATGCTAACCTGCCTCATCTATACTGTACAGAGATCTTGAGGCGGTTCGAAGAACAGAAGACAAGGAAGATGGTGTTGGTCTTCCCTTGTCTTATTAGGAAGCTGTGCCAACATGCTGGGATCAAAGGATACACTAATGATGTCCTTTGAAAGGCCCAGAATGCTTCATATGCTGAATTGTTAAAGTTGCCAGCTGCAAGGAAAATCACTGGCGAGACGTTGGGACCAGAATAAGAAGAAGAACAAATGGTTGAACCAACTGCAACTCAACTTGTAGGACCTAGCCAACCTCGAAGTACGAGACCCAGCCAACAACAGGAAGAAGGGCCTAGCACAGGCCAAGAATAACCATAGCCGCAAGACTACAGACCGTCGATGAGCCATCTCAGGGCCATCACTGAGACGGTTAGTTGGGGAAGTCGCGATGATGCAAATCTCTTCCACATCATTGATGATGCTGTACAACCCATGATTTCTTTGGATCGCACAAGGGATGAAGTGTCCATCCACATATGAGGAGGGGAAAGTACTTGGTCACAACAGATCTCAGGAAATGCTGCATCTTTCCAAGTGCAATTAGAAATTGGTGAAGGGGCCATGGTGGTGGTCATGTAACACCAGAATGCAGTGAGAGCCGCTGAAGTGGTCATAGAACACATCAAAGAATCATTCAATGTACCTGTTGTACCACCAGCAGATCTCACAGGAGCACGGGATACTCAAACTTTGGCTGGAATCTCAATGACTCATGCGGAACATGAGGATCTGCTTGATCGATTACTACAAATAGAACAAGTAATGACGTCCTTGTTTGACATCCCTCAAGATGTCACATCAGTTCAATCAGACCTCATTTCCACTAAAGGGAAGTTGGTCTTGATAGAGGTGAGGGCCAAGCATGCTGAAGCAGAAGTCAAAAAATTGCAAGAAAAGCTTGTGGCCCTACAAGCAACACAGCGGGACCCTTTGCAATTTGTTCCCATAGACTAGCTAGAACATTTCAAAACTGAGCAACTAACAAAGCTACTGATGGAGAATAAAAAGATGGCTGAAGAAAAAGAGAAGGTTGTTTGGGATGCCTCTATAGCACAGGCGCAAACTCATGCGCATATCAAGGCACTCAGGGCCTTACAAGAAGAGAACAAGCAGCTTGTTGCTGACAATCTTCAGTTGACTACTGTGGAAAAGCAAAAGAATGTTCTCGAGGAACACTTTCATCAATTGTGAGAACAATTCATCTAGGTCAACCAAGACATGAGCCGTTTAGCCAGGGAAAACTAAACCCTCTCAATGGAGGAGGTACGCGCTATTCACCAAAAGTTAGCTATTGAGATAAGCACGTGGAAAAATGAGGCTAAACAGCATGAAAAGCTAAAAGAGCACTTCTAAGACCATGTGATAATTTACAAATAGATCCTTGAGAAGGAGATCCATATGGCCAAGGCCAACATCAATGCTATAAATGCCCAACACATTAACTGGCGGGCCATATTGGACACATATGCCTTTGCCCACCAAGCGGAAGTTAAGAACCAGGACCTGCAAATCCAAGATCTAACAAAATACATGGAGTTGGCAAACCTGCGGTATGCCAACCTTGCCATGTTAACAGCAGGGCACCTGAGAAATGAGCTTGAGCAATAGGTAGCTACCACCTATATCAAATATGAAACAGAATTTACAAAATGCAAGAAGGTATTGTAACAGCTGGAGATTGAAAATTCTGAACTTGAGGTGGTGAAGGTAAGATACTAAGGCCAAAAAGGTGTCACAATAAATTTGGGTCAACGGCTTGTGGATTTCCAAGAATACAGAGACAAAGCCAGAGTCTATGAGGAGGAACAACAGGTATTTGCAGCCTAGTATGTCAAGGCTAATCAAATGTTTCCGCAACTACCCTGCCCATGGGAAGTGTTGACTTCTTCAAACATTGAAACATTAGCATGGATGGCATAAGATCCCCAGACAAAAGAGGAGAAACTCTAGGCCATACTTCAACGCCATCAAAGCCAAAGACCTAGAGCACAAGACAAAGGAAAAGCGCCAATGGAGGAGCCATTGCCACCAGGAACTACATGAGTTTCACAAATTTTGTAGTTGTAGCACATTCTTTGTGTGGTGTCTAAATTTTGTTTTCATTCCACACTACGACATAAACCCATTTTCACCATCCAATAATCCCATACCTATCCACTGTGTAATCACTTTAACTCGAGGACAAGTTTTCATTCAGTCATGGGGGTATGATGAGTCGTATTTTGGTCCACTACAATATCAAGTATGCGATATCGCAGCCTGTCTCTTCATCTATAAATAAGAGGTAGACAGATGTGATGGAGGTAAGTTTTGAAGTTTATTTTTAGAGTTAAGTTTTGATTTCAGTTTCTATTTTTCCTCTCAACCCTTTTCCTCCCACTGTATGCCCGTAGTGTGATGAATGTAATTGTATGACATCCTTATTTAAGTGTGACGTACTTGGACAAGCACATGACCAGAAATAAAGATCGAGATTACTTCATCATTGTAGCATTCACTTAGCTTAATTGTTTAATTAATTGTTATTTACTACTTTCCTAGTTAATATCTCTCACCCTTAAACTCCTGTTAAACACAGAATGAGTATGACTTGATTACGAGCATTTACGTGTGACTACTTGGTAACCCAGTAGCGTACCTAGGATCTACACTTGGTAATCCTAGTGGTAGTCATGCACAAAGTCCAAGATGTGTATGGATAATCAAGGAATGGATGCTCATTGCACTTAGGCTAGCTTAGATTCCCTCTCACCCTTTCTCTCCTAGATTAGTGAATATTATTTTCCATTGCCTTCAAGAGTAGCATTAGATTAGAAACCATATCATACACCTCACTCTGGACTAAACCATACATGACAAAGCTAATAATAATCCAGGTGGGAAGACAGCAAACTACGACCTAAGGCTACTTGTCTAGATACCACAACTAGTTTGTCTGCGGAGTTCAACCGGATCACGTGTGTAATGCTCATATTCGTATGGTTGAGTGTAGGGGTACCTCACCACTCATCACATAGCCATTGGTCTACATGTAGATATTTCTTGCCTTCGATTCAACCTCTAGGCAAAGTCCCACATCTACTTCACATTCTTCGCAAGATACCTGCGAGGGTTTGTAGAGCTTTTGGTCATGCAGGATGATGCATAATGGGTGGTGCAAGACCATGAGCAGCTACCCTGGCCATGGGTCAAATATATGTTTTCAACCACATGCACGAAGGACCCTCTAAAGGATATCAATGAGTTATTATCAATAACAACCAAGGTTCTTATAGGACACTCATATTATTTGTGCTATAGTGTAGGTGAGGGCCCTCCAGTTGGCATTGAGGATGTAAGCAAGGTGGATTGCTACATAGCAGAGATAGTGGGGCCATCTAAGGCTAAGATCAAGAGGTTTCATCCTCAAGAGGAAGTTTCCCTAAGATGAGGAAGCCAAGCAACAAAAATATCTACCTCAATCTACAAAGCTTGCATGCGGATGTTGTAGGTTAGTATGCATAGATTCTTAGATGCCTTAGTTGCATTTATGTATATATTATTTTTTTATGTTTTTCTCTTATGTTGTAATGTTAATTAGCTAATGATGTGCTATACATAATGATGTGTTAAACGTGTATATCTATTAATTGCAGAAAAAGAAGAGAAGGCTACAAGAGTAGCAGCTGAGATGGCATCGAAGGAAGCACCTCCTTAGGCAAAGGAGGAAGTAGCTCATGGAGATGAGCTTCACGAGGTAGTAGAGGCCCTCTAGTAGTTGGGAGAGAAGGGGTTCCTCCACCCCGACAATGATGATTTTGACACTTTGTTTAATGCTACGTAGCTAGGTTAGTCCCCTACACTCATGCCTAAGGGCTTGCTAGGTAATCAACCTTTATTGCCATATTTCTTTCCTTGTTTACTCTAGTATCTTGAGCTGTGTTAGATCATGTGCTAATTGTATCATTGTATTATAGCATTAGATATTTTCACCAACGATCCTACATCTACCTACTACATGGAGCCATGAGTAGAGATGTCGGATAAACTTTCCTTCATGGAAGGCATTGTTGAGGAAATGATGGACTACTTGTAATAAGTGAACCTAGAGCTAGGTATGCATGTAGTGCTATTCCACCTTAAGCTATCCTGCTTATTGCTTAAATGCTTAGTTTTTGGCTAAGATTGATCGGTTATTGTATGCCTACAGGTCCTAAGTTGCAATGGGATCGGAGCAATGTGGTAAGGGTGGACATGCTACCCGACCTTCCTCCTAAAGTTGATCAAGTGCCTCATCACATGTACAAGACATCTAACAAGTGCACACTTTCTTATGCAAAGTCGTTATGGATCTACAGGTTCTCTAATAAGCACATATGACAACATGTGCACGAACTACAGGAGAGGGTGACTAACCAAGATGAGAAGATCAAGGATCTTCAATCTAGATATGACTTCATAGAGGCTAGATTGTAGGGAGATGGCACCTACTATACCTCTAAGATTGAGTATGCCATGTATTGGACAACTCTTGGAGGTAAGAACGAGGCCATGCAAGAGTTGGGTAGAGTAGTAGCTCCATATGGATTTTCTTGCTTAGAAGAATCAGGATTGGAAGAATTATAACATGAAGGTTTATCATTAGGGACAAATGCTAGAGAATCACAAGCATCAATACAAGCAAGAGCACGGTGCATACCTGCAATGGTACAAGGAAGAGTCTACTGAACGATGTCGCCTTGAGATGTTTCTTAAGGTGACCAACGAGAAGTAGGCATATGACTTGGTCACATAGTGTATGTTTGTGAGTGACTCTCTCATGAGATAGATCATCAGCCCCTTTGGAGAGGCCTCTTCTACCACATTTTCCATGGAGCCACCCACATGGGTCACCGTTGACAAAGGTAAAACCCTTGTAGGTATTGACTTTAACCAACAAGATTGGATGAAACTTTTTGAAGCTGAGATTCTCCATCATTAGAGGCTAGCCTTGGAAAGTTTCCTCTAGAGCTCATCAATGTAAGACCCTCTCTAGTTTTTTGCTATGTTATTTTATGCTTCCTTTTTTTGCTTTTTGTGTTTTTGAATTAGCTTGCTACATGTAATGCATGCTTACTAATTGCATATATTTGTTTTTGATTGTCGTAAGCATGAAATGATGCTAAAGGCCCCAGTGACTTAGTGGAGGAAGTGGAGCCTCCACCTCCACCTACTGCTACTAGCTGAGCCTAATCAGATGTACCTTCCATGGGGGGTTTTTTTTTCTGCTACCTTTTTGCTATGTGATGCTACTCATACTATGTTATGGCTATGTGTTGTTATTCATGCCACATTTTGTTATGCTATTTGCCAAGTGTAATGTGCAAACTTTATGGCTATATGATGATTTTATTGCATTTGCTTATAATGTGACCTATGCTAATGTGCCTAAGTGATGAATTAATGTGACAAAGCTATGTTACGCTAGTCTAGAGTTATGGAATGATAGTAATACTAGGCCATTGCGAATTGTAGCAAGTCTAGGCCATTGCGGGCCATAGTGAGTTTGGGCCATTGCAAGCCATGTTAGTTTAAAGCCTTGATGGGCTCCATGACAATTTGAGGCCATAGGGGGAGGGTCGATGCTAGTTATGGGCCATTTCAGTCCATGTGTGCCAGTTTAAGGCCATAGCAGGCCATTGCTAGCTTTTGACCATTTCAAGCCATGCGTTGCTACTTTAAGGCCATAGTGGGCCAAGATAGTAGTTTAAGGCCATTTCGGGCCACAATGATGAAATGAAAAGTGATAGTTTTAGGCCATTCCAAGCTGCATATTGCTATCTCTCTTTTTTTACAATTTTTTCACTTTTATGATTTTTATGAATTTTTGACATTTTTCATGCACTAAAGAAATAGCTACGGAAGTGTAAACTAAGTGAGAAAATGAGTAGATAAAGTAATTGAATGCATAAAAAAGAAAATAAATGTGTAAACTAAGAAAACTGATGCGTAATCTGAGCAATTAATCTAAGTGCAAATAAAATACTACAATGCTATTTTAATGCAAAACAAATGTAACATAAGCAAGAAGTAAAATATAGGGTATGCATATGCAAATAGTGGGTAAGTGTTTGGCATGTTTTGGACTGAGGGGGATACCTTAGTCGTGTAGTTGCTTCCTAACCTGGTGTGGGTTAGAAGGCATGTAGGGTCTAGACTACACTATTTGGTAATCCCCTTGACCCTTGCTTGCTATGTCAAAGGGCAACTCTGCCCAAAGGGCATCCTTCGGGAGGTTACTGGCTTCTATCATCTTTTCAAGTGTGTCTGCCTCACGTGTCTCATTATTCTCTATAGGCATGTCATTAGGAAACTCAACCTCCAGCCCTTGCTCCATATCTATGTTGTTGATGGCCAAAGGGACGACGTTATCACCATGGATGATAACTTCACCACCTTCATATGAGAGGTGGATCTCTTGATAAATTGGAGAAAAGATGACTAGTAACTAGGCCAACCAAGGTCTGCCCAATATTAGGTTGAAGCCTGGCATCTCTTCTATGATAATGAACTTAGCAATGGTGGGGAATTTCTCCCGTATTATGAAAGCTATAGTAACCATGCCCCTACCAATGATGCGTGACCCATTGAAGGATTTCAAGCACATGATTTTTGTTGGCCTAATATGATCCACGAGGTGTAGCTTATTCACAATGGTGTATGGTATTGCATTCATGGCTACTCCATCATCAACGAGCACTCTATAGATCTTGCATTGCCTCATGCATATAGTAATAAACATTAGAGCTATTATGCCTTGCCCCTCTCAGGATTGACCTTAATTGCTTCATTGAAAAATGCTAGGGATGTTGGACTTGATTCCTATGGTGTAGGGGATAACATCACTGCATGGATGGAGGTCTCATTTGTAGGGATCTCTTCCATAACAAGGATGAAGGTTAACATTTGCACTAATGCCTTGTAGTGGGAAAATGAGGTCATGATCAGGTCGTATAAGCTCAATGTTATATTTTTCTATTTGAGCACTTATTTGACTTAGGCCAATGCATCCACAAATTCCTTACCATTAGCCATATTTTTGTTGCTCTTAACTTCTTCCATGTGGCCTAAGAGATGAATTTTTCATGGGGGTGACTTAGGCTTTGTTTGCTTGGCTTACTTAGGGGCCTCAATGCTCCCTTGTGATTTGCTTGTTGTGGCTTCTTTAGTTGTTTTGGCCATAAGGATCATAGATATAGGTATTTTCTTTGGCTGACCTAGCACTCTTTGATCTTGATGTTGCATAACCATTCTATCAAGACATTCATTAGGTCTCATTTATTACCACCTTGAGGGCCTACCAATGTTGCTAGTGAGGTTGGCCCTTGGGAAGGAAGGGACTAATGTGTTGGCTACCACTAGGCTTCAGATAGGTGAGGGGCTAGCATGTTGTAGCACCTTGATGAAAAAGGGTGGCTAAGAAGTTACTATTGATGCAACATGCTAGGGGATCCTAACTATGAAGGGTGTTGTGGATGTTTGAGGTGGTGCTCTAATAATGAAAGGGCGCCTTGAACTCATGGGGGCCGAGGGGATGCTTTTTCACTACTAGAGGGCACTCGGATCATGAATGGCTACTACACCAGTTTTGGATCATCATCAATACTGATAACATTTATGACATAGCTAGAATTGTCTATGTTTAAAGGGTCATGATACACCCTCATGGACTAGTTTTGTGGCCTCACTAGGTTTGTAGTGTCAAGCACTAGCTCACCTCTATCGATCATCCTTTGCAAGTCATCTTGCAAAGCTAGACAAAAGTCCATGCTATTGCTAGACAACTAGTGGTAATGGCCAAATTAGTCTAGCATAAAGTGTCTTGGGATCAAGGACTCGTTTGGTATTGCCAAAGCGGGATTTCTCATTAACTCACAGTATCTATCATGCTTTTTGTGGGCATCCTCAAACATTTGTTTGTATTGGATGCATCCAACTTTTAGCAATTGATCTAGCAACTCTAAAGGCTTTAGTGGCAACAGGGTATACTTAGAGTGATCCTTGCACTCAAAGTTAAGCCTTTGAACAACTTGCACTATGGCCACTGAGGATGTAGGCTGGTTGGTTTTCTTAGTGCTAGAGTTGGTAACTTTGTTGTTAGCCAAGGCTTTGGGCTACCTAACCATTTGCCCCTGGTTGGTTGCTTTAGATTCTTTGGCTATAGTTGCCACTATTGCACTCTATTTTCCCTTGTCTTTGTCTCTCCTTGCATGCTGGTTCTTGTAGGCCATGTAGGTCAAGTCCTTGCTAGCTTCTACCACATCTTCTATGCTTTTGGTTTGAGTGAAAGCTTGGCTTAGGGATTGCAGGCCCAGGTAATACAGTTTTGACTTTATAAAGTCATTGACTACCCCCTTGAAAATGGCTAGGAGATGTGCTTCAACTATCAACTCTTACATTTTATTTAGTGAGGCACTTTAGCATTGAATGAACTTTTGCATGGGCTCTAGGTGGCCCTACTTGACTTGCATTAGCTAGTCTAAGGTTGCCTCTAGCTTCAAATTGTATTTAAAGCACATTACAAATTAGCTCAAGAGGTTCTCCAAAGAGGAGATAGAGCCTCTAGGCAGTGCATGGTACCAATCTAATGCTTTACTAGTCAGTGACATGGCAAACATCCACATGATGACATGTGGCCATGCTTGCAACAATAGGCACTTTGATCCAAACATGACTAGATGCGCATTAGAGTCTCCCTCAATGTTGTATTTCATAAATTAGGGCAATAGGACCACAATTAGAAGAGCTAGAGGTGGGACTACAAGACTTATAGGATCATCCTAGTAGAAGTCCACCACTTTAATAGTTTCAAATGAGATGGCTCTGAGTTGCTTCACCTCTTTTGTCAAACTTTAGATCATCTAGAATGCCTTGTCTAAGTTCTGAGATGCTCCAACTAGCTATGTTGGTTGTGCTATATAATGTGCTAGTTGTATGGCCCATGGCTTGGTGGTAGGTCGTGAAACCATGTGATGTGCTTGATGCATTGGCTATGCTATGGGGACAATGATTAGGATAAGCAACACATGCATGTGTTGGGCTGATGCCAGGGGCACCGATGAAATAGGTAGAACATAGGATGCTTGAGTCATTTGGGGCCTCGAGATGGGCCATGTGTGAACATATGGTTGAGTTGATATAGTTACTATGGACAAAGATGGCTAACTGGGTTATGATGATGCCACGAAGGGCAAGTTAAGGGGAGTCGATGCATCATAATGTGTGTGTTGGTTCTAATGCGTTACTACTATGGGTGTTGACCTAGGCCTAGCAGAGTGAGAAGGTGGTGCTAGTGCTATGACCATCTCAAAGAGAACATGTGAAATAAACTAAGGAGAAGCCAGACTAAGGATCACTCATTGGAAGATGGTGTGGATAAAGCCCTCATGCTCTGAGCAAGCTTCGAACTCATCCTCTTCCTTTTGTAGGGCCTCCTCATATTTTGTTTCTACATCACACTCACTTGCTCGATGAGCTAGGCTAATAGCTAATGGTAGGGATCTATGAGTAGGATGATATCAAAGGGTCAGGGGATATACTCTTGTCCATCCCAATGGACTAGCTTGTAGCTTTGTTTTGCCTCAATGTCAGGGTAGTCTATAGATAACCCTACTTGAATCTTTGCACATATGAATTTGTATTGCTCATTGCTTAGAGCAGCGTATTCTAAGGTCTTGACCACATAACCTAAGAAATTGCCTTTGCCTTGCCATTATGAGACTCCTAGGGTCATCAATCCTGGTCTCCTGTTGGATGGGCAAGATGTCAAGTGCATTCAAGATTAACATTGAAGGTTGATCTGGGTTCATGAACATAGATCGAGTTGTAAAAGTTGACTACAAAGTTTGTTGGTTGTGAAATACTATGGACTACACTGAAAATGACTTTATCCTAGCTAACACCACTAACTACATTAACTATGCTCTCGACACCAAAGAGTAGACTATGCTCTCCATGTCGGAGAGTGGACTAACACTAACTACGCTCTCTACACTGGAGAGCAGACTACACTAACTACATTAGAGATGACTACGCTCCAACTAAAGAGAATAGGAACTCAGCAACAATGGAAATAAGTGTGATTTGGATTGCTATGTAGGGTCTTGGGGGGATCAAGTTTTGGATCCAATCTACACCGACAGGTTAGTAGATAATGCCTACACTAGCTTAAGATCTAGCTACTACTACACATGTAGCAGGTCCATAGGGGGGTTATGGTCTACACTAGCTTGAAGCTAGCAACTGGGATGTAGAGAGCATGTGAGAAAACCACAACAAAGTTTGAAAAAAGTGGTTTAATCCTCCTTCTAGTGCCAGAAACCATAATGATCAAAAACATCAATGACTTGAACACTAAGGTCCATGGGCATATAGCCTAACCCTGAATCCGCATGAGGGCCTGTTAGAGGCAAAGACGGGGCACCCTAAATGGTCTAGCTAATTTAACAGGGACTTACAAAATGCAACAAGTGTGTGATGTGCTTAGTTGCAATGCTAATATGAGATGGTGCTAAAAGTGTAAATAGTGTTTACAATACTCACAGTGTTTGCAGTGTCAATGAGGTCGAGCATAGTCACAGGTGCCAAAAGGGATTAGTGTAGTCAAGGGTTTCAATGAGGTAGATGATGTCAACACATAAGGACTGCTGCCTAAGCATAGTTTTAAGCATGGTTATGCCATAAAATAGTAAAAAATGTAGATAAACTGCAAAGAATGCAAAGAAAGAGAGAGTGAAGTGGAATACCACCCTCTAATGGGGTTGAGTGTAGTTACACCAAAAGGGGACTAGAAGGTACACAATGTATAGTAGGCACAAGTGGACAACAAAGTCACAATCCCTTGTGTGTTTGGCCACAAAGATTGGTGTCTTGTCGAGGTGTCTATGTCTACCAAGTTGATCATCATGGTGTACTACTAGGCTACAAGGGGTAGGGGGCTCTATGATGGTCTGCAACTTTGCCCATTCGTTAGTTTTCCACTATGCCTTTGGTTTTCTTCTAGGCACTCCTTAGATTTTCCAACCCTGAAAACTTTGAGGGTGCAGGTATTTATAGGTTTAGGGTTAGGGAAAAATGCGGGATGGCTGCCATGCGGTAGAGGGGGCAGTTGGGACTACACTCAGCATAGTCACCATTCATTTGGTGTATCAATAAGGCTAATGGTTTTGTGCTTTTCTAGACTATGTGAGACTATGACTACGTTGCCAACTACATGTGTGTGCTAAGAAGACTACAAGAAACCTTAAAAATGAAAGCCAAAGACTACACTCCATGGGACTACACTCTCCATGGTCTCATATGGGGTCAAGTGTAGTTACAATTTTGGGGCAAAAGGATATACAAAAAGAAAATATTTTGTTGACTACACTTACTAAAGGTGAGTTGACTATGTTCTGGAGTTGAGCTAAGTGTCATTGCTACATTGTGAAGGCCACTGCAGACTATTCTAGCTGACTACGCTCTCTATAAGAGGTTGACTACACCCTAGGTTGGGGGAGAGCATAGTCTCAATGCTTGTGAAATCCCTAAGAAAATGGGTTTTTGCAGACTATGCTTTCCATGGGAGGCTAACTACTCTCCCAATTAGGGTTGAGTATAGTCTTGAGACTTGTCAAAACTTGCTTCCTATTGACTACACTCTAGGTTGCGGGAGAGTGTAGTCTTAATTCTTAAAATTTTTTTTTGCAAATTTGGCCTTCTTGTTAACTATGCTCTCTATGAGGGGCAAACTATGCTCCCATTTTGGGAAAAGCATAATGTCAACACCTAGAAAAAATTTTCAAAACTAGCCTTCCTACTAACTACGCTCTTTATGAGAGGCTGACTACGCTCCCATCTAGGGGAGAGGATAGTGTCAACACTTAGAGAAAATTTGTAAAATTGGCCTTCCTACTAACTACACTCTCTATGAGAGGCTAACTATGCTCCCATATATGGGAGGGCATAGTCTCACTTAGCCAAAATTTGTAGTCAAGATGTCATAGTCTAGATTTGGTGGTGTTTCAGAAGGCTTGTAAGTGATGTTGTAGATCAGAGTTATAGCCTTCCACAAATTTAGGGATGTTATTCATATAAAGCCTTTTGATGAAACTTTCCCTTTAATGTGTGTAGGGTATTCTAATTACCTCCATTATTTGTGTCATGCTCCTAGTAGCTAACAAAGGTTCATCATCATCAGACATGTCATGGTGATGATTTCTATTTGTTTGATTATGATGATCTTAGCGATGCTCACTTTGATGATCTCATCTTTTTCTATTTCTATATTCATCTTGACCCCTTAGTAGATCTCTCTCTCTATACTATGTTCATCTTCATTAAAACTAGATTATGAGAAGAAAGAGGAAGATGGGAAACTGGGAGAATCACCATGGCTACTATATCTTCCCCTATGGTCCCTTGATTTATCTCTTCTAGGTTTGGAGGAGGTCCTAGGCCTTGAGGCCTTTCTTATTCTAGGACTTACTCCATCTTCTCTAGGATTGTCTGCATTACTTGAACGTAGTCCTTAAGTGTAGTAAGGGTCTAAATGAGCATAGGAAACCCCTACTTGTGGTTGTTTACTCCAGTTTTTCATAGTATAGATCCTATCATTTTTTCTACTAGTATTTTCATCATATGATGTATTCTTGGCCCTATGTGAAGAAGACATGGTTTTATTTGATAATGTGTGTGACATAAAATATTAATATTTTCTAAAAGATAAATTATTAATACTTTTACAGTGATTTCTTCTAATATAACTAATTTAGATAACTAGCACCATCCTCCACAATAGTGCCAATGATGAGTGGCAAGTGCCTCTACGCCCAACCATACGAATCACAAGCATTCATGCATGATTCGGTCAAATTCTATGGATGGGACTAGTTGTGGCATCTAGATTGTTAAGCATTGATAGCATGACGTTGTCTTCCCACTTGGACTAGTGGTAGCTTTGTCATGTATAGTTTAGTCCAAAGTGAGGCATGTAATAATTAATTTTAATAGGCCCTAATTACTCCTAGTGATAAACATAATTGATAATGAAATTTAAATCTAGGTAATGATAGTAATGTAAATCTAGTCTAGCCTAGAGTGATAAGCATCTAGTCCTGACTTACGGTACATGCCTTAGGCTCATGTAACCATTACTAGGTTACCAAGCATTATGCTACTAGGAGAACTAAGTAATAACACTATTAGGATTACCAAATGATTACACTTAAACGCTCAAAACTAGTTGTACTCATTTTGACTTACTAATGAACAAGAAAGTAAAGTACTTGGAAATGTAAATGATTAAACTAAGAAAATAGTAAAAACTATGCTTAGTAAAATAGTAAAACTAAGTGGATGCTACAATGATGAAAAGCAATCTTGATCTTTATTTCTGGACATCAATTGTGCCCAAGTACACTTCACTTGAATCAAGATTCTGTACAACTGCTCAACACCACATTGTGAGCATTCACTCTATCACTAAAACTATGAAAAAAAATTGAAAGAGTCTACCTAAGGACGGAATGAAAGTTCTCCTGGTTGTGCATCCAAGTGCTATATTTATAAGCGGGTACACATCTCGTGATATCGAAATATGCAATATCATAGTTGATCAAAAATTGACTTTTTCATAAAACATATGAAATGTAGCATCTACGACATCGTAGATGTGATGTAGCAGCCAAATGAGATTCATCGACAAGGATGCTACAAAACAGATGCGATGTAGCATCTATGACATAGCATTTACAATATCTTAGCCAACTGATGATTCATCACCTGGTTATTAAATCTTTTGAGAAATATTTTCTCAAAAAATTTCTCATCATAGTTTTCTCATGGTTAGCATGATTAAGGTGCCCCACCCTCAAATGCTAAGTGCTTAAGGGGCTATAGTAAATTCTCTAAGATGTAGCTGCAGTTGTAGTTCATATAAGTAACTATCCGACTATGACCTCATAGGGAGTCAATGTTTCTAGGAGTAACTTACAATGACTATGTCATCATAGGCAAAGATTCTCTGAGATGTGCTTGCAATCATGCAACTATGACCTCATAGGGAGTGTTTGGTCCTAGAGCCACCAAGCCAACACCCTTGGTCAAGGGGTGTAGTTTCACATTTGTTCTCCTCTAGCCTTACCCATGAACTCATGTGAAGGAGAATAAAAGCAAGTAATGTTCCCCCTCTCTAACTTTGTTGGCATAGTAGCCAACTATGGTGGGAGATCATTTCCATTAATCAACCCATAGCTCCTCTTGCATTGGTCCAATGACCTAGACTTTTAGGTAGCCCATGGTAGATCAAGTGTGAAGAGGGATCAGCTTAGGGATATACACATTTTGAGGAGTGCTACTTTACCCTAAATATAATTAAACCAATGATATAAAATTTTAATATTGAACAAACTTAATAGATTCATTGTTTAAGGAAAAATAGTTTGAATATTTTCATAGTTTGCCCATAATTAAATTAGACCTTTATAGTTAGTATTATCCATTAGAATCAAACTCATAACTTAGAACTTCCAAATCAAGAGCCTTACCACTAAGCTAACATCTCATTATAATATAATTGAACAAGCAACTAAGCACATTATGCAACTAATCATGTACACACCACATGATTAATGTACATGTGTTTTTACCAATTGAGTTCATGATACTTGTCTATCATATTTCCAAAAAAGTAAATACACATATGCTTAATAGTATAATATAATTCCAAAATCTAAATAGTTGAATAACACAAATGTAATATATTGATATGCTAACAATGATAGAACTAATAACCTAAGGACATACCATATTACAATGTCAATATTAATGAATAAAAACTTAGATCTATTTGTAAAATGACTCAAAAAAGCTTGACAATTCTTATGGCTTGGCTAAACAATTAATACACATTAAACCACTATGTACTAGTACAATAGTTAAATCTATATAGGCACCATCTTTTTGAATATAATGAATGTTTTTAGCATACATTATCAATAGTAATACAAGCTAAGGTTTATCTAACTAAAAGGTAGAGCTACTAAATGAGCACCAACATACCCATAAGTTAAAAAAAGTTTGAGATTTTGGAACCCAAAGAATGATTATAAGTATACCCCAAGAATTAACATGATGAGGATACATTAGAAGAATTATAGAGCTATAATAAAACTTCAAAATAAGAGAAAAGCAAAGATAATGGGGAAGAATTATTGCTAGAGTGAAATTTAATTATTTTAATCAACTTGTAAAATCATAACAAACAGTTTTCTGTGTATTCTTGTGTAGATGTGATTATGTTATTCCATTTTTTAAGTTTAATTTACATTATATTTTTATTTTGTTAGTAGAAAAATTATTCTACATTACTAAGTCAATCCAATTGCCCCAATGTAAATTAATTATCTTGATAGAAATCATTGATCAAAATATAACAATTATGCTAGACACCACATATCAAAGGCTCAAGTCATAACATATTCATGAAAGAAAAGCCACTTCCAAGATTCAACCTACAACACTTACAAATAAAAGAAATATTATATATAGAAAGGTGTTACTTGGTAACAATTATGCTAGATTACTTGGTCTAAGTCAAAGTCTCATTGGGGGGGGGGGGGGGGGGNGCATCCATTACAACAACTTGAATAATTCATAGGGTTAAAGGAAAGGGAAAACTGAGACAATCGTGAATGACACTTAGGAAACACCTTAGAAATAAATGAGTATTAAAGGAGGAAACCCAAGTTGGGGCACAACCAAATGTTCGCACAGACTAGCTTGTTACAAAATAGAATGACATAGAATTAGATGAGGCAAAGAGCACTCAATTAAGGATAGAGAGAGTTCCAATGGTGACTCCACATAATAAAAATGGAAAGCTTCCTTGTAGAGATTACTGATGCTAAGTGTAACTGGAACACACAGGTCTTTCCCATAGTTGAAGAGATGAACCAATTGATGACTGTCCAGATTGAACTTGGATGCTTGAGATGTGAGTTGAAAATGGGTGAGGCGAAAGATCTGCAACTTTTCCAACCTGGTAAGTAAACATTTGTTAGAATACTCTGTCTTTTGAAATAGAACATTGCATCTTCACTTCCAAATATAATATAAAATAGTATGCCTAATAACTTTCCACAAAAAATTAAGATTAGTAGAAGTAATGTTCAAGAATCTGAATTTGGCATCCTCTTAAGATAGCTTGTATGATGGAAAAGATTTAGAAGCCCACTGCCACACATGTTGAGCAAAGGGACATTGCCAAAATACATGGACAAAGTCATCTTGTCCACCACATAGAGGGCAATTGGGATTGGGAATCCCAGATATTCTAGACGTTTTCCAATAGGTAGACCATGGTGGAGGAGACACCAGAGGAACTGCTTAATTTTGGGGAGGGTCGAAAGTTTCTAGATAAGTTGGAAGAGAGGGATCCAACATGTTTCTGACTCTTGTTTGTGCCAATACTTATTGCAACGTTGAATGACTTTAGATGGGTCATGCATGAGATGAAAGGGGACAGATGGCCGGTAGGGCAAGAGTTTAATCCCATTAAGCCATTAAAGGCCATGAAAAAGGCTTTGCACTATAACATCAAGATTCTAGTGACCGTGGAGAAAAGAGTAAATTTGAACTAGGCAATGATTCATTGTAGCTGACTCCCCATATAAAGTGTTAAACTTGACCCCTGAAATCCAACAACTAGCTAGCCTAAGACAATTCAATGAAATGACACCCTTTCGATACCACGAGGTAGCCACCTTAGCATTTGTGATAGCAAGGGGAGCGGGCAACAGAGGTAACCACCACAGACACACTCTAGAGAGGATAGTAGGGTTGATTTTAACGTTAGTCCAGTCAATGTAAGTGTGTAGAATTTGCCAGGCCCTCCAAATGCTTTTGAAAACATGAGATCTGGGAAGAATGATAGTGACGGGGGAAAGAATCCAATTGACAAAATGGATGCCTTTCCAGAAGGGCTTGTTTTTAGGAAATGCTTGATGAAGCCTTAATTGGAGGAGGGTCCCTATAATCTGAGGCATCTAAATGTTGTACCAACCACTTAGCAACCAGGGTAATTCCTTGCTTATAGGAGTTCAAAAGGCCTAAGCCACCCTTATTCTTGGGGAGAGTAACAATAGTCCAAGCGACATGAAGAAAGCCTTTCTGAGAATCCTTGGAGGACCACATAAAGTCACGGAATACCCGTTCTAGCTTTTGGTAGGCAGCTTGGAAGGGGGCCCAACACGAAGAGTAATACACATGGGTGGACACGCATATGGACTTACATACAAGGTATTTACTCGCAAGTGTGAGGGGTTTAGTTTTCCATTTGTCGAGTTTCTTTTGAATTCAATAAATAACTTGCTCCCAAAGGATAGATGTTGAACCTCTAAAACGGAAAGGGATTCCCAAAATCTTAACAGTGTCTTGATCCTGAAGCCGCTTCCAATTATAGTTGGTCACATGTTTGTAATTGCCCATAAAGCTATAAACAGAGGATTTATTCCAATTAATAATGGAACCTGAGAGTGTGCAATATTGCTCCACCGTTGATAAGAGGTAGTGCAAATTGGTGGTTGTGTTTTGAACTAGAAAAAAGGCGTCATCGGCGAAGTGCATATTGAGAAGCTGTTGTTGAGAGGAGGAAAGGCAAATCCCAGTGAGAACTTTAGTTTGAATGTCCAGGTTAATTTGATGATAAAAAAAGTCTGATGCGATGATAAAGAGATAGGGGGCGAGAGGACAACCTTGCTGCATAGACCTATGTATTGGAAAGGGAGAGGTAATGCCGAAGGTAGTGGCAATTCTTGCAGTTGCATCTGAGAATAAGCATTTCACCATATGCAAGAACTTAGGTCCAAAACCAAGTTTGGTCATAGTCTGTAAGATAAAATCCCACTTAATGTTGTCATAAGCCTTGGCATAATCAAGTTTCACTAGGAGAATATCTTGTCCATCATCCTCAGCCCACTTGAGACCTTCCCACGCCACGACCACATTGTCTAAAATATATCTACCAGGAACAAATCCTGTTTGCTGAGGGGATATGATCTGACCAAGAATTTTTTTCAGCCGTAAGGCAAGGCACTTCACCCAAATTTTATACACTACATTGAGAAGAGTTATGGAACATCAATTGGAGATATCGGTTAGATCCCTAGACTTGGGGAGGAGACGAATTACCCCTTGATTTAGATTGGGCCCAAGGGAACCAGTTAAGAGAGCCTCATTAATGACCTACAAAAGATCCTTTCCCACCAAATCCCAATGATTTTGAAAAAATTCTACAAGAAAACCATCATAACCAAGAGCCTTTCCTCGACTTAACTTGGAACAGGCCTCTTATAGCTCCGCCAGAGTGATATTAGCGTCAAGACTTTGTAGCATAATGGGATTAATAAGGCAAGGATAATCAGGGGTGGCAACCTTAAACGAAGAGATGTCCATTGGGGTAGCTGCAAAAAGGGTTTTGTAGTGGTTCTTAAGAAAAGAGAGGATACTATTGTGCTCAGTAATGGTGGTACCATCACATGAGATTTTGTCAATATCATGTGAAGGGGAAGCAACATTAAGATATTTAAAAAATTCCCTACAGTGTTCATCTTGAATATTTAACCAAGTGAGCCGACTTTTAGTTAAGGCACTTTGTGCTCGGTACACTTCCCAATGTTGGAAGGCAACACGTGCTCTAGCAAGCTCCTCGTGAACTAGAGTATTGAAGGGATCTTTAGCTAGTTTATTAGTGAGATGTTCAATAGTGAGGTGAATTTTGTTGTATTCATGTTTGGCTTGAGCAGGCACTGTCTTACCATACAAACGAGCAAAGTTTCACACTCGACATGAAGCACGATGCCACCAATTAATCCAACCCACCTGATTTAGGGGCCTAGGTTCAGCATTCCAAAGGTTGGATAGAAGAAGTTGGGCAGTTGGGGAAGAAAAATAGTTGTTATGTAGTCTAAAAAGATGGAATTTTTGTTGGTCAGGGCTACCATGAATCTTGATAGATATGGAGATAGGAAGATGGTCGGATAAGGTGGCATGGTGATGAACCATAGTGGCAGAGAAGGCTTGCCAAAAGGAAAGGGTGGAGAAATAGAACCTATCTAACCTATTGTAGATGCGAGCCTGCCTAAGACAGAGATTGCTCCAAGTAAATCTATGGAGGGGAACACACGTGGAGTTGTCTGCCCCGTTTGAGAGGTAAAATCTTTTCTTAAAGGTGGACCAGGCCTGATACTCGAGATTGGGCAGTTGAAAAAATGCCCCTTCGAGCTTATCTTGAGGGAATTCTACCATATTAAAATCTCCTTCGAATATCCAAGGCATTGGGGGGAGAGAAGTTGCAAATTCATGCCAAAGGAGAGCCCATTCTATGGAGTCATTTGGGGCATATATCGAGTAAATGCAAAAAGGGCCATGCCAGGATGAGAAGGTGGCCCAAGAAACTCTATGCATAGAATCAGAACCACTTTGAAGGATTTTAGTTTTCCAGTAGGATGAGAGGAGAATGGCCTTGCCTCCTTTCCCACTCGCATGGGACATCATTAGGAGTAAGGAGTGAGGAAGAAACCAGTGGGTGGAATAGGATAAAAGGTCGATTGAGATCTTAATTTCTTGAAGGAGAATGAAATCAAAAGCCAAATTAAGACTAGATATAAAGTTTCCTGCTCGCTTCCGTTGAAGCCTACCAGTAAGGCCTCGAACGTTCCAAGAAAGGAGATTCATGGGGAAACAAGGGGTAGTTTGGATGGGAGGTCAATGGAAGGTTCAGAAGTCGAAGTATTAGTTTTCTTTGTTCTTGACAGGAGGGCAAAGGAGTTGTTGGTGGGGACAAGGGCCATGGAAGTGTCTGGTGAAGAGGAGTTGGAGGGAGGAGTAGAACTAAAGGAAGCTTTGACTCATTTTCATCCACTCGCCACCACGAACTCATCCTCCGAGAATGAGTTCTTGACAACGTTTGAAGGGATGACCTGGGTGGAGGTGTGAGTACCTGACTATTGTTTCTGTAGCTTGGAGAGGCTAGACTGAGAGGATTGAGGAGTTGTTGGGGGAGGAGATCCAAATTTAAAGGATACTGAGGGTGGGCCTACTAGTGGTGTGACTGGGGAACGAGTCTTCTGAGATGCTACAGGTTGTTTCTTCCTGGCTAGGATACGACACGTCGAGATATGATGCTCGGCCCTGTGACAATAGCTACACGAGTTTGGAAGGTAACAATAGTCCACTTTTTGGGTCAAGAGTTTTCCACCGGCAGTGAGGGTTAATGAGATCTTCCGAAGGGCTATATTCAATTCAATACAATAATAGCGAATTTGAGTTCCATTTCTCACCGTACAATGATTGGAAATAATAGGGCCCAGGGTACTCACGATGTCCCTCTCAATAGATGAGAAAATGAGTGGAAGATTGGGCAATTCCACGTAACAAGGAATTATATTAAAAGCTAGGTCGTTGACATTAAAGTCAAAACTCCAAGTGCGTGCGATTAGGGTTGTGCTTCTTGTTGGAAAATTTTTTTGAGAGAGGGCCTTTTCAACTTGAGAGGCATCAAATAATTCTACTAAAATGAAATGACGAGCATAGTAACGAGCATGAGAAACCTGAATTCCATGGGGCTGAAGGAGGCTATGGACTTGAGTGTTTAAACTTGGGGACCTTGGTAAAAACCCCACAATTTGAAAAAAAAAAGAAAACAAGATGCGGAATCTTTAGAAACTGCTTAAAAAATATCATCCATTAAAAGAAAATCGATTTGAGGTGAGGTAGATGAACTTCCCTGAGGAAAAGTAGAACTTGATGAATCCATCATTACGACTTGCCCACCCCTGGGCCACGCACTTTCCTGGCATCGTTTTGCAAGCTTGATTGTAGGAAAACCCTCACCACCAGTGTGCGTGTCCACCCAACAATTATGCTAAACAACACATATACATACATAGTCATTACATAGTATAGTATGTTTGGAGAAAAATTCTAAAATGAATTTTGATAATAGGGATGGGAATTTGTGAAAGACAATATGCAAACATTCAACTTTTTGCAATAATATGCATATCATTATTCTATCCAGCTTGATTAAGCTACGAAATCTTGTTTTATAGTATTTAAACCTATGTCCGTGTCTCGTACCTCTACCTAACAAAGACAAAACCTAAGGATACATCAGCATGACTAGACTCTACCATAGAGGAAGCACACTGTTGTGGAGGTTTACGGTTTTTCGTGTTACCGTACCTCACGGTGCGAGTTTCATGGAGCATTAATGTGAACGCAGACGACGAGTCAACATTCTCCAGAGAAGCAACGAACGGCCAAATTCCAGATAGCCTGATTCCTTTGTCGCCCTTCAATTCAATTCAATTCAATTCCAAAAAAGTAAAGATGAAAAAGCCGGCCATCGCGCTCCCGTGACACAGAATACAAATTCCCATGGTGGGTAGGTAACGACCCGTGAATCTCAAAAAGAAATGCCTCCTCCTTCATCCGTAACAATCAATCAATCACTGTAACGTGTTCAGTAATGCCGCATAAACGATCATGATAATGGCAGCAAGAATATATAACGTGTTCAGAGTATCATGACCACGTCCACGTCCACTTTCACTTTCACTACCACAACCACGAGCAGCAGCAGCAAGAGCACGTGAAGCCGCGTGTGACCAGTAACCCATGATTATGAGCTCAGAACCATCCGTCCTCAAACAGCTTTGAAAGCATCTAAGGCTAAAAATAAAAGTCATCTGTAAAGGAAAGCTGTAAAACAGAATGCGTCTATCTGGTTCACAGTTTCGTCATTAAAATGCGGTCCATAAGCAATTGAAAGTGTGTGATTAAGTTGGAAACAAGTGTCCTCTAAAGTCATTTTCTTTGATTTCATTGATTTGAATAGCAATTTTGGACTGACGAATTTGCTTAAATGAATATCGATTTCGGTCCACTAATTTTACTTTTCGGTTTTGTCAATTTTGCTATTTTATTGATGTGACAGAGAAAAGCGATGGTAAGGTGCTTATTTTTCAGGTCCAAGATGGTAAGGTGCTTATTTTTCTGATCCAAGATGTGAGTTGAAACCTGGGCACAGCCACTCAAAAGAAAGAAATTAAGCTTTCACTCAGCCACTCAAAAGAAAGAAATTAAGCTTTCACTCATCTAGAAAAACTCTTCAAGAAAATGACACCCAATAGCATCCAAAACTCTTCAAGAAAATGACACCCAATAGCATCCAAGTTACATGGTTTAATTGATAATAATCTGCCTAATTTTCTTGACCAATTTGATTTGTAACTCTCAATAGATATCTAGAAAAGTCGAATTCGTTTAGCCTTGGTCAAAAGTTATTCATGAAAGAGATGCGTTTGCAGAACAGACAGACAGACAGCGCCGAGGGATGCCTAACTCAAAACAATTACAGCTAGCGCTGTTATGATCATGGGGAATGGCTAAACCATATGGGGCTTCGAGCCAGTGTAAGACGGATAGCCATGCTCTGAACACAGGGCACGGCTAACCATGTCAGGCTTCATGTCAAGCAGGGATGAAAATATACAGTCAAGTTGCTCTTACATGGGTTATATTTTACTGGAAACCCGTATAAAATGACTGTGTACAGGCACAGTACGCGTACTTTGGTGTACATACACATTTGTACTGGATCAAAAATTCCAGCCTCCAAGTCAGGTGAGGTGTGGATGCTTGAATCACGGGTAGCTCTTCTGCTGCTGCTGCTCCTATTATATGTTGTTAACTAATTAACCCAAGCTGGTGCATTGGCTTACCTATAAATACCAACGCTAACAGCACCAACAAGAACAACATTAACATTAAAGCATTAGAGCATGCTTATGCTTGCCTGACTGACTGAGAGACAGAGGAGCATCAGCAAGAATGGCAATGGGAATGGGCAAAGGCAAGGGTTTATCTGGGATGATAGGGTTAGCAGTGGCGGTGATGATGATTGCAATGGCGATGGAAGTGATAACGGCAGTGGCCGAAAACGAAAACGATAGTCGATGCGACGATGAGATGTCAGGACTGATATCGAACTGCGCATCCGTCATATCGGGAGGCAATCCGTCAAATGCGTGCTGCGGCGTCGTCAAAACGGCGGACATGAACTGCGTGTGCTCCAAGGTGACCCCCAGCGTTGCCCGCCTCATCGACGCCCAAAAGCTCGTCAAAGTCCTTCAGTACTGCGGCCGCGCCGTTCCTCATCACACTCGCTGCGGCGGTATTTACCTTCTTTCTATAGTATTTATAATGAGATGTTAATAGTCAAAGTACTGTCAATTCGTAACTTTGTTTTTGTTTCTGCTCTCTGTAAGTACTGTCGAATTCGTAACTTTGTTTTTGTTTCTGCTCTCTGTAATTCTGTAACAAGATGTTAGATGTTAGGTTAGGAGTAAAAGTTTTGGCTTCGTAACTCTGTATACTTGGTTTCTGCTATCCTTTGTCGCAACAATGAAGTGTTTGCTTAAGATCCGGAGTTTTAGCAGCATGGTAACCCCACCTCATCCTTATTTTAATGGTGAGACTCGTAGGTTGGATTCCCCTGTTCCTTACTAAATTATCGATTAAAAGAAAGTCTTAAAAAGAGTATCGAAACCTGATCTCATACATACATCATTGTTCACTTCTCTGCTTTGGGATAAGGGTGGCTTTCGGTCAGTGTCTAAAATGTCGGGAAATATGTTAGGTTGGAATGTTTTAAGGGTCACCATAGATGGGCAAGTAAGATTAGCTTAGGTGTATTTAAAAATTTGAAAACCATTGATTTCTTTCCAAGTATAAGATAGTTTTGTTATAAAAGTGGGGTCGACTCAACCCAGGTCCTCAAAAATTCTAATCCAGCAATTACCAGATGATCTATTGCCAGATTTGAAAACTATGGTTTGAATCACTATCTTTAGATGCAAGGGAATCCCGGGACAGTGGCCAATGCATGGCAACAGTCCCATAATTGATAGAGTAGAGATGAAAGAACAGAAAAACAAACAAGAGGAACATATACAGCTAAATAAATAAATACATGGAATTAGGCAATACTATTAGAGTCGACGATAATGCTCGGGTTTTTTTGCCCCTTTTTAAAATTCAGGGATCTTATCGGAGAAGTGTAAGTAAATAAACCATATATTTCCTACCCTGGATCTTATGGATCTTACTTTGTTTGTTAATCTACTGATTCTCAAAAAAAATTTCCCATGCCAGGGTTGTGATCATACAGTAATATTGTGTTTGATCGTTTGTTCGCCGTGGTAAAACTAAAAATCTTTCCTGTAAGCTATGGCCATGAACAATATAATCTGCTATATAGCCCTTACTAGTGTCTGAATCAAACCGTTTCCGTTTGTCAGGTTTAAGAAAACCCGCATCCTTACATGGCTTCAGTGGTTGCTGTGTTTTAAGTCCCTGCTTCCATATAATTCTTTGTAGATTCTACTGTGATTAGTCTTTTTCAGTTAAGCCACAAGCAGTAAAGCATCCCCATTCCTTGTTATTTGCGGTTGCAAATTAAAGGCACAGTATGCAAGGCCGACACGTGATCGCCACCATGATAGATGTCATTCATATGGAACTGTAGCTAAAATTTTTATTTTTCTTTCAATTTATAAGTCGGTGCTACAAGTGCAATTGAAATTAAGATACCCATTTATATATTTGACGTGCATATTTAAATGTTAATTTTAAAAATGTAAGAGATTAAGCTTATACGGATGGCCTTTACACCGTCTTTGTTTGTTTTGCAGCCCTAACCATCCCTTAGTGGAGAAACCGACTGCAATGACCATGACATCATTCTCATGGAATGGAATCCACTACGGCAAATTTCTCCTCCAATACGTCTTTTATGTAATTTCACTTTTTCTCTCTGGTTTCCAATAAAACAAAAAATCGGCGATGTTTCGTTTGACGCCGGCTGTGCTAATTATTAAATATTCGTCTCTCATTGTTCTCGTAGTTTTATCGTTAACCTATTTTACATCGCTTTAATTTTAGTGTTATTATCATTGTTCGCGTCGTCATGAGAATCTCGCATTCATATGATGCAGATGCTGCCCAATGCCCACAGCTGGAAAATGCAAGATTTTATTCTTTAATGTTCCTAGGTTGGGTTAAGAGAAGATTCCATGTGGACGTAATTAAAACTAAAGCGCATGAAAAAAATGAAATAATGATTCATATAGAATTAAATCGATTTGTGCTATTGCTATTGCATTCCCTTGAAACTTGCGTAAAATCTTCTTTTTATCTTCCCCGGAGATTTTATAAACATCTTATGCATGGAAAACAAACGTAGCTTTACCAAAATGGCTAAACACCATTCTAATGCAACAAAATACATCCCACAAACTTTTTGTTTTGGTGTAATGTTATATTCTCACTTCAACCGATTTATCAAAGGATAAATAACAAAGACAAGCTTCTCAAATATAAGATGAATTTAAGAGTGGATGCTTTCTTGTTACAATTAAAAGTAGTTATATTGCACTTTTACTTTATGTTGATAATATAAATGAAAAGATTGCAACAAATGCTTAATGTTCTTGAATTTGAATTTTCATGACTTTTGTGGTCATCTGTTGCACATAGAATAAGATATACAATTTTACTATAAGAAATGAACAAGTTCACATTGCCTCTTCTTATAGATATATTGGCCTAGAATGTAAGTGTTACAAAAGTTTAATTTATTTTCAAAAGCAAATGTATGAAGGAATCTATTCTAGCTTACCAAAAACAACTCTAACTATTCTTTCTGGATAAGTTGTATGGAGTCTTTCTCTAGCAAATAAATATTTTTAACAAATAAAAGAAATTCATAAGTTTGTTTTGATGAATTCAAAGTGAAGAGATAGACACAATATGATATTATGCTTCTTGAAGTAGAGATAATGTCCTTAAAAGTTGAAACTATTTGTCAATTTACACCTTTCACTCATAATCTTTATGAATTGTTATTGGATAACCACTCTAAAAACATGAAGATGAAAATGGTAATAATATTTAACATTATGATAATACAACTTTCTAACATTGAAATATAAATGTTAGAATTTGTAATAATATTCAATAGTTTGCTTAAACCAAAAATAACATTTCAAAATATTACCTATCCAACTCAACTCCAAAACAAAAGTAAACAACATGTAAGGTAAACAGTAATAGCATGCAACAAAGAAAGGCAAATATAGCCATGTCACTTGTACCACCCAAAGGGTACAAAGCCAAAAACTCACATTACCAAAATGTACTAGAAAGTACACAAGTGGAACAAAAATCTTAAGCTCTAATCTAAGTATAAATAATTATTAAACTAGAAATCCATGTTGGCTCATGTTGCTCCTAGTAAACGTAGGAGAAAAATAGAGGGGAATGTCAATCATTGTGATTGAATCATGAAAATAAATTATAATTATTTACTAATTCATGAGCGGTGGAGTACCCAACACCCAACTATATGAGGTACGAGTGTTCACGTGCAATCTCAGTCGAACTCTACAGATAAGGCAATGTGATTATATCAGGAATTAGTTAGTGTTCGCGATTGTTGTCTTCCCACGTGAGTTAGTAAAATCAATGCATATGGTTTAACTCACGATGAGATATATGATACTAATGTTATATTGGCCATTAAGCTCTTATTATTCATGAAGTGAAAGTAAAAGTTTCTAAATCTAAGTAACAACTAATGAATCATGATTCATTAGGCTCCAATATTGGACCCCTGATATCGGATCTACGATATCGAGTATGCGATATCGCGACCTAAGTAACGATATCGAGTACACGATATTGTGACTTCTGTGTGGGCCTATAAATACACATGTAGGCGCATGGGGGAAGGAGTTAGTTTAGTATTAGAGTAGGATATTTTTTGTCAATTTTTCTTCTCAACCCTTTCTCCCAGTGCATGCCCGTAGTGTGATGATTGTAATTGTACGACACCTTTATTCGAGTGTGACATACTTGGACACGCACATGACCGGAAATAAAGATTGAGATTACTTCATCATTGTAGCATTCACTTAGTTTAATCATTTAATTGTTATTGTTGTTTATTTCTTTCATAGTTAATATTTTTTCATCCTAAACTCCTTAAACACGGAATGAGTACAACTTAATCACGAGCATTTAAGTGTGACTACTTGGTAACCTAGTAGTGTACCTAGGATCTGCGCTTGGTAATCCCAGTAGTAGTCATGCACAAGGTCCAAGATGTGTACAGATGATTAAGGGACGGATGCTCATCACACTTAGGCTAGTTTAGATTCTCTCCCCCTATCTCCTATTAGCTTAACTCTCTCTCCCTTTTCCTCTTAGCTTAGTTAAAGTTATTCTCCATTGCCTCCAGGAGTAGCACTAGTTTAGGACCACATCATACACCTCACTCTGGACTAAACCATACGTGACAAAGTATATACTAGTCCAGGTGGGAAGACAACAAACTACGATCAATGAGTAACTATCTAGATACCACAACTAGCTCGTCTGCGGAGTTCGGCTGGATTGTGCGTGAAAAACTCATATTCGTATGGTTGAGTGTAGAGGTACCTTGCCACTCATCAACAACAACAAAAATCTAACTAGCCTATGCGATCAGTAGCAAGTCCTGATCTTCTAGTCACACCTTGGACTTCGTGCAACTACTACTGGGATTACCAAGTACCTCACTACTGGGTGTACTGAGTGATAGTAATGCTAAGTTACCAAGTAGTTACACTTATGTGCTCAAGATCAATCGTACTCATTCCACTTAATGACATTAAAAGTAAATCGCAAGTAATTGTAAACATTAACTAAGAAAACAGTGAAACAATAAACTAATTGAAAATAGAAATAAAACCAAGTGTTGCTGTAATGATGTAGAGTAATCTTGATCTATATTGTTGATCATACAATGCGTCCAATTACATCACATTCGAATAAAGATTTTGTTCAATTACAAAACATCACACTATGGGCACACATTACTAATTACTGAATTCAAGAAAACAAACTGAAAGAGTTTTATTACTAAGCTATCAAATATACTGCAGATCCATGGATCCAAGTGTTGCTTATATAGGCTGGCACACACCCCATGATATCGTCTATATGATAACATGTGGTGAAATAAAATAATGTATCTATGACATTGTAGATACGATATCATAACTACACTATTGTTGGCTCAAAATTTTTGGATTTATCATACCCCCATGATTGACTAAAATCTCATCCTTGAGTTAAAACAAAATGAGGATAGAGTTCGTTACAACATTGGGAGGTAAATCTACATAACACTAACTTCTATATACATGACTCTCTAGTGTTGCAATGGAGTTTACAAAAAATGAACACATGACATGACAATTTTGATAAAAAAATGAAAAACAAAATTTGGCAAGGTTGAGTGTAGCCTTGTGTTGTTCCAAGCGAAGGTGGCTCTTCCATAGGTTTCTTCCTCTTGTTGTTAGAGATCTTAACTAGGTATTTATTCAAGAGTGCCTGTAACTTCTCTTCTTCCATTCTTGGATCGTGGATCACCCATGTTGATGAACCAATGTTTGATGGATTTGACATTTTCCATGAACATGACAGTTGCAGAAACATTTGATTAGCTTTAACGTACCAATGAAGCACTATATAGTTGATGGGTCGACTAGGCCACGTATACGGGGCCCTGTATATGCGGCTGTGTTGATGCGGCCCCGTCAACGTAGCCTTCCTGCATCGACGTGGCCCTGTTTACGTAGCTACCTATCCCAGCCTATAAATAAGAGGGCATTCTGCCTCATTTAGGTAGGCTTCAAGCAGTTGTAGCGAAGCCCTTGCATTTTGTTTCCGTAGGAGTTAGATTATTTGCCCAAGTGCATGCCCGCAATGTGATGCTTGTAATTGTATGACACCTTTATTTGAGTGTGACGTACTTGGACGCGCACACGACCGGAAATAAAGATCGAGATTACTTCATCATTGCAGCATTCACTTAGTTTTAATAGTTTAATTATTATTGTTAATTGTTATTGTTATTTATTGTTCTCTTAGTTAATATTTCTTTATCTTCATTTATTATTCCTGTTGTTAAATGCGGAATGAGTATGACTTAATCACGAGCATTCTAGTGTGACTACTTGGTAACCCCGAAGCATACCTAGGATCTACGCTTGGTAACCCTAGTAGTAGTTGTGCACGAGGTCCAAGATGTGTACGAATGATTAAGGAATAGATGCTCATTGCACTTAGGTTAGCTTAAACCTCATTTCCTATTACTCATTAGTTTAACCAAGATTATTTTCCATTGTCTCTAGGAGTAGCATTAGTTAGGATCACATCATACGCCTCACTCTAGACTAAACCATATGTGACAAAGAAAATACTAGTCCAAGTGGAAAGACAGCGATCTACGATCAACGTGTAACGATCTAGATACCACAACTAGCCTATCCACGGAGTTCAACCGGATCGTGTATGAACGTTCGTATTCGTATGGTTGAGCGTAGGGGTACCTAGCCGCTCATCATTGGCACCATTGCCAGGGATGGTACTAGTTCTTTGGATTAGTTATATCATACAAGATTGTTGTAACAAGTATTAATGATATATCCTTTAGAAAAGAAAAGAAATTAAATTAAATTAAGTCACACACGGTTCATAACCATGTCTCTCTCACAAGACTATAATAATGCCACATCCAGTGAGGCAATTCATTGGAGAACCAATGAATATTATAACAATGAAGATTGGAGTACGCAACCTGAGGTGGCGGTTTCTTATAACCATAAACAAAGACAACATCATCCTAATGCATGAAAGCATAACTTACCCAATGACGATGAACCCTACTGGCCACTACAAGCTTAACGGAAATACAAGAGGTTGTTCGAATAGCCTGCAGGCATCGTAAGGAAAGTTGTCTACCTGTGCTTGATTTAAACAAATTTCCCAAGTTTTCAGGAGGCTATGATTCAAATCCGCAACAACATTTACAAGCCTTCTACGATGCCTATACATGGAACAATATTGATAATGGGTGGCAAAAGATTAAGCTCTTTGCTTTGACACTCGTTCGCCAAGCAAAAGTATGGTATAGGTCATTAAAACCAAAATCAATTCAACGTTGGCCGACAATGGTAGAACTCTTCAATGAAAGATATCAAACCTATGCATCAGCCTTGAGGAGGTAAATCCAAGAATGGAAAGAAGTGCAACATGAACCCTTGGACATGGCCTTAGAAAGATATTATGCACTGTTAAACAACTGCCCAGGCCATGGGTTCTCTAAGGAGAGGCTAATGTACCATATCATAGATGGGCTCTGTAATGAAACAAGGGAGACCCTAGGGATGTATGCCCAAGGTCAACTATATGAGCTACGAACCCATCAACTCCAAGAGCTTATTAAGTGGATAGCAAAAGAAGAAGGAGAAATAACTAAATGGGAGAATGTTGAAGGTTCTCAACAAGACCAAAATCTCAACTTAACAAGGGTCCATGATCATGAAGAGGAGAAATCAACTCACTTCAAGGAGGTGGAATCATCTTTGCCAATCCTACAATCACTAGATGAAATTGAGGCAAAGATTAATAAGATGACGAACTGGGCACATAAAAGATGTGGAGAATATGCCAACATTATTAGAGGACAAACTATGTCAAATCGAGAAATAGGACACGACACCACACAACAATCAAAAAAAATAAGTAGAAGAGAATAAGGATAAGAACTCAACTTCCAATCATATGTATCAATGTAACGTTTTTCTGTATGATCACCCCAAAGGCCAATGTCCAGTTTTGTCACATTTACATAAGCATTGGGGAGGAATGTTACATCCAAATTTCGTACAAACATACTGTGTCCAACCACAGTGGAAAAAACCTCAGTCGTGGGGGAGGCCACCGCCAACTGGACCATACCCTTCATATGTTGCAGCACCAAATGCTTATTATGTTCAACACCCTATTTCTCCAACGGGATCAGCATCATCTACCTCACCTCATCGTTATCATTCTCCTGATGACTATCCACCCATGTCCTCTCCAATAAGATCACCACCTCATGTGCCTTACACTTCTCCTCAACCTCAATATTCTTGTACTTCACCCCCTTCTACATCACCGCCAGCTATGCCAGGAGATTTTGCACCACAACACCAACCTGCAAACGTTACTTGTGCTACTACTGTCAACAGTAGTGGAGGTCCTTCACAACATTGAAGGCATCCCTTCTTTAGACGTGACTATCGAAAGGGACACCACAGTTCATAAACCACTGCATCCGCCAACTCAGCACAAATCCAACACTGTGGTGCATCTTCCTCTTCGAACCCAACGCCTCATGTTACTCTATCTAGGCCACTAATCAACACTCCAACTACCATGGGGCCCAATGAATATTGCCACATGGGAAAACATGTTGATCCTTGCATACCATCTCACGGTCACAAGTATCATAGTGGGTCAACTCCTTATAAATTAACCACATCTTATAACTTGCCCCACTATGTCAACTCTAATCAAGTGTGTGAACCCCAATGGGTTAAGTATGATCGGGTCCCAATATTTTCAACATGCAAGGATCCCCACCTTCCATTTATTAATTCTAGCCATGCTCAACCGTTTAGTTATGGGGGGTATCCTCCATTCTAACAACACAGAATTAATAAATGTTTTTTTGTTTCTTTAATTTTTCAACTTTTTTTTTCAGTTTTTCACCCTTTTAATTTATTGTTTTATCTTTTTATCTTTTTGTCTTTTTATCTTTTTATGGGTAATCCCATCCATGAATAAAACACTCATGTGGCTCGTTGGTTGAGGTGTTATTCTATGCTATCGATTTTTGGGTGATCAATTATTTGAACAACGAGCCCATCACATCCACCCAACCATATATTCTTGACATCATTAAAACTTAAAGTAATTTTGTGCTCATTGTGCCTAGAGTGAAGAATGATGGACTAAGAGGGAATGACCAGGGTGTGACATCAAGGGAACTTATGGATTCTTTTTGGTGACATTTGTAGGTGCTATCATGCAGCTTGGTTGTACTAAGATCCTTGTAGATCTAATGAAAAATGGGAGTGAGAGTATTAAAGGCACTCACAAAAACAAAAAACAAAAACAAAAAAAGAGAGACGAGAGGGAGAAGAAAGTGTGCCAAAGCAGCCAAACAAAAAAAAATATGTCGCAAAGAAGTTCCAAGTCACTCCTCCCTTGCACAAAATGCCAAGTGATCGTACGCCTTGCTATCATGGTGCTCTTATGGTTGTCCATCATTGGATGAAATGATGCAATGTCACTGATCAGAGGAATGGACTTGGTCCTGATCTTGGAGCGACGGGTTAATGACACCTTAATCATGCTTTGCACGCAGGATTCATTGTGCCCTGCATCAGTTATCTCACGTCCCAATCTCTGCAATCCCTTCTCCAATTCATTCCATCTTGTTGTTCATGCATTTGTGACTCGTGTTTTGTATAGCGTTGAATTTATACCTCATCACAGTGGTATCGACATGTGTGTGTGTTGTTGCATCGGTATAGATTACATTTAACCCTGCTAGTGCCTACAGACATTTTAAGGTGTGGTTACGCAAGGGCATATAGGTTGGAACCTGCTTTGGGGAGGACCCACTTGCGTGACTTTTGTAATTTGTACTTGTTGCAAGCCACCACATCATCATATACCCTACGAGTACTTCATTGCCAAATCTATTCTTTCCTTTGTCATCATTTTATCCAACGTTCCTCAAAACCAGGTCTGACATTAAAATTTTAGGGCAACTTCCTTGAAAAATCTCTAACTCTAAAATCACACTAAGTAAAGAAAGCAACATTTATTAAAGGTAATGAGTAAGGTATGAAATCATTAAAAATTTTTCAGTAACCTTACTAACAATTGATTGTTGTTTGATTATAGATGGCCCCTAAAAGAAGACAACAAGGAGGACCTTCTCACAGTGCAACCGAACGACCTGGAGGAGGCAGAGGCCAAGGACCTCATGCAGAACATGCAGAGCAAAAGGTAATCATTCAGCATCCATCATGAAACTCCTATTACTGCATAATCTATCCAAGCAAATGGAGGAGAGGTCAAGGCCCAAGCCTATGAAGAGGAATGATAGCTATGTGCGGCATAGCATGTCAAGGCCAATTAAGTGTTCCTGCAGCTGTTATGTCCATGAAAAGTGTCGACTCCATCAAACATTGGAACATCAGCATGGATGGCTCATAATCCTCAAATAGAAGAGGAGAAACATCAGGTGCTTCTTCAATGGTATCAATCTTAGAAGCCTGATGCACAGAACAAAGGAAAGGCACCCATCGAGGAGCCACCACTATCAGGAACCCCATGCGTTCCACAAGTTTTGTCTTTTGTGTCTGTGTCCAAATTTTGTTTAATTCTCCACTACAGCATGAATAAATTTCTAGTCAGTCAATAATCCCATACCTATCCACTGTGTATTCAATTGAGCTTGTTCCTCACTTTCTTTGACTCAAGAACAAGTTTTTACTCAGTCGTGGGGGTATGATGTAGCGCTATATAGTTGATGCATTGACTAGGCTGCGTATACGGGGCCCCGTATATGCGGTCACATCGATGTGGCCCTATCGACACAGCCTTCCTGCATCGACGTGGCCCCATTTACACAGCCACCTATCCCGACCTATAAATAAGAGGGCCTTCCACCTTATTTAGGTAGGCTTCGAGCAGTTGTAGCGAAGCCCTTGCATTTTTTTTCAGAGGAGTTAGATTATTTTCCCAAGTGCATGCCCGCAGTGTGATGCTTGTAATTGTACGACATCTTTATTCGAGTGTGACGTACTTGCACGTGCACATGACCAGAAATAAAGATCGAGATTACTTCATCATTGCAGCATTCACTTAGTTTTAATAGTTTAATTATTATTGTTATTTATTGTTCTCTTAGTTAATATTTCTTTATCGTCATTTACTATTACTGTTGTTAAATGTGGAATGAGTACGACTTAATCACGAGCATTCAAGTATGACTACTTGGTAACCTAGAAGCGTACCTAGGATCTATGCTTGGTAACCCTAGTAGTAGTCGTGCATGAGGTCCAAGATGTGTACGGATGATTAAGGAACAGATGCTCATCGCACTTAGGTTAGCTTAGACCTCATTTCCTATTACTCATTAGTTTAACCAAGATTATTTTCCATTGTGATGAGTGGCGAGGTACCCCTACACTCAACCATACGAAACGAGCGTCGCATGTGTGATCCGGTCAAACTCCGCAGATGGACTAGTTATGGCACCTAGACAGTTATCCTTAGGTCGCAGTTCGCTATCTTCCCACCTGGACTAGTATTGCATTTTTCATGTATGGTTTAGTCCAAATGAGGTGTATGATGTGTTTCCTAATATAAGCTACTCCTGAAGGCAGTGGAAAATAATATTAACTAATCTAAGCTAGGAGGAAAAGGGTAAGAAAATCTAATCTAGCCTAAGTGCGACGAGCAACTGATTCCTTGATCAACTGTACACATCTTGGACCTTGTGCACGACTACCACTGGGACTACCAAGCATAGATCCTAGGTACGCCATGCAGATCCCAAATACGCCACTGGGTTACCAAGCGTAGATCCTAGCTACACCACTGGGCTACCAAGCAGTCACACTTAAATGCTCGTAACCAAGTCGTACTCGTTCTGCGTTCTAGGAGTTTAAGGGTGAGAGAGAGAAAACAGTAAATAACATTAAATAAATAAAAAATAAATAAATGACAAAGTGAATGCTGCAATGATGAAGTAATCTTGATCTTTATTGCCAGTCATGTGCGTGTCCAAGTACGGCACACTCGAATAAAGACACCGTACAATTACATTCACCACACTGCGGGTAGACACAGGAAAAAATCTAACTCTGGAGGGATCAAACTGTCAGAGCCTCGCTACTCTAAAACCAGGATGCCAAATGAGGGAGAGATGCCTCTTATTTATAGAAATTACGGCTAACTGCGATATCGCGTACGCGATATAGCTGGCAGATGAGATATCGCGTACGCGATATCGTAGCCCATGAGATATCACATACGCGATATTGCAACCCATGATATAACATGGGTGCATTATCATGGGTGCCTTAACGCAATCTCCAGCAATATGAGCAATTTCATGTCTCATCATACCCTCACGGCTGAATGAAAACTCGTCCTCAAGTTAAACTGAGAACAAGCTACATTGAATACATAGTGGATAGGTATGGGATTATTAGATGGAAAAATGGGATGATGCCGCAGTGTGGCAAGAAAAAAAAATAAAGACATAACACATAGAATATTTACAAAAATTTGGAACTCATGTAGTTCCTGGTGGCAGTGACTCCTCCATAGGTGTCTTTCCCTTTTCTTGCACTCCAGGTCTTAGGATTTGATAGCATTGAAGTATGGCCTAGAATTTCTCCTCTTGTAGGCCTTGAGTGCCTTGGCATGTGTGTAAGTTTGCACTTGTGCCATAAAGGCAGCCTAGTCAGCCTTCTCTTTTTCTTTTGCCACCCTTTTATTCTCTATCAACAGTTTATTAAGTTTCTTGATTCTGAAAGTGTCCAGCTGGTGCTAAGCAACCTTTGGCCCTGTATTCGAAAGGTTTAATACTTATGAAATGGCTTGAATAGAGAAATCAATGGTCACACCACAAATGTTAACCATGGTGCCTTCTTCTTCATTGTGCCAAAATTGATACATTTCCCCTAAGTACCAGGCACCGCTTTTAGAGAGGGTATCTCCTGCTTCTGCCTGCCTAGACCGTACGGTAGGAGGATCTTTTTGATGAATGCTGAATGATTGTTCCTCCTGTTCTGCATGTTGTTTGGCAAGGCCTTGTCTTCCACCTCTCTGAGATCGTTTCGTTCCACCTTGAACATGACCCTCCTGCTGTGCACGTTTCGGAGCCATCTGCAATCACACGGGTCAAGCATTAGTAAGGTTGTTTAGGAAATTAAGTTATACCTTACTGCTTGCCTTATTAAAAGATCTTATGTTATAGCGTGTGATAGTGCCCAAAAATTGTAATAATGGATCTTGTGACTTAGGTGGCTTCCCATTTAATTTTCTGGTATAACTAAGGGGATGAAATTATTTTTGACACATTTTATTCTTTATTTTATAACTAATTACCCTTAATAATGTCCTTTGGGCGATGATGAATTTCAAAAAATTTATGTGCTATTCGGCATGTGCCCCCTCCCCCAAAACTAAGCTAAACACTTTGGGTTCAAGTAGGTTCAAACGGAATGAAAATCGGAGTACCAGCGAGCGAGTTATGGATATGAAAGCAAGGGACGCGTAATCGCAAGTCATAGAGAGGAATTTTGAAAAACTCCCCCTGCATGAGCAGTTGAAAATGATGTTGATTAGCACAGGGGGGTTACGTATATATATTTTTGTTGAAGTTAGGGCATTTAGAGAATGTACTAAATTTTTAATATTTCTTTTGAAATTAAACAATGTAAACTAAGGACATTTGGACGATTGTTAAAGGGTTCCAGGGTAATTCAACTAGTTCTAAAGGCACAAAAATTATGATGATGTGGAATTTATCAATAAGGACCTCGAATGGAAGAGAAAAAGGCTATGTGATGATTCATAGGAACGTTGAATTAGAGGGATAGTAATAAGGGAAAGAATATCATGAAAAATTAAGTTGAGGGTAAGAAATTATGTGTTTGAACTAGAGAATTAGTGAAGATTACGAAAAATTACACAATTGGGTCCTCCCCAAAGCAGGTTTCAACCTATTATGCCCTTGTGTAACCACACTTAAAGTGTCTGTGGCCACTAGAAGGGTTAAATGTAATCCGCACCAACTCCACAAAACACACACATGTAAATATCACCGAAATGAGGTGAAAATTCTATGCTACACGGGACACGAGCTACAATTACACGAACAGTTAGATGAGACGAAGTGTAGAAAGGGATCGTAGAGATCGGGACATGAGGTGATTGACCCAGGGCACTATGAATCCTGCGTGTAAAGCATGATTAAGGTGTCATTAACCCATCGTTCCAAGATCAGGACCAAGTCCATCCTTCTAATCAGTGACATCGCATTATGTCATCCCATGGCGAACAACTATGAGAGTACCATAACAAAAAGGCGTACAATCACTTGGCGTTTAGTACAAGGGAGGAGTGGTTTTTGTTTTATGGCACTTCTTTTTTTTTCTTCTTCTCTTTTTTTTCTCTCTTTACTGAATCCAGAGAAGCCGCCAACCTTCAGGCATGGGTGCATGTCTTTCCAGTGGGACCTCCTAGAACAGCTTTTGGATTTTGAGTGCCCTTTTGATTACTCTTACTCCCATTTTTCGTTAGATCTACAAGGATCTTAGTACAACCATATTGCATGATAACTCCCACGGAGGTCACCAAAGAGAATCCGCAAGTCCCCTTGATGTCACACCCTAATCATTCCCTCTTGGTCCATCCTTCTTCATTCTAGGTACAATGAACACAAAATTAATTTCAAGTTTTAGAAAATTCAAGAATATCACTGTACCCTCAAATAGAACCTCTTTATTTATAGAGTGGATGAGTGGATGTAGTGGGCTCACTGTTCCAAATAATTGACCACTCATGACTTAATAACATAAAACACACCTCAATCAATGATCCACATGAGTGTTTTATTCGTAGATGAGATTACTTACACAAACATGAAAATACAACACAAAAAGATAAAACAAAAAGTTGAAAAATTAAAGAAATTGAAAAATATTTATTAATCCTGCTTGTCATTGAAATGGGGGGTATCCTCCATGACTAGTCGGTTGAGTATGGCAAGGATTAATAAATGGGAAACGAGGATCCTTGCATATTGGGAATATTGAAACTGGTCCATACTTATCACCTTGGATTTCACACACTTTATAATAAACACAGTGGGGAACTTCATACGATGTAGTTCCCGGATAACGAGTGGACCCACTATGATGTTTAGGACCGGTAGATGGTATGCAAGGATTGGGCTGATGCCTCCCATGGTTGTGTTCATTGGGCCGTATGGTTGTTGGAGTGTTAGTTGGTGGTCTTGATAAAGTTACATGAGGCATTGGGTTCGAAGGTAAGGGTGCACCACAATGTGGGACTTGTGCTGACTTGGAAGGTGCAGTAGCCTCAGAATTGTGTTGTCCCTTCCTATGGCCGTGTTTAAAGAAAGGACACCTTTGATGTTGAGGAGGCTCTTCACTGCTATTAGTAGCAGTAGCACAAGTGTTGTTCGTGGGTTGCGGTGGTACAAACACCTTAGGAACAGTTGGTGGCATTGTGGAAGGAGGAAAAGGATGAGAATGCTGCAAGTTAGGAGGAGGATAAGGTGCACAAGGTGGTGGTTGTGTTGGAGGCATGGGCTGATAGTATGTGGAGAATGGTATTGTGGTGAGATAGAGTATGTTGGCCCAGTTAAAGAAATAGGGTGTTGAACGTGATAAGCGTTTGGATACAGAAAAGATGAAGGGTGCCTCCAGTCTAAGGGTGGTCTCCCCCACGACTGGGATTGTTGCCACTATGATCGAACACAGTATCTCTGTACGAACTCTGGATGTAACGTGTTTCCCCAATGCTCATGTAGATGTAACAGTATTTGGCATTGGCCTTTGGGGTGATCGTATAGGCATATGTTGCATTCATATGTATGATTGGTAATTGAGCGCTTATTCCCTTCGTTCTTTTTCTCCGAATGCCTATTATTTCATCCTGCTTCTTGGGTTGTCAAAACTCTATCTCCAATGATGTTGATATATTCTCCACACTTTTGATTCATCCATTCCAACATCTTATTG
>MNCI01012718.1:639746-750299 GCA_015680685.1 Gnetum montanum
TATTGAGTTTGGTCTTAACGATCTATACCATACTTTAGCTTGGTCAACGAGTGTCATAGGAAAGAGCTTCAGTTTTTGCCAACTGTTATCAATATTATTCCATGTGTAGGCATCATAGAAGGCTAGTAAATGTTGATGCGGATCTAAGTCATAGCCTCTTGAAAATTTGGGAAAGTTATTTAAATCAAGCCTGGGTAGTTGGCTCTCTTTACGATGCCTACGTGAGATTTGAACAGCCTCTTGTATTTGCGTTAAGCTTGTAGTGGCTAGTGGGGGTTCATCGTCATCGGGTAAGTTAGGCTTTCGTGCGTTGTGATGACATTGTTTTTGTTCATGCTTATAGGAAACTCCCACTTCAGGTTGTATACTCCAATCTTCATGGTCATATAGTTTGTTGGTTCTCCAATGAACTTCCTCACTAAGTGTGGCGTTATTATTATCTTGTAGGAGAGGCATTGTTATGTGTGAGTTTATGTGACTTTTTAATAATTATTATTTTCTAAAGGATATATTGTTAAGTCCTTTACAGCAACCTTGTATGATATAACTACTCTAGATAACTAGCACCATCCCCGGCATCGGCGCCAATGATGAGTGGCAAGGTACCCCTACACTCAACCAAACGAAACGAGCATCACACGCACGATCCGGTCGAACTCCGCAGATGGACTAGTTGTGGCACCTAGACAGTTATCCTTAGGTCACAGTTCGCTGTCTTCCCACCTAGACTAGTATTGCATTTGTCACGTATGGTTTAGTCCAGATGAGGTGTATGATGTGTTTCCTAATCTAAGCTACTCCTGAAGGCAGTGGAAAATAATATTAACTAATCTAAGCTAGGAGGAAAAGGGTAAGAAAATCTAATCTAGCCTAAGTGTGACGAGCAACCGATTCCTTGATCAACCGTACACATCTTGGACCTTGTGCACGACTACCACTGGGACTACCAAGCGTAGATCCTAGGTACGCCACTAGGATTACCAAGCGCAGATCCCAAATACGCCACTGGGTTACCAAGCGTAGATCCTAGCTACACCACTGGGCTACCAAGTAGTCACACTTAAATGCTTGTAATCAAGTCGTACTCATTCCGCGTTCTAGGAGTTTAAGGGTGAGAGAGAGAAAAAAGTAAATAACATTAAATAAATAACAAATAAATAAATGACAAAGTGAATGCTGCAATGATGAAGTAATCTCGATCTTTATTGTCGGTCATGTGCATCTCCAAGTACGGCACACTCGAATAAAGACACCGTACAATTACATTCACCACACTGCGGGCAAACACGGGAAAAAATCTAACTCTAGAGGGATCAAACTGTCAGAGCTTCGCTACTCTAAAACTGGGATGCCAAATGAGGGAGAGCTGCCTCTTATTTATAAAAATTGTGGCTGACTGTGATATTGCGTACACGATATCGTTGGCAAATGAGATATCGCATACGCGATATCGCGACCCATGATATAACGTGGGTGCATTATCGTGGGTGCCTTAACGCGACCACCAGTAATATGAGCAATTTCATGTCTCATCACATTGTCTCTAGGAGTAGCATTAGTTAGGATCACATCATAATCTTCACTCTGGACTAAACCATACGTGACAAAGTAAATACTAGTCCAGGTGGGAAGACAACGAACTACGATCAACGTGTAACGATCTAGATACCACAACTAGCTTGTCCATGGAGTTCAACCGGATCATGCGTGAACGTTTGTATTCGTATGGTTGAGCGTAGGGGTACCTAGCCGCTCATCACGTACCATGCCGCAAACTATCATCACTCTTCTTCAAAAGATTTGGCCTTTTCTTTGAGTTCATGATAGTCTATTAATCTTTTGGCTAGATTTGTTGCTACATCCTTTTGCCCTTAGTAGTCAACCTTATCTACTTTTAGTTCTGAGTTTGCTACTTGAAGTTTTTCTAGAGCATATTTTCTGTCTGCAAACTTCTTCTCATATAAAGCATGAGTGGCTACTACTTGTTGTTCCAGTTCATTTTTGGGCCTACTTGCTATTAACATGGCCAGGTTAGCATAATGGAGGTTTGCTAATGCCATGTATTCTTTTAAGTCTTCTATGTGCAAGTCTCTATTTTTCACCTTCGGTTGATAGCTCTAGGCCATGCTGTCCAAGATGGGTTGCCAATCAGAATTTTGTGTTGCAATAGAATTAATTCTAGCCTTTCATTTGGATCTCTTTCTAATTTATCTATTTATATATGCCCACTTGGTCTCAGAGCCTTTCATGTTTCTTAGCCTCATTTTGTCATATGTTGATTTTAATAGCTAATTTTTGTCGAATTGTTTGTACCTCCTTGATGAGCCAAGAAAAATTCGGTGTGGGATACCTTTAAAATTTATTTTTCTTTATTTTTTTGTAAGATTGTCACCTTTTTTGTGACTGACCTATGAGTTGTATTCATGGAGTAATGGTTAAAAAGTCAAAGAAATCATCAAGTCAATAAATAATTAGAATTGAATCCAATTAAATTCCATTCTTATGCCTGTTATAAGTATAATCATAAATTTTCACCCTAACTTCTAACATTAAGTTAAAGAATGAAAATTAATAATTAAATCAAATCAAAATTACAAATAATAATTGAAGAACACAAGGGAGACTTGCCTAAATTACAATTCTATCTTGTTGGTTTCACAATGTAACAATTTTGATTGTTAGATGATGGACTTCAAGAATTGCCACAAAGCTCAACAGATCTTCAACAATAACCACAAGAACAATTAATTCCAATTTGATGTAGAATTCATTGTTATCAAATCCTCCTCTCTTGTTTGCTAAATGAAAATTTTTTCAATGTGTATGCACAATCAATGTTTGATGGGTGCACAAATGATGCACAATGGATGCACACCTTAATACAAAGTTGAAGTCATATTTATACATTACCAATGTTTAAAAATAAGTATTTTAACAATAGATGGATATGGAAGAATTTGATACCAATCCATTATTTTTGGTGTAGGTGCCAAATCTAACATTTCTAATATCATGGATTTGCCAGAAAAAGTGGAAGAGATGTTGCAAAAATGAAGAAGATCATTTTGCAAGGTGTTAGAGCATTGTGATGATGACAGCCATGTGGCCATACTATAATGCCAAATTTGGAGGGCCCATGTGGATACATGTATGTTATCTCGTAGGTGAGGCCACTACTGGAAACCAATGTTGAGTGCATCATGGAGGTTGACCAAAGAAATCATGTGTTGTAGCTCTATAAGTTGACTAGCCAATCTTGGTGGAGCTACTATGTCATCTTGCACAGCAAATGAAACATTGAGTGGCCTTTTTGGATGATTCAACAGTGTTCAAACTCCAAGCCATAATGTCAGCCCCATCCTTTGCTTGCCCTATTCATGGTTTATATTACCAAGCACGAATTTTGGAATTCTTCAATGGAATGACTTATTATGATTATTAGTATTCATAACAATGTTGCGGATAGACATGCGCTATTCAAACAATCACTCATCACAAGGGATGATGATACCCAAATGATGATCAAAACCAAATTCATCAACATACTTTTCCAGAAGATTAGCAAATAGAGAATGACTAAGAAATGAAGATGGAATAATGAATCTTCTTCTATGTTTGCCCACATAGACTACACAATGACCCTTGGGGAACAAAGTATTGATAACATCATTAGGAGTGTCGTTGTAAAAGTAGGCTCGCTACTATGTTATATTTATCTCCAAGAATAAATTTAAGAACCTTCATGTGTCTGCAAGCTAAAAACCTTGACTGCTCAACTCATGCCATCACATTCTAAAGTTGAATTTTGTCCGCCTATCTATATGTGGCTCTGGTTTGAAAAGTCTATGGAGCTTCTTACGATGAAGGTTGGAAAGATAAAAGTTGGTGGTGCAATTTGCAATGATTCTACCTCTTTCTATTTCTACAGTTCTCATCCATGAGCCTTAGAATCTCTATCTTTGGAGCTAGAACATCTTCATAAGCATCCTTGTTAATGGTTGCATCATTCTTTAGAAACTAGCCACTCTACATGAACTACAACATCCCTAAAGCATTAATCAAATAGCAAGTGGTAGGGTCAACACTACATCCAGGTGAGGTAGCTGGTGATGTCCAGGATGGCCTTGAAGTTCAATGATAGTAAGCCAATATTTAGTTGCAACAGAAACATGCTGCTGCCCTGTTTTGATGGAACAATGAAACCTTGGTTGTGTCCTTGCTTGTCGTCATCGTCTTCTACTACCACGGTTGTGCTGTTGTTGCCTTCACCATGCCTTGCTGCAGCCACATCTTGCTTTGATCCACATGTCGTGCTATGCACTTTCCATCACCATTTCTTTGATCTGTCACAGTTCAGTTTGTGTTTCTGCTCTTGTATTCACCCCACCTACAACTTCTTCATCTATCATGAATATTTTCCATGACAATATAAAATACCTGAAAGGTATGCAATGCCATTTTTATTTATACATTATAATTAAAGTATTGAACCTTTCTAAAATATACACTATTTATAGAGTTTTTGAGAATGTATTGCATAATTAGTAATGATGTTTGTATGGATTTTGTCCATGATGTTCATATATTCTTGGCTTTTGTTTTTGATAAAGGCTCTTGTTTTGAGCTTTAGTGAAGCAATTGGCTTACAACTCATTTGTTTTATGATATCATGGATTCTATTTTGCATAGCATGTTATGTTGGTAGTAGCGTCAACACAGGCATCGCAGAATTCGCATGAAATTGTGAAAGACCCAACTCAAATTTAATTTGTAAAAGGAATTTATAAGGTATAAGGATGTTGTAGACCAAAAAAAAAACAAGGAAGAGTGGATTCCCAAATTTTTGGCAATAAGCATGTTTAACAATTACGAAGTGGAGGAGAGTAATTTTATGGAAGTATCAATGGGACATTAATATCCTTATGAGTCTCACATTTGTAACCAACAACAATCATAAGAGGAAGTCAGGTGTAACTATGAAGACAAATAAGAAATTGATAATCTTGCAATTTTGTTTTTGATGGCATAATATTATAAGAAATACCATAATAACACATTTATTGATGATTGTCACTGCAAAGCTATAGTCACATTAATATAATATATAATGTTTTTATATTATTTACATCTATGATTATGTATAATGTTTACATAATCTATATATAATTATATATAAATATAAATATAGGCACATTAATATATAATAATATATTATATTAATTAAAATAAACTAATAACTAATACTAATACTCACCGCTAAACTAAAATACAATAATCATTAATTAAACACTAATTAACAATATAAAATTAATTGAAATTCATGTCTTTAATAAAATACTTTATTAAAAACTAAACCAATTTTTGGGGTTCAACACTCCTCCATAAAGAGGGTTTTTTTTCTCTTGTGAGGAAACTCGTATCTTGGTTGATCCTCATTAGTTACTCTCTCAATTGATGGATGTTTTCTTCTAAGGTGTTTTTCTACTTTTCTACTGTGGTCAACCTTATGTTGTTTGCAGTGAGTTGTTTATTTTCTTCTTATAAGGTAGCAAGTGCTTTGGCATGGGCATATGATTAAGCTTTGGCCACTGAAGCTTTCCATACTACCTTTTCTTTCTCATTTGCTATATCTTTATTATTCTTAAGGAGGAAATTGATCTACTTAATTTTGAATTGTGCTATATGATCTGGTGCTATGAACTAAGTTAGATCTCCCCTTTTTGCTCTCAAGGCTACAAGCTCTTCTGCTAATTTTTGAAGCTCATTCTTAGCATGTTCTACTATGGTTCGGCCATGATTAATTTTGCTTTGGTGGTAACTAATTCAACCTATGTTGTAGTGATATCACTAGTAATATCAAATAGATTTGTCATAACTTGCCCTATTTGCAACAGTCTATCCAACCCATCTTCATGTTTTGCAGAAGTCATAGAGGTACCAGCTATCATTTGAGCATTTTTAGCTCCAGAAATATCAATTGGTGGCACAATATGTACATTAAAAGATTCTTTAATGTGATCTGTGATCACTTCTATGACTCCTATTGTATCATGATGCTACATGACCACATCTATGGCTCTTTCTCCTAATTCAAGCACCACTTGACATGATGTGGCATTCCCAGAAATCTATTATGACCACTAAGCCTATCATCCTAACTGCAATGATATTTGTCCACTAGCAAGATTTGGTAAGATGGTTGGCCTAACTACATCATCAATAACTTTGAATAAATTGGCCTCTTCCCTACTTCCCAAACTGATGGTTTGGGCAATTTGCTGTAGATGACTCATTGAAGGTCTGTAATCATATGGAAATGGTTGTAAAACTTGTGGTTGCTACTACTATTGTCCTATGGGTTGGGTGGTCTCCTCAATGCTTGGTTGTTCTTCTAATTAGTCCTTTTTGGAAGGCACTGGCTTAAGCATTTAGACATAGGAAGCATTTTGTTCCTTCCTCAATGCATCATTTATATACCCTTGGGTACCAACTCGTTTACATAACTTCCAAATAAGGAAAGGGAATGGAAGTGTTAACTTCCTTACCTTCTTTTCTTTAAACTGCCTTTGGATTTCTATGAAGTAGAGGTGAGTGATGTTTGCATTAATTTTTCCATTAATATTTCACTCCCTCTGGCTACATATGTAGAGATTCAATTCAATCTCTTGGTAGAAAACATGTGATAAGTGCCAATTTTGAAATAGATCTTTTCTTCTATAATCAATCTGCCTTGCCATACACCCACTATAACCACAACTTCTTGGAATCTATGTCAGATTTGGTTGATCTTTGTGCCACCTTTGCTCCTTAATTAGGCACATTCAATACCTCTATAATTGGCTTAACTGAGTAAGATATTGCGATTCCTTAAATTTTGACTATCGCATCAACTTCTTGATTTTTCCAAAACTAGAGTGTTTCTCCTAGATACCATTTTCCATTATTTGTCAAAGTAGGCCACAAAGGATATGACTGAAGTTGGGCCTTAATAGCTTCTAGAGAAAATTCCAAAAATGGACCAAAGTTGAGTTCCATAATTATTGTAGACATGATGGATTTTTCTTAAATAACCTAAAGGAATTTAGGTAACAGTGTAAGTTGTTATCCCTGGATACGCACTAGTGGAACATCTGCTTCTACTTGAGAAAATTTCTCTATGGTAAAAGTTTGTTGATGAATGCTAAAGGATTGTGCTTCCTTCTCTCCTTGTTCTACTTGCAAATTTTGCTTACTCGCTTGTCCTCTTCCATGGCCTTGTGGTCTTTTGGTTACCAGTCATGGGAGTTCTCCTTGTGCTCCTCTTTTTGGGACCATCTACAACCAATCAAAGGTTTGGAATTACTAGAATATTCTCATAAATGGACAACAATTTAGTACCTTCCTCATACCCTTAGTTATATCAAGTTCTTAGCTCATTATGATTGTAGAATTATAAAATTTTTCAATAACAACCCTATTAGTACCTTAAATGAGTGATATGATTAATTAGAGGTCTTATTAAAGTGTTTTTGGCCTTAACATGAGTGATTTACTTTAAAAATTCTTAATATGTTTCCTCAAACTTACCCTTATAATATCTTTCAGTTGTTAGTAATTTTGAAAAAATGAACTCAAATTTCCCTTACTAGCACCCCCCCTACAACTAAGGTGATCACTCCAGGATCACATAGATTCCAGGATCACATAGATTCAAAAATCATGCAAATCAAGGCAATAATGAGCAAGTTATGGGCATTGGAAGTTGGAGTGTTAGAGCTCTTTAGCTACAAGAAAAAATTGGCAACAATTCCCTTCTTATGAAATTCAAAAATGAAAATTTTTCTCTAACTCCCATGTGCTATATATAGTATTTATGGGTGTGATATTGCAAATGTGACATCATAGATGCGATATCGTAGGTGCCTACAATATCGTAGATATGATGTCACCATAGAAAAATAAAAATTTTTGAATGTTTTTCTTTGAAAAAATCGAGTTCCATAGGATAATTGGAAGATATACATCATGTTAAAAGGGTCTTGATATGGAGATCATGCTTCAGTTGTCAAAAATGAGCATTGAAAGCCTATGATTAAGGAATCTTGGGCAATGAAAGTATATGAGGTATTGATCGAATGGATGTGAAAGACAACATTGTTGTGTTATTAGAGTGAATAGTGTGAATGATATGGGATGTATTTATTGTTATTTATTGGAATTGGAAGGCTCAAGATGATGTAGAATCACTTGGCAAGTATAAGATACAATAGTTATACAAGTGGGTCCTCCACAAAGTAGGCTCCAACCCTTAATGCCCTTGTATAGCCACACCTAAAAGTGTTCTTAGGCACTTAAGGAGTTGTATGTAATGCATACCTATTTAGCAAGACTCACATGTTAGTACCACCAAATTAGAAAAGTAACTCTATGTTACACAAAATCATAAGTTATGATTATTCAAATAGTGAAATGAAATGGTTTTAGAAGGGATTGTAGAAATTGGGATGTGAGGTGTCTTACCATAGGCATAATGAACTCTTGTGTTTTATTAATGTTTAAGGTAATCATTAGCCTTTCTGTCCAAGATTCAAACCAAGTCTAGACCATATTCCAATGGCATCACATCATTTCATCTCTTGGACTTACAATTGTAAGACCATCAATGTTACAAAGAGTATTGTAACTTGGCATATTGTTCAAGGAAGGAGTTTATTCATGGCACTTTATTTTTATTTTTACATTTCTAAGAAGCCACCTACGTTCAAGCATGGGTAACATGTCTTTCCAGTGGAACCCCAGAAACTTACTTTGTGCTCTTTTATTTGTTATTTGTGTCAACCTTTTTAAGGTAGCACTTATTTTACTCTTACTTCAATTTTTCATTAGATCTATAAGGATATAACACAACCTCAGTAACATGATAAAACTTACAATAATAATTCAAAAATAATCCACAAGTCCCCTTGATGTCACATCCTTTTCATTCCACTCGGCTCTTCACTTTTCTGTCTAGGCATAATGATCACAAGTTTATTCTTAGTTTGATGATGGAAAGAATATCATTATAGCCATGTAAGAACCTCTTATTATTGGAATGGATGGATGGATGATGTGGGCTCATTGTGCAAATAATCAGTCTCTTATGATTTGATGTTATAGAGAAATCTTCACCTTATTGGGCTACATCTTGCCTTTATTAAAATGTGTTTTATTAATGAGCAAAAATTATTTATAAAGAATTTGAAGCAAAGTATAAAAGAAATGGGAAAGATGGTAAAAATTATGAAAAAGTATAAAGAATGAAAAATGTAAAAGGATTGAAAAATTTTAAAGAATGTGAAAATTTGAAGAAATGAGAAAGTATACAAGAACGAGAAAAATGTAAAAGAATGTGAAAAATGAAAATAATTGTAAAACAAAAAAATGAAAGAATCACTTATTAATTCCTAAGTCATGATAGGGCATCTTCCCCATGACTAAACTCTTGGGCAAGTGTTTAGAAAATGCTTCCCAAATCTCCTAGATCATACACTTTGGTTGGTTCTCTTACCATCTTTAGGATTTTAACTTTGTTATGATTATCCCATGTGATCTTGATGGTAGTTGATTTTTGATCATCTAAGTTCTTATTTTCATTTCCCATTGGTATGTCTTTATGAGTTAATATTTTTGTTCCCAAGTCCTTAGTTGGAGTCATTTTCTTCATATAGGAATTAGTAAGTGATTTATGTGTATCCATGCATATGTTTAAAAAATTAAGGCTCTTAGTTAATGGCCATGGGGTGTCTTTTGGTTTTGTGGCTTCTGCTCTTCTTTCTGCACACATTTTTGGTTCATTATCATTGTGGACTAGTGTGGTGTCTATATTTTCATTTTGAATGATCTATCCACAATTGCACTCCTCTCGTTTAGCAATTATGCATGGAATTCTTTGTGTATGGATGGCTCCATGTTTGTCCTCTTTTAAGATCTCCATAGATAAATCTCTCATGTTTAGCCTAGCATCAATGGTACTAGGCCATGCCCTCCCCATGATGTTTGGACATTCCTTATCAACATCATTCACATCAATCACCAAGAAGTCTACTAGGTATGAACACCCATTGATAGTCACCACTACATTGTCAATCTATCCTAAAGGAATGGCAATAGATTGATCTACAAGCTCCAACTTGATGTTGCATTCCTTGAATTGTGGTAGGTTCCATGTTTGATATGTATTATAGGAGACTAAATCGACTCCAAAACCTAAGTCTAGTAGAGCTTTACACAGTAGATTTCCAACTACTTGTAAATAGATTAAAGGAACTCCTAGGTCAATTCACTTATGTGTGAGTGGCCCTGCCTTAATCCAATTAGTAACAATTATACTAAACATGGTAGTCTATATTTTTAGACTTGACGATGACGGAAGCTTATCAAGAGTGAGAAGATGAACTTGATAAAGCTCCAATACTGCCAACCTTTTCTAGATTCATATTAAAGAAAGGATGTTTCTTTATTTGGCCCTTAGCATTACTGGTGAGATCTTTTATTTGTACGTTTACTACCCTCACAACCTTCTTCTGTTGTAGTTGTGATGCTAGTTCACCCTACATTGTGAGTGGTGGCATTGGTGGTAAGGGATTTGGATTGGAATTTGAGAGATCAACTACTTGTTGGTGCATATCCAAGTTTGGATTAATCCTTAGTGGCATCATTTGGTGACATTTTGGTGGGTGATATTGGGATTTTGAATAGTGACATTTGTTGGTGAGATCAGATGCTAAACATAATATCCATAAGGATCAAGTTGTCGATATGGATACTATTGATGCAATAGTGGCATGGCCCATGATTGTAGCTACTACCACTACTAATGGTAGTGCCCCTGTGGCTATAGTAAGGCTCCACTAGGATAGTACATTGGTTTAAGTTAGTGTTTGTAGTTACCTTGAGGATAAGGTAATCATTTGGGCATTTTCTTTTGAACAAATCGTGGGTTAAGTGCATATGCCCTAATTTCTCACAAATGTACCATGACTAGACAACATCCCTCAAGAGGTTCATACTGGCACATGGTGCAACCTTCATCATCTATGGAGTTGGTGTCTAAGTACCCCGCTACTAAAGCAACTTTGCCCTTTTGTCCAAATTCCTTCTTCTTATTTTTGTCTCTTCCTCTCTTAAGTGCTTGTTCTACTTTCTCCTCAACAATATTTATTGCTGATGAGTGGCAAGATACCCCTACACTCAACCATACGAATACAAGCGTTTCACACACGATCCGGTCGAAATTTGCAAATGGGCTAGTTGTGGTATCTAGATCGTTACTTGCTTATTGCAGTTTGTTGTCTTCCCACCTAGACTAGTATTTGCTTTGTCACATATGGTTTAGTTTAGAGTGAGGTGTATGATGTGGTTTCTAACCTAGTGCTACTCTTGGAGGCAATGGAAAATAACTTGTTAAGCTAGGAGGAAAAGGGAGAAGAGAGTCTAAGCTAGCCTAAGTGCAATGAGCATCCATCCCTTAATCATCTATACACATCTTGGACCTCATGCACGACTCCTACTGGGATTACCAAGTGCAGATCCTAGGTATGCTACTGGGTTACGAAGTAGTCAAGCTTAAATGCTCTTGATTAAGTCATACTCATTCCATGTTTAAGGAGTTTAGGGTGAATATATATTAACTAAAAAAGCAATAAATAACAATAACAATTAAATAATTAAACTAAGTGAATGCTGCAATGATGAAGTAATCTTGATCTTTATTTTCAATCATGTGCGTGTCCAAGTACGTCACACTTGAATAAAGGTTCCATACAATTACAATCATCACATTGCAGGCATGCACTAGGAGAAAGGGTTGAGAGGAAAAATTGACAAAAATATCCTACTCTAATACTAATTGACTCTAAAAAACTTTCCTCCTTTCCCATGCACCCCATTGTGTATTTATAGGCTCACATGGGAACCGCGATATCGCATATGCGATATCACTTGTTAGGCCACGATATCGTGGGTCCAATATCAGGACTCATTAGATATCAAGGTTTCGATAACAAGCATCCAATAACAGGGGTTTGATATCAGCACCGAGTTAACAAGTGTACAATATCAAGGGTCTGATATCAGCACTTGACAAATCATGATTCATCATACCCCCACAACTGAATAACAACTCGTCCTAGAGTTAAACAAAATGAGAACATGTCCAATTGATTACACAATGGATAGGTATGGGATTATTGACTAATTAGGAATTATTCTTGCTGTAGTGTGGGATTGAAAAAAAATAAAATTGGGACACAGACACAGAATTACAAAACTTTGTTGAAACTCATGTGGTTCCAGGTGGTGGTGGTTCCTCCATGTGTGTCTTTCCTTTATCCTGCGTGCCAGGCTTCTGAGATCGATACCATTGAAGAAGCGTATGAAGTTTCTCCTCTTCTATTCAAGGATTATGAGCCATCTATACTAATGTTCCAATGTTTGATGTAGTTTGCACTTCCCATGGACATGGCAGTTTCGAGAACACTTGATTGGCCTTGACATGTCATGCCGCAAATAGCCATTGTTCCTCTTCATAGGCTCAAGCCCTGACCTCTCCACCTTTTTCTTAGCCAGATTGTGTAGTGGCAAGAGGTTCTTGATGGATGCTGAAGAATTGTGCCTCCTTCTCTACATGTTCTACATGAGGTCCTTGACCTCTGCCTTCCCCTGGATGTTCAGTTGCACCTTGAGAAGGTCCTCCTTGTTGTCCTCTTTTAGGGGCCATCTATAATCACACAAAGATCAATTGTTAGTAAGGTTATTGAAAGAAATTAAATTATTCATACCTTACTCATTGCCTTTAATAAATGTTGAATTCTTTGCTTAATGTGATTTTAGAGTTAGAAATTTTTTCAAGGAAGTTGCCCTAAAAGTTTAATATTGAACCTGATTTGTTTAGGTGACACATAAAAGAACATGTAATCGTTTTGAGGAATGTTTGATAAAATGATGACAAGGGAAAGAATAGATTTGGCAATGAAGTACTTAGAGGGTATATATTGATGTGGTGATGTGTAACAAATACAAATTATAAAAGTTACACAAGTGGGTCCTCCCCAAAGCAGGTTCCAACCTATAATGCCCTTACGTAACCACACCTTAAAATGTCTGTAGGCACTAGAAGGGTAAAATGTAATCCATACCAATTCCACAAAACACACACATGTAGATACCACCGTGATGAGGTATGAATTCAATGCTACACAAGACACTAGTCACAAATACATGAACAACGAGATAACATGAATTGTAGAAGGGATTGTAGAGATTGGAACATGAAGTAACTGACCCAGGGAACAATGAATCTTGAGTGTAAATGTCACCAAAATCAAGACCAAGTCCATTCCTTCAATCAGTGACATTGCATTGTTTCATCCAATGATGAATGATGAGTGGCGAGATACCCCTACACTCAACCATATGAAACAAGCATAGCACGCGCGATCTGGTCGAACTCCACAGACTAAATTCCTACACGCCTCATGGAACACTTAAGGTTAACCATTCGTTGTCTTACCAGGCTTACTTGTAGTTGTCACAGTGTATGGTTAAGTAAGTATGAGGTATATGATTTTTATAGTCTTTTATGTTTTTCTCCTATGCTATTGAGGTGAAGGGTTGAGAAACTAATTACTACTCTAACTAATGACTAAGTATAAATTACCTAGCGTCAGCATCCATTCCCACTTACCGTACACACCCTGAACCGATGCAACCGTGGCTACCAAACGCTAATCGTCACTGGGATTACCATGCGTAACGCACGTGCTCGAAGTGGTCGTACTGAGGCACTTAACTAGGAGGAAAGGGTTGAGAGAATCTAATCTAGCCTAAGTGTGGTGAGCGGCTGATTCCTTGACTAACCGTACACATCTTTGTGCACGACTACCACTGGGATTACCAAGCATAGATCCTGGATATGCCATTGGGTTACCAAGTAGTCACACGAAGATGCTCGTAATCAAGTCATACTCATTCCGCGTTTCTAGCCTAAGTGCGATGAGCAACCGATTTCTTGACTATCCATACACATCCTTGAATGCTCATAATCAAGTCATACTCATTCCACATTACTAAGAGAGAAAGCAATAAATAACATTAAATAAATCCTATTCCATGCACTGCAAGGTTTATCTAGGAAGTTCGTCTTTATTGTCATACACAACTTGTGTTCAGGTACAATGTTGCTCGAATAAAGATCCGTTCACTTTAGGACTCCTACTATGAGCACATGGAAAATATTCTACCTCTGGAGTGATCAATCTGCTATATTTTCCCTACTTCTAGCCTAGGATTATGAAATAAGGGAGAACCGCCTCTTATTTATAGATATGATGACGCACCGCGATATCGCATGGGATGCGATATCGTGGCCTATGCGAATCACGTCTCATCAATGAACAACCATAAGAGCATCATGATAGCAAGGCATATGATCACTTAGTGTTTTGTGCAAGGGAGGAGTGATTTGGAATTTCTTTGTGGCATACTTTTTGCTTGGTCTCTTTGGCACACTCTTTTTTTTTTGTGAATGCTTATGCCAGAAAAGCTACCTACCTTCAGGCATGGGTGCATGTCTTTCTAGTGGGACCCCCTAGAATAGCATTGAGTTTCCTTGATTAAGTGCCTTTTAATTATTCTTACTCCCATTTTTCGTTAGATCTACAAGGATCTTAGTATGACCAAGTTGCATGATAGCTGCTACAGATGTCACCAAAGAAAATCCACAAGTCCCCTTGATGTCACACCTTGGTCATTCCTGCATAGTCCATCCTTCTTCACTATGGGTATAATAAACACAAGATTACTCTAATTTTTAATGATTAGGAATATCATTGTACCCAGGGTAGAACCTCTTATTAATGGAATGGGTAGGTGGATGTTGTGGGCTCGCTGTTCAAGTAATTAGTCACCTGAGACTTGATAGTAGAGAAAAACACCTCAACCAACAAGTCACATGAGTGCTTTATTCATAGATGAGATTACTCATAAAAAGATAAAAAGATAGAAAGATAAAGCAATAAATTAAAAAAATTAAAGAAATGGAAAAACATTTATTAATTTTTTGTTGTTAGAATGGAGGATACCCCCCATAGCTAAATGGTTGAGCATGGCTAGAATTACTAAATGGAAGGTTAGGATCATTGCATGCTAGAAATATTGGGACCTAGTCATACTTCCCCCATTGGGCGTCACACACTTGATTAGAGTTGACATAGTGAGGCAAGTTATAAGATGTGGTTAATTTATAAGGGGTTGAACCACTATGGTACTTATGACCGGAAGATTGTATGCAAGGATCAACATGTTTCCCCATGTGGCTATATTCATTAGGCCTCATGGATGTTGGAGTATTGAGCGGTGGCCCTAATAAGGCAACATGAGGCATTGGGTTCGAAGAGGAAGATGCACCACAATGTTGGACTTGTGCTGAGTTGGCAGATGTAGTGGTTTTTGAACTGTGGTGTCCCTTTCTACGGTCATGTCTAAAGAAGGGATGCTTATGATGTTGTGGATGATTCCCACTGTTGTTGACAGTAGAAGCACAAGTAACGTTCATGGGTTGATGCTGTGGTGCAAATCCTTCAGGTACAATTGGTGGCGATGTAGAAGGAGGTGAAGGATGAGAATTTTGAAATTGAGGAGAAGTGTAAGGTACCCAAGGTGGTGGTCCTATTGGTTAGGATATGGGTTGATAGTATTGAGGAGAATAATAATAATGTGGCGAGATAGAGGATGTTGACATAGTTGGGGAAATAGAATGTTGAACACGATAAGCACTTAGGTTTGAATGGTACGAAGGGTGTAACTAGTTTGGGGATGGCCTTCCCCACGACTGGAATTGTTGCCACTATGATTGAACACAATATTTTTGCATGAACTCTGGATGTAACATTCTTCCCTAATGCTCATGTAGATGTGACAAGATTGGGCATTCTTCCTTGGGGTGATTGTACAAGCAAATGTTACATTGATACGTATGATTGACAGTTAAGTTCTTATTCTCTTCAACCCTTCTTTTTGATCATCTAAAGGTGTTTTATCTTATTTCCTAAGTTGTCATTACTCTACCTCCAATAATGTTGGCATATTCTCCACATTTTTCATGTATCCACTCCATCATCTTATTGATCTTTGCCTCAATTTCATCCAATGATTATAGTATTGGCAAATATGGTTCCACCACCTTAAGATGAGTTGATTTCTCCTCTTCATATTCATGGGCCCTTGTTGATTTTTGGGCATGTAGAGATTTTTTATCATTCTCCCATTTAGCCATTTCTCCTTCTTCTTCTGCTACTCACTTGATAAGCTCTTGGAATTGATGGGTTTGTAGCTCATATAGTTGACCTCAAGCATACATCCCTAGGATTTCCCTTGTTTTATTATGGAGCCCATCCATGATGTGATACATAATAGTGCATAATATCTTTCTAAGGCCATGTCCAAGGGTTCATGTTGCGCTTGTTTCCATTCTTGGATTTGTCTCCTCAAGGCTGACACTCTTGCATAAGTTTGATATCTTTCATTAAATAGTTCTACCATTGTCGGCCAACGTTGAATTGATTTTAGTTTTAATGACCTATACCATACTTTTGCTTGGCCAACGAGTGTCAAAGGAAAGAGCTTAAGTTTTTGCCATCCATTATCAATATTATTCCATGCACAGGCATTGTAGAAGGCTTGTAAATGTTGTTATGAATCTAAATCATAGCCTCTTGAAAACTTAGGAAAGTTGTTTAAGTCACGCCTAGGTAGACGGCTTTCCTTACAATGCCTGCGGGATATTCGAACAACCTCTTGTATATGTGTTAAGCTTGTAGTGGCCAGTAGGGGTTCATCATCACTAGGTATGTTATGCATTTGTGAGTTGGGATGATGTTGTTTGCATTTATGCTCAGAGAAGACCCCTACATCAAATTAGGTACTACAAACTTCATCTTCATCATTATATAATTTGTTGGTTCTCCAATGAATTGCCTTACTAGTTGTTGCATTGTCATAGTCTTGCGAGAGAGACATAGTTGTGAATTTGTGTGTGACTTGTTTGCAATTACTTCTTTCTAAAAGATGTATCATTAATACTTGTTACAGTGATCTCTTATGATGTAACTAATCTAAATAACTAGCACCATCCTTGGCAACGGCACCAATGATGAGTGGCGAGATACTACTACAGTCAACCATATGAATACGAGCGTTTCACGCATGATCTAATCAAACTTTGCAGATGGGCTAGTTGTGGTATCTAGATAGTTATGCGCTGATCATAGTTCACTGTCTTCCCACCTAGACTAGTATTTGCTTTGTCACGTATGGTTTAGTCCAATGTGAGGTGTATGATGTGGTTTCTAACGTAGTGCTACTCTTGGAGGCAATGGAAAATAACTTGTCAAGTTAGGAGGAAAAGGGAGAAGAGAGTCTAAGCTAGCCTAAGTGCGATGAGCACCTATCCCTTAATCATCTGTACACATCTTGGACCTCATGCATGACTACTACTTGGATTACCAAGTGCAGATCCTAGGTACACTACTAGGTTACCAAGTAGTCACAGTTAAATGCTCGTGATTAAGTCATACTCATTCCACATTTAAGGAGTTTAGGGTGAAGAGATATTAACTACGAAAGCAATAAATAACAATGACAATTAAATAATTAAGCTAAGTGAATGCTGCAATGATGAAGTAATCTCAATCTTTATTTCTAGTCATGTGCATGTCCAAGTACGTCACACTTGAATAAAGGTTTTGTACAATTACAATCATCACATTGTGGGCATGCACTGGGAGAAAGGGTTGAGAGGAAAAACTGACAAAAAGATCCTACTCTAATACTAACTAACTCTAAAAAACTTTCCTCCTTTCCCATGCACCCCATTGTGTATTTATAAGCTCACATAGGAACTGCGATATCACATACACGATATTGGGGGTTCGATATCAGGACTCATCAGATATTAGGGTTCCAATAATAGGGGTCCAATAACAGGGGTCCAATATCAACACTTGGTTAACAAGGGTCCAATATCAAGGGTCTGATATCATCACCTAACAAACCACAATTCATCAAGTGCTATTGTACATCATTTACATTTTTTCTACCTATGCTACTACATTGGCAATAGATTTATGAAATGGTAGAATCTCCTTCTCGATGACCTAGTTTAGGGTATCTTCCTCTTGGGTATCACACACCCGTGCATCTCTTTTTTGGATTGATACATCCCTATTGTATTTTTTAGCTAATTCCTGTTTTCTAAGTTCTCTTTCTTCTTTTACCACTTAATCAATGAGTCTTTGAATCCAATGAGAGGTTAATTCTGATAGTCTTCCTTGGGCATAAACCCCAAGGATCTCTCTTGTTTTACTTCTTAGCCCATCTATGATGTGCCTTAGCTATTGCTTTGATGAAAATCCATGGCTTGGGTATTTTTGTAATAGTGAATAATATCTACCCATTACTACATCAAGGATCTCATGGTTCCCTTGTTTCTAATTCTGGATTTTCTTTCTTAGGTTTAACACTTATGAATATGTTTGATATTTGTGATTAAAAATTTCAAGCATGGTACTCTAGCATCTTATGGATTTAGGTTCCAATTACTTGTACTAGCTTCTACTTCCTTCACAAGTGTTTTAGGAAATAGCTTCTATTTCTGCCAATCACTTTCTATGTTTTGAAGGGAATAGGCCTCGTGGAATACTTGAAGGTGATGCTAAGGATTAGCATTGTAACCTTCTTCAAATTAGGGCATGTTATTCATATCTAGCCATTTGATTCAACTATTTCTCATGTGCCTACTTGGTATGTAGACTGATTCTTTAATGCTGATCATGTTTCAGGTTGCCATAAGGGGTTCATCATCATGATCAAGTTCATAGGTTTTGTGGTAGCAGTGACCCCTTCTATGCTCATGCCTCTCTTGATCCTCTCTTCTATTTTTATTCCTTCTTCTTTCATACTCCTCATCTTCTAAATCAAAATACCTTGAGTATCAATCATGATAACCATGAGCTCTTATCTTTTCCCTATAAAAATCTCAGTACTTATGTTGTCTCCTATCATAGTCCTCTTATGATCATGATGAAGCAAAGGAAGTAGCAAGAAAATGGTGCTAATTGGTTCTCCTTTCATAACTCTTGTGAGTTTCCTTGTAGGACTTAGCAAGATCCCTTGGCCTAGAGTCCTGCTTGTATCTTGAGTTAGTAGCCTTCCCCTTGTGTGTCTCTACTAGAGTAGAGTGAAGTTGGGGTTTGACAAGTTCTTCTAGTTGGATGATAGGTGTCTTTGATGGCTCCTCATGGTTTTGGTGGAGTTGTTTCGAAATGAACTAATTAGAATCAAGCTCTTCTATGACAAAAATTGTGCTGGCATGCTTCCCTTTGATATGAACATGCTTTATTTCCATAGTAGCATCTCTTTTTATTTTCTCCCTTATAGGTTCATAGGGTTTGGTCATGTGTTGAGTCACATGATACCCTTCTTGAATCTGGTCCAAGTGCATTCCTCTTAGAGTAGTTTGTAGCATGTTTAGTGTTACACATTCAGAAGGCATAACTATGTTGCCTTACATATCTCTCCATCTCATTTGTCTATCTTGATGAAATATGAATATGAAGTTTGGATGGTATGGATCAGCATGAGCATAAGTAATACATGTCTACATTAGCATTCCCTAGTCTTCTTCATTAGCAATTCTATCACTGCTCCTTTTTTCCTTAGTAGGTGATAGTTGATCATTATGTGAAGCCATGTTATCATTTCTTGATGATTTGTGTGAAGTGTGCTTTATATTAAGGTTGTGAAGATTAGAGTTAGGTTCTAATACAATGAAATTTGCAAAATTAATTACTTGGTATAACATTGACTTATCCCTAACAATGGCATCAATGATGAGCAATGGAGTACCCAACACACAACCATACGAGATAAGAGTGTTCATGTGCAATCCTGGTCAAACTTCACAAGTAAGGTAATGTGATTATACCAATAATTAGTTAGCAGTCGTGATCATTGTCTTCCCACGTGAGCTAGTAAAATTAATGCATATGGTTTAAATCATAATGAGGTGTATGATATTGATGTTGTATTGGCCATTAAGCTCCTATTATTCATGAAGTTAAAGTAAAAGTTTCTAAATCTAAGTAATAACAAAAAAAATCTAACTAACCTATGCGATGAGTAGCTGATCTTGATCTTCCAATCACACCTTGGACTTCATGCAACTACTACTGGGATTACCATGTACCTCAGTACTAGGCATACCAAGTGATAGTACTACTAGCCTACCAAGTAGTTACACTTATGTGCTCTAGATAAGTCATACTCATTCCACTTAATGACATTAAAAGTAATTTGCAAGTAATCGTAAACATTAATTATGAAAACAGGAAAATAGTAAACTAATTGATCTTTATTGTTGATCATGCAATACGTGTTTCTGCAACGATGTAGAGTAATCTTGATCTTTATTGTCGATCATGCAATGCATGTAAGTACATCACACTCAAATAAAGATTTTTTCCAATTACAAAACATCACACTACAGGAACACACTGCTAAGCACTGAATTCAAGCAAATAAACTGAAAGAGTTTTGTTACTAGGCTATCAAATCTACTACAAATCTATGCACCCAAGTGTTGCTTATATAGGCTAGCATGCACCCTGTGATATTGTTTATATGATAATGTATAGTGAGATACAATAACATATCTACGACATCTTAGATATAATATTGTTGGCTCAAAATTCTTGGATTTATCATTCATGGATTATGAGATATATATCATGAAGTTTTAAAGCCAAGCACATAATTTATTACACTACAACATAGGCTAACACTCAAACAAATAATAACTAGCATGAAACTAAACATTAAATAATGATGAGATTGCATCCATCTCCATCCATTGTAATATTTATTGTTATCATTGTAGCCTTGTCTCAACTAAATTGAGTTGGCTATATGAGTTATTTTTCAAAATTCACTTCTATGAAGAGCTAGATCTTCATTTATTTGCAATTTCTTTGGATCATCTTTAATTATTTTTTTCTCTACATTTTTCTTGGTTTTCCTTTTAGTGGCTTTTCTAGAATAATGATGTAGCAACCTTTTCTATAGGCTTGCTATCTGATCTACTTTATACATGCCCAAATCATCTAAGACATCATTCTTGTAACTTATTTGACATAAAATCCACTCCAAGTCTTGCTCTAATGTCTGCATTTTGTAGTTTATCTTTTTAGGTAATATTCCATCATCTATCTAGGCTTAGGCTAGAAAAATATTACTTAACGTATAATGCAAATGTAAATAAAAATTCTAAAACCTAAAAGGGTGAAAAAGTAAATAAATGTACAATGGAGTAAGACTTCTAGAACATGTGATAAAGAAAATTTCTTAGCCAAACAATCCCAAGGGGCAAGTACATTACAACTAAAGAGAAAAATATTGATAATAGGCCCTAGGTACAAAGCATACCCTTTTTACAAAACATTTCCAATTCATTCAATTCTAATGCCCATGGAAAAAATAGTAAGCTATTTCCAATTGATGATATAATTTTTCTACAAAAGCTATAACAATGCACCAGATTTTCTAATGTTGAATTTAAAAGCTAAAACATGAAATAGTGTTAAAACGTTTGCTTAAATAGGAAATACTAGTCCAAAATGTTACATATCCAACTTAACTCTTAAAAAATAATTAAAAAACATGTAAAGTAAATAGAATGATCTACATCAAAGATAGACAAATACAAACAAGTAATATGTACTAACCAAAGGGTGCTAAATACAAGGCTAGAAACTTAAGTACCAACCAATACTAGAATCTATATAATTTGAACAAAAAATTAGAACTCTATTCTAAGGTTTAATCTAAGCATAAATTAATTATTAGGTTGAAAGTATACATGGGATTCACTACCTCCTAAAGTTAGTCACTATAATTAAGTAGGAAAAATGAATTACAAGTGCTCCATAAAAGGTTTTGAGATGAATATCATGAAGTTGAAAAGCCAAGCACATAGGCTATTACATCTCAACATAGGTTAGCATCTAGTAACCTAAATAATAAACATCTAACAAGCATATATCAAACATTAAATTTAAACCGAAGATTATATGCATCATCATCCAACCCCGACATTTAACATCAAAGCCTAGCACATTCTTTCAATTTCAACATGTATGTTAGATGAGTAACACTTATATAAATCTACCTCCCAATTTTGTAAGGAAATCTATCCTCATTTTAATTCAACTTGAGGATGAGTTTTCAATCAATTGTGGGGGTATGATAAATCATGGTTTTCAACAACTTTGATATCGAGCATCTGATATCAAAGCCATGATACCAGATCCCTGATATCGGGGCACAAGCTTCAATGTTAGATATTTGATTCCGCTCCACATGTACCCGCCTATAAATAAGACACTTAGGCCCACAGTCAAATGAACTATTCATTGCATCTTTAGGTAGACTCTTATAGTTTGTTTTGATAGCTTAGTGACAAAGTGAATGCCTGCAGTGTGCTATTGAGCAGTTGTCTAGAGTTTTTATTCAAGTGAAGTGTACTTAGGTACATTTCATGATGGAAATAAAATCGAGATTGTTTTCCATCATTGTAGCATCCACTTAGTTTTACTTGTTTCACGTAGCATAGTTTTTATTATTATCTTAGGTTAATCATTTACATTACCAAGTACTTTATTTTCCTTGTTCAGTAGTAAAGCAGAATGAGCACAACTATTTTTGAGCATTAAGTGTAATCATTTGGTAACCTAGTAGTGGTTTCACTTGATTCACTTAGTAGTGAACTCACTTGGTAATACCAGTAATGGTTACATGAGCCCAAGGCGTGTAAGACAAGCTAGGAATGGATGCTCATCACTCTAGGCTAGAGTAGTTTGTTTTATCATTTTCCTTAGACTTAGCATTATTTTCACACTTTACCATTATATTTAGGAGTAATGTCCTAGCAATATCAATATATCATACGCCTCACTGAGAGCTAAATCATACGTATAGATTATACTAGCTCCAAGTGGAAAGACAACAATCCTAAACTTTAATCAATTACTAGCATATTCACATTGTCGATCCATGGATTATGATTTGGCTATGCATGCATAATTTTGTGCATGATATCATTGCTCATGATGATATTGTTGTGAGTAAAGTTAGTACCCATGATAACCCTTCTGCTATGATGACCAAGTCTCTTCTTGTTGCCAACTTTGAGCATTGCTTGGACTTGGTTGGTGTTTCTTGTTGAGTTTTGCTCTTAGGAGCTTTTTGTGGAAGAGGTGGAGACCTTTTGTCAAAGATTGGAAATTTGTTCCTTGTAAGGGAATTTGCATCAACCTAGAGATGGTTAGAGTATGGTGTGGTGACTTGAATTCTATTTTTGGTCTAGATGTATCTTTGTAGTTCTTGGAAATTGAAGGGTCGCAAGGTAGCCCCATCCAACTGTCTGTTAGCTCATCATCAGATGGTCCACATGCATCCACGTTATTTCTCTCCCTTTTAAGTAGTCACCCTTTTCACTCCCCTTTTGTACTCAATCTTTGAGAAGAGGAATTACTCTTTATTTCTACCTATGATTTTTTATCTCAATTTGGGATTTCCACAAAAATTTTGTACGTTGTTGTCTTGATTTCTTTTGCCTATCGCATTTGTTAATTTTTTTTCTTCACTACTCGTAGTTTAATTAGGACTTTATGACTTATGTTGTTCATTAAACTCAAACTCATCACTTATAGTTTCAAATCAAAAATTTTATTATTAACCTAATATTTCATTGTTGAAATACATAACCTACTTTTAGCATACATATAATAGCATTACCCAGTTGGTATGTTTTTTTTACTTTGATAATGCATTAGTTTACTTTTTAAATGGGATCTTTAAATAACATTACTCGTTCGATCTTTTTATGTTCTAATTAAGTTATATCTTGTTACACTAAGGTGTTAGGAACTCAAAATAAGTTTTTAATAATACCCACTTGCACTTTAATTAGAACTTTGTAGCTTAATGTTGTTCATCAAAGTCAAACTCATCACTTATAATTTCAAATAAAAAACTTTATTATGAGGCTAATACTTCATTGGTGGAATACATAATGTACTTTTAACATACATATAATAACATTGTCTAGTTGGTATGTTTTTTACCTCGATAATACATCAATTTCCTTTTTTAACAAGATCTTCAAATAATTTCACTTGCTTGACCTTTTTATGTTTTATTTTAAGTTTTATCTTGTAACATGAAGGTTATTGAAACTCAAAATATTTTTTTAATAATATCTACTTGTAGTTTAATTAGAACTTTATGACTTAGTGTTGTTTATCAAAGTCAAACTCATCACTTATTGTTTCAAATCAAAAGTTTTATTATTAGGCTAATAATTCATTGTTGGAATACATAGCCTAAATTTAGCATACATATAATAACATTTCTTAGTTGGTATGTTTTTAACCTTGATAATGCATCAGTTTCCTTTCTAGATAGAATTTTCAAATAACTTTTCTTGTTCAACCTTTTTATGTTGTATTTAAGTTCTATCTTGTAATATGAAGGTGTTTGAAACTTAACATATTTTTTGAATAATGCATACTTGTAGTTTAATTAAAACTTTATGACTTAGTGTTTTTCACCAAAGTCAAACTCATTACTTAAAGTTTCAAATCAAAAGTTTTATTATTAGGCTAATACATCATTGTTGTAATACATAACCTATTTTTAGCATACATATAATAACAGTACCTAGTTGGTATGTTTTTGACCTAGATAATGTGTTAGTTTCCTTTTTAAATGGGATCTTTAAATAACATCATTTGTTTGAACTTTTTATATTCTATTTAAGTTCTATCTTGTTACATGAAGGTGTTTGAAACTCAAAATATTTTTTTTAATAATACCTACTTGCATTTTAATTAGAACTCTATGACTTAGTGTTGTTCAGCAAAGTCAAATTCATCACTTATAGTTTGAAATCAAAATTTTTATTATTAGGCTAATGATTCATTGTTGGAATACATAACCTACTTTTAGTATACATATAATAACATTGCCAAGTTAGTATGTTTTTGACCTCGATAATGTGCTAGTTTCTTTTTTAAATGGGATCTTCAAATAACATCACTTGTTCAACCTTTTTATGTCTAATTTAAATTCTATCTTGTTACATGAAGGTCTTTGAAACTCAAAATTTTTGTTTAATAATATCTACTTGCACTTTAACAAAAAATTTATGAATTAGTGTTGTTCATCAAAGTTAAACTTGTCACTTATAGTTTCAAATAAAGGTTTTATCCTTAGGCTAATACTTCATTGGAATACATAACCTACTTTTAGCATACATATAATAACATTGTCTAGTTGTTATATTTTTTACCTCGATAATGCATCAATTTCATTTTTAAAAGAGATCTTCAAATAACTTCACTCATTCAACCTTTTAATGTTCTATTTTAAATTCTATATTGTTACAAGAAGGTTTTCAAAACTCAAAATATTTTTTTTAAGAATACCTACTTACACTTTGACTAAAACTTTATGACTTAAAGCTATTCTTCAAAGTCAAACTCAAATTTTTATTATTAGGCTAATACTTCATTGTTGGAATACATAACCTACTTTTAGCATACATATAATGACATTACCCATTTGGTATGGTTTTTACCTTGATAATGTCAATGTCTTTTTTAAATGGGATCTTCCAATAACGTCACTTGTTCGACCTTTTTATGTTTTATTTAAGTTCTATCTTGTTACATGAAGGTATGTAGAAATCAAAAATATTTTTTAATAATACCTACTTATCATTTAATTAGAACTTTATGACTTAGAATTGTTCATCGAAGTCAAACTCATCACGTATAGTTTCAAATAAAGGTTTTATTATTAGGCTAATACTTCATTATTGGAATATGTAACCTACTTTTAACATACATATAATAACATTGCCTATTTGGTATGTTTTTTACCTCAACAAAGCATTAGTTTCCTTTTTAAAGGGGATCTTTAAATGACTTCACTTGCTTGACATTTTTATGTTCTATTTTAAGTTTCATCTTGCTACATGAAGGTTTTCAAAAGTCAAAATATTTTTTTAATAATATCTACTTGAAGTTTAATTAGAACTTTATGACTTAGTGTTGTTCATGAAAGTCAAACTCATCACTTATAATTTCAAATCAAAATTTTTATTAGTAGGATAATACTTCATTGTTGGAATAAATAATCTAGTTTTAGCATACATATAATAACATTTCCCAGTTAATATGTTTTTTACCTCGATAATAAGTTAGTTTCTTTTTTTAAATAGGATCTTCAAATAACTTTCGACCTTTTTATGTTCTATTTACATTCTATCTTGTTACATGAAGGTGTTTGAAACTCAAAATATTTTTTTTTTAATATTACCTACATGCAATTTAATGAAAACTTTATAACTTAGTGTTGTTAATCAAAGTCAAATTCATCACTTATAATTTCAAATCAAAAATTTTATTATCAGGCTAATACTTCATTGGTGGAATACATAACCTACTTTTAGCATACATAAAATAGCATTACCCATTTTGTATGTTTTTTACCTTGATAATGTGTTAGTTTCCTTTTTAAATGGGATCGTCAAATAATGTCACTCATTTGACCTTTTTATGTTCTATTTAAGTTCTATCTTGTTACACAAAGGCATTGAGAACTCAAAATACTTATTTAATAATATCTACTTGTAGTTTAATTAGAACTTTATGACTTAGTATTGTTCATCAAAGTCAAACTCATCGCTTATAGTTTCAAATCAAAAATTTTATTATTAGGTTAATACTTCATCGGCAGAATACATAATCTACTTTTAGCATACATATAATAACAATGCCTAGTTGGTATGTTTTTTACCTTGATAGTACATCAATTTCCTTTTTAACTGGGATCTTCAAATAATGTCACTCGTTCAACCATTTAATATTCTATTTAAGTTCTATCTTATTACACAAAGGCGTTCAAAACTTAAAATATGTTTTGAATAATACCTACTTTTAGTTTAAGTAAAAATTTATAACTTAGTATTGTTAATGAAATTCGAATTCATCACTTATAGTTTCAAATCAAAAATTTTACTATTAGGCTAATACTTCATTATTGGAATACATAACCTATGTTTAGCATACATATAATAACATTGCAGCTAACAATGACAAGCTAGCTAGCTAGGAAGGTGGCTAAGTTGTTAGCTTTTTTTCTAATAGAGATTTCTAGGTAAGAGGTTATTTGTTCAAGTCACACTTTGGGTTTAATTATATTATGAAATGAAATGAAGTCATATTACTTTCGAAGATCCATAGTATCTATTAGATAGAGATTACATTTTCAAGAAAAATAAAGATAAATTTTACAAAGTGACCAAGAATCAAACAAAGCATCATAAACAAATCACATAGGTTTTTTGCTATAACATTATAAATCTATCTCTAATGGGTAGTCACAACATAAAAAAGATGCACATATAACTCATCTTCAAAGGTTTGTGATCTACACAATCTCTGAATGTGCTCTTCTTGAATAAGTTGAATTCATCTTCCACTTTTAATTCTAAAATAATGAGAACTTAATCGAAGTTGGTTGATATAATTTTGATACCTAATTGGAATAGGAGAAGAGAGATAGTAAGCTTCTACATCTAGTTTATTAGATCTAATGTGGTGTAAATAAAATTCTCTTACCTTCCACATTAAACTACATCTATGTTAAAACATTTTCTTGACTAATTCAAAAATATGCTTAGGATTTTGCTGCACTTCCTCCTAAGAAGTATTCCATTTTCTCAACCATTGTATGCCCTAAAAATACCAATTGTAGTTTTGTTGATGAGATGTGATATTTCATGCAACTTCATCAATTCATCCCCATCGATGAAGCCTCATGAATTCATCTAAGATGCATCAATGCATATGTGTGGATGAAAATGCATTGATGCATTAACACATAGCACATCTTAGATGTGTTGATGCAACCTCGTCGATGCATCCTTGTCGACAAAGTCCCATTGACACATCCTTATTTATGCATTACCGTCAACATAGCTAAATGTGTTAACGCATCACCGTCAACACAATGCTTGTATTTTCCTATAAATATGTAAGCACCCACCACATATTTGACATCATTTAATCAGTAGTGTAGCTAGAATCTTGTAGTTTTCTCCTATAATCTTAGTAAACAGTCAATGAGTGCCCACAGTGTCAATTTGAGTCAATTATATGATGTCTTATTCAAGTGGCATTATACCTAGACACATTCCGTGAATGACAATAAAATCAAGATTGATTCCTATTTATTGCAGCGCTTTAACTTAGAATAGATTTACTTTTAATGTAATTTACTTTTGATATACTTAGTTGATATTTATATTTTCATGCATATTAATCAATTGGTGGAATGAGCATGACTAGTTTTGAGTGTAAACACATATTCGCTTAGTAATCCTAGCAATGTTATTGCTTTGTTCACCTAGTAACATAACACTTGGTAATCTTAGTAGTAAATACATGAGTTCAAAACATGTATGACAAGCTAGGAACATACACTCATCGTCCTTAGGCTAGCTTAGAATTTATCTTCTTGTTATTAATTAGATTCATTAATTAATTTCTATATTATCATTTAATTAGTTTAAGGGCTACACAACATCAATAATCATATGTTTCACTCTAGCCTAAACCATACGTGACAAAACTACCACTAGCCCAAGTGAAAAGACAACGACCTATGATCAATGCTTAACAATCTAGATACCATAGTAGTTCCATCCAAGGAATTTGATCAAATTGCACATGAACGATTGTGATTCGTATAGTTGGGCATAGGGGGTACTCGTTGCTCATCATTGATGCCATTATTAGGGATGATGCTAGTGATCTAGATTAGTTATATTATAAACCATCACTATAAAAGCATCAACGACTTATCTTTTAAGAAAAGTTAATATTTTAAGTCACACACATTATTAATTAAAAAATGTCTTCTTCACATTTAACCAATAATCCATCACATGAAGAGAACACTAGTAGGAAAAATGGTAGGATCTACATTAAAGTGAATTGGAGCAAATTACTAAACATAGGAGGTCTCATATGCTCATCTTGATCCTTATTATATTCAAGGACTACATTCAACTGTCACAAATAATCCTAGAGAAGATGGAGCAAGTCATAGAATAAGGAGGGCCTTAAGGGCTAGGGCCTTCTCCAAGCCTAGAAGAGTTAAATCAAACGAGTATGGGGGGATATATAGGATCCATGACGATTCTCCTAGTTTACCATCTTCCTCTCCCTCTTCAATTTCTAGTTTTGACAAAGATGAACGTAGGCATAGAGATAGAGATACACTAAGGGTCAAGATGAAGATAGAAACAAAATGCAAAGACAAGATGAAAGACATCAAAGTGAGCATAGACAAGATCATCACTGTCAAAAAAATAGAAATAGAGATTATCACCATGACATGCCTAATGAAGATTAACCCTTGTTGGCTACTAGGAGCATGATACAACTTAAGGAGGCAATTTAAATACCTCATAGGCATAAAAGGGAATGCTGCATCAAATGGCTTGATATGAATAACATTCCTAAATTTAAGGGAAGCTATAATTATGATCCCCTACATCATTTGCAAGACTTCCATGATGCCTACGCCTTACAAAACATTGAAAGTAGGTGGCAAAAGCTTAAGCTCTTTCCTAGGACACTAAAAGAAGAAGTTGAAAGTTGGTGTAGATCGTTGGAACTAGATTTAATCCACTAGTGATCGACAATGCTTGAGCTCTTCAACAAAAAATACCAATCCTATGAACGAGTGTCTAATCTAAGAAAATAAATCCAAGGGTGGAAGCAAGAAACTCATGAATCCTTGGATGTAGCCTTGGACAGATATTATTCTCTACTACATAGATGTCCAGGCCATGGTTTTTCTTAAATAGAGGTGCTTCTTCACATCATAGATGGGATTTGTAACAAAATTAGGGAGAGCCTTGGGATCTATGCCCAAGGACAATTATCAAAGCTAAGAACTCATCAAATACAAAGGCTAGTTGAATAGGTGGCAAAAGAAGAATGAGAGCTATCTAAAAGAAAGAGTATAGAAAAATATAACTAGGATCCAACTCTTCACAAAAAAGAGGTTCATATTTATGATCAGGAAAAAGAGGTAGCTCTTTATGAGTTGATTTCACATAAAACCTTGCCAATACAAAAATCCATCATTGAGATTGAATCAAGGGTAGATAAGATGTGGGAGTTGATGAATGAAAAAGTTACAACCAACTTGAAAATGATAGAGGAGAAGGTAAAGCAAAAAGGATTAAGTGATCAAAACAAGAAGAGGAAAAAGAACAAGGAAATAGGTAATGACACTTATTGACAAAAAGGGAAATTAGTTGTAATAGAAGAGGTTACAAACTTAAATATAGAAGAGGATGATGGATGTGAAATTGTCAATATGAACATCCAAAGGGCTATTGCCCAATGATGTTACATGTACAAGAGTTTGGGGCTTTTGCTTTGAATCCCAAGTTCGTAGAAAAGAAAATACCTAAGACATTACCTTACTCACAAGGTAATTATCTATAGTCCTACAACCAACAGTACTATGCTAGTGGGACTTCTTATCAACCTCAAAACTACTGTCAACCACAATGGCAAAACCCACAGTCATGGGGGATGCAATCAACAACCCAACAATATCCTTATTGTCAAGGGGATCCTTATAGATACTATGTTCAACAACCTGTTTCTCTAAATGATTCTACTTCCTCTACCTCAAATCACTACTACTTTTCTTCTAAATATCATCAACCCACAACATCTCCTGTGGGATCACCATCTCATAGCTCTTATCCTTTCTTACATCCTCAATACTCTCATACTTCCCTTCAACACATGTCACCACCAACAATGCAGGAAGGATTGGCATCACAACCTCAATAGAAGAATTCCACTTGTGTCATGAACATACAAGTAAATGATCATGTTAGTAGATCTTAGCAAAAGTCTCAAAAACTTCATTTCTTTAGGATAGTTTCCACACATGTGAATAAAACTAGTAAACCTACTAGCTCATCTAAACTAGCACAAGGACAATCTAGTGCAACCCTTGTCCTCACAAAAATAATGTCTTATAATCTTACACAAAAGCCAAAAACCATTAGCACTCTAAGACAAATCATAAAAGATGAACCTATCATTGTGAAGAGATAGAAAATTCCATGCATTACTAATAATGATAAAGGGTGCAATTGTGGGCAGAAAGTTCAAAGTGTTAACACGATTCCTATACCAACCCACAACAAACTTAAGGAGCAAGTGTGTGCAAAACCAAGTCTACACAATATCCACTAAATTAGAAGATACCTAGTGGTTCAAAATCGAGAATACAAAATCATTCAAAAGATGCATGGAAACATCCAACCCACTTATTAGCTCTTGTTGTAAGAAAATGAACCAAACAGAGAACTTACAGAGTAACATCTTACACTTTGACTATACACCAAAAGAAGATGCTAAACAAGGAGACACAAGAACTAAATTAGAAAATAAACAAGGAAACATGTTTGGATGTCTTAAAAAGAAAACATCTTCTAGTCTAGCTAAAGATATGTCTCCAAATGATTGAAATGTGATTATCATCACTGTTAAATGTGCTACCAAGAAAAAAATTAAATCATTAAAGATGATAAATGGAAAACTTATGTGCATTAGGGAATGTGAAATCAATTTTCTAAATGCTCACCCATGAGTTTAGTCATGAGGGAGATGTCCCATCTTAAATCAAGAACTAATAAGTGCATTTTCACTTTTTTTTTTATAATTTTCTCTCCTTTTCCTATTTCTTCAAAAAATTTCTAATTCTTAATATGCTCTCCATTTCTTGTTATTATTATTTTCTTTATAATTTTCACTTTTATCGAGTCATTTCCTTTATGTTTTATGAATGTCTACTATGTCTTTATTAATAAAAATATTGTCAATCATGATGTAGAAGTCAACACCATGTGTTGGGTCTTTGTCCCATGCTATCAAGAAAACTAGGTAAATAATTGTGTAAAGCAATGAGACCACATCATCCCTCACTCTAGTTCTCTAAATAAAAGGTCTTTATCATGAAAATAATATGGTTCTTCTTAAATGAAACTAAAATTAACTAATGATCATTGTACCTTGAAGAAAGGGGAAAAAGACCAAGTGAGAATGGCAAAGGATGTGACCTCCAGGGGATTTTTTGGGTTCTCTTCTTAACTTCCTTCTTAGTACTTATGACTCTTCATGGAACATATCATCACTCCTATCATTGTTCAATAAAAATGAAGCATGTCTTTACATGGTGTGGTTCCAAAAAAAAATAGAGAGAAAGAGAAAAAAAATAAGAAGAAAGAAAAAGAAAAAACAATGGGAATTTAAAGCACATCCCTTAAACATAATAATGGACTACAAGCACTAGTTATGGGGTTGGAAAGACATGTTACCCATGCCTAAAGGTACCCATATAACTAAGGCCCTTCTTTCCTTCCTTATTATCTTTTCTTCTATTTTTGAAGTGATGTTCATTCTTTATGATTGTTATGAACTCATGATGATTGGTAAGAAGGAACACATTAATGCAAGACCACTGTTAATGGTATGGACTTGGTCTGAAACTTGGATGGATAAGTATCATGATCATCTTAATCACAAATGATACAAAGAACATATTGTAGACATGGTTAAGTATCTTACATCCTAATCTTTGCGATTCCTTCTCATCCCATTATTCACCTCACTGTTGCATGTAATTATGAGCGTAATGATTTTGTATAGTATAGTGCAAGATCCTAACCAAGGTAGTTGTGTGTTGTTTGGAACAAAGGCATGATCTACATTTAACTTCTAAGGGGTCCATGTGCATCTATAAAAGTGGTTATGTAAGGGCATTATGGTAGGAGCCTACTTTGGGAAGGACCCACTTGCATAATTTTTGTTGATCATGGCTATAAACCAAACCTCACATCTTCAAGAACATCATTGACTACTTCTCTGAATTTATGCATAGTTTTTTGATAAACTTCTCATCAATTTTGAGTTTTCTTTCATGCTTTTATGTTGAAATTTTCTCTATATTCAATACTTCTTGATCATCTTGTGAGTTAGACCTTTGGTTTTACTTGTTCAAAAACTTGTGTAGTTTTAGAGCTAAGCTCATTTATTATGGGAGGGTTAAGAATGTAAATTTTGAAATTTTTCTACCTCATTTTCAAACATTATGGTAACACATAGTAAAAATAATTAAAATAACTTGAACAACTTAATGATTTTAGTTACCTTAGAGCCTTGTGAAACATTATTATGAAATCATCTTGAGCTTACATGCTAAAATTTCTTCAAATTTAAGCTAACTAAGGATTTAGAAAGGTTAATCATCATGAAAAATTATCAAAACTAATGTTGATTCTTTGGTGATTTTAGATGATGCTAAACAGAATACCTATGGTTGAAGGTCTTGTAAAAGCAAAGGAAACGAGGATAAGAGGAGAACAACGGAGGCTATGCCCATAGATAAATAGTAGCATATACAAAGATTAAGCTCAAAATTTACATGTTTTTTGGATCCATGGGATGATGAGAAGAAATTTCAATCCATACTTTAAGAATGTTCTGCATAAAAAGATAAGCATCAACATAACAATCAAGATTGGAAAGTCTGCCACCACTAGCAACAATAAGAAGATTCATCTTCATCGAATTTTTGAAGGCCTCTGTAATTTTGCAAACTTTGATGTCTATCCAGTCTTTTCATCATTTTGTAATACATCCACTTGAATAAAATTTTGTAATGTGACATTCCAATTTTGTAATGGTAGCCAATCTAGTCTTGGTCACCCCATAATTAATGGGTAGTGCATCAATGCATCTTAGATGCATTGACATAGCCTCGTTGATGCATCCCCATTGATGCATCCTTGTTGATGAAGCCCCATTGATGTAGCTAAATGCATTAACACATCTCCGTCGATGCAATGCTTATATTTTCCTATAAATATGGGAGCATCTACTACATATTTGGCATCATTTGGTTAGTAGTGTAGCCAAAATCTTACAGTTTTCTCCAATAATCCTAGCAAACAGTTAGTAAGTGCCTGTAGTGTGGATTTGAGTCAATTGTATAATGTCTTATTCAAGTGGCATTGTACCTAGACACATTCCATAAACAACAGTAAGATCAAGATTAATTTCTATCCATTGCAGCACTTTGACTTAGAATAGATTGAATTTTAATGCAATTTACTTTTGATGTACCTAGTTAATATTTACATTTTCATGCATATTAACCAATTGGTGGAATGAGCGCAACCAATTTAAAGTGTAAACACATATTCACTTAGTAATCCCAGCAACATTGTTGCTTGGTTTCTCCAGTAGCATAACACTTGGTAATCCTAGTAGTGGATACGTGAGTTCATGACATATGCGACAAGCTGAGAATGGACACTCATCATCCTTCGGCTAGCTTAGAATTTATCTTATTAATTAATTAATTAATTTCTATATTATCATTCAATTAGTTTAAGGGTTGCACAACATTAATAATCATATGCCTCACTTTGAACTAAACCATACGTGACCAAACTACCACTAGTCCAAGTGAGAAGATAGTGACCTATGATCAATGCTTAATAATCTAGATATGACATTAGTCCCATCCATGGAATTTGACCAAATTTCATGTGAACACTTGTGATTCGTATGGTTGGGCATAGGGAGTACCCACTGCTCATCACTTGTGAATCCTCAAGAACTACTTTAGAGAATTTGTCTTGCCTTATGATATGTAAGCAATGAGTGTGTGTAATGAATTGGCACAAGGCTTGTACTTCTAAAGGTAATAAATCACACTCGCATAATAACATTGAGTAAGGCGTTTGCATCCTCACCTTAAACTCATCAAGAAGAAAACTTTTTGTGCTCTTTCAATATCTTTTCAAAGTTAGCACTAAGTCTAAATCCCCAAACAACACATCCATACAACATAGTAGGATAGAGGATAGTCTAAAAAATTAATTCCAAATTCAAAGTCCTAAATTTTTGCACTTATTCTTGAAAGCATAGAAAGCCTTGAAATCTCTTGCTATTTTGTATGCACTTTCTTCACATGTAATTGTCAACATAAATGAGACCCAAATATTTAAAAGAATCTACTAGAAGGTCTGACTATTCATCCTACTCTGTTATGTCTTGCAACAAATTTTATAAACCTAGGAACTACAAAATCTACAAAACCAACATCTTCCCAAGTTTTAACAAAAAGAAAATATCAAAGTTATTAAAGAAGCTAATATTATTCAAAGAAATAACTTTATTTGCAACTCCACCATCAATGTTAAGAAATCCACACCTTAAAGGGCCTATAAATTTTTGAATAATTTTTGGAATACTACTTATTTGTAATTACTACCATGTTGCTAGCATTTAAGTATGCTACAAAACCTTGTTCATAAGCTGCCTTAATCTTTTTCCATTATTGAACCCTTTTTGGAAGTTCATTTTGAGTAGGATCCTCATTTATTCAAATACTTTTCTCATTCTCACTTTGCTTCAAGTAGCTTTGATGTTTCCAAATGTGCACTTTATCTTCTACCACACAAAACTTAACAATTACATGTTGAGGCTTTTCACGTCATTTCCTTAGAATCCTTGAAAACTTTTCTAATTTTCAAAGAAGTTATATGCATATTGATAAATCATGTTTTTCATAAGCTTCACTATCAAAGCAGCCACAATATCGGGTACACGATATCGTGGCCTAAGATGCGATATCAAACACACAATATCACAAAATACTCTCGAGCCTATAAATACAGCCCCTGGGCACACAATTCGGAAGTAGTTTTTAAAGTCAAGTAGTGCAATTCTTGTAGTTTGTTCATTTGAGAGTTAGAATATTTTCCAAGTGCCCACAGTAGGAGGTCTAAGTGTAACCAGATCTTTATTCAAGCATTGATGTACCTGAGCATACCATTGTATTGGAAATAAAGACGAGCTATTTAATTCATCCTTGCAACACTTGAGACTTTCTTTCTTTATGCATTTACATATCGTGATTTCATGTAGTTTACATTAATGTTATTCATTTAGCAATTAATTTTGATTAATTAAGCCACTAATTAGAATACATAACCATGATCCCTTCAAACATATGTGTGACACTTGGTAGCTCAAAAATGCCTAGCGTTTGACAACCCAACAGTGTTTACACAAAGTTCAAGATGTGTCCGAGAAGTGGGGACGATTACTTGTGTTAGGCTAGATTAGAAAATAGTTTACCTAGCATTTAACTACTCTTACTTTTATTCTTGTTTTAGGTGATCAAATCAATAAAACATAAAATGATAAAAATCTTATGCCTTGGTCACACTTAACCATACACTTGAATTTCACAAGTGGAACTGGGAAGACAATGAACAGACAACACAAACTCACTGTTTAGCTCTAGCATACTTCGTAATTAAAGTTTGTAGAATTTGAATGAATCACACGTGAATGCCTATGATTTGTATGGTTGGGAATAGGGGTACCTCATCACTCATCATTAGCACCATTGCTAGGGACTTTAGCTCTACGTGAACTATCTAAACTTAGTGAAACTTAGTAACCTCGTTGTTCAAACCCTAAGAGTCAAATCTTACAAAAACAAAAATTATTATTACAACTAAATTAAATATTAACTGCACACTGCATATAAATTCATTAACATAAAATGTCTTCTTCTCACAAGAGTCTATCTCCGCCCATGGTAGACCAAGTGCCTCAACAATACCGGGTGGTATATGCTCATCCCAATGAGTATGTACTAGACTTTACCTTTATCTTACATAAAGATGAAATGTTGTGGTGGCATAACATGGAAGGAAACACTGTGTTACCACCAGATCAATCTGTTCCAGCTATGCTCTAGCTAATTCTTGCACAACATGTACTTCAACATCTTCACGGGGAGTACGAGATGCAAGATCTCGATTCAAGGAATTATCATCCCATTGAAGCACAAAGGTTAAGGGATCATCAACTAGAGCACCAACACAAGCTTGTGAAAGGCAAAGGGTCAAACACTTTTCCACCTTCGCTTGGCCCATTGGATGAAGGTGAACATTTCTCTAGGGGCTTTTCCTTTGGTGATACTCCTCTCTTTGACTTTGGTCAAGGGGCCCTCAACCAGAATGTGTAATCCACAATTCATAATCCAGGTTCTGGTTAAAATGGATTCAATGACAAAAATGGATATAGAGGAGCAAGTCATGATAAGGGGGCAAATGGAGGTCACGATCGTGATCATGATCACAATCATTGAAGAAAGGCTAGTAGGTGTCGGCACGATGCAAGTTATCCTTCCTCTTCCCCTTCATCATCATCGTCTTCTTCATCTAGCTCAGATTGTGGTCGCAGAGGGCATGACTATGATGGAGGTGACTGATAGGACCAAAAAAAATAGAAGGGACCATTAGCATAGTCGCAATTGAAGGCATGGGCAATCTAGGGAGACCCACTACCATGAAAGAAGGGTTAGTAGAGAACATCGTAGGCACCATCACCATGGCCTTAATGAGCCTCTACTTGCCACTTGGAGTATGTTAAACATTGCAGAGGCCATGAGGATTCCAACAAGGCACATAAAGGATAGAAGAATAAAGAGGCTGGACATGAACAACATCCCTCAGTTTGAGGAAGGCTATGATGCTAATTCGCAAAATCATCTCCAAGCCTTCCAAGATACATGTGCCTTGCAAAATATTGAGAATGACTGGTAGAAGTTGAAATTATTTCTAAGGACACTCATTAAGGAAGCAAAAAATTAGTATCGGTCCTTGGAGCTAGAATCAATTAGGCAATGGAGTACGATGTTAGAATTTTTCAATGACAAATATCAAACATACTCCCAAGTATCCAATCTGAGGAAGTAGATCCAAGGGTGGAAACAAGGAAACCATGAGCCCTTGGATGTTGCTATTGGCTGATACTACTCTCTATTGCATAAGTGTCTTGGCCATGGATACTCTTAGCTTGATCAACTCTGCCATATCATAGATGGGTTGTCGTCAAAAACAAGGAAAACCCTTGGCATCTATGCCCAAGGGAGATTGACAAAGTTAAGCACCCATCGAATCCAAAAGTTAATTGAGCAAGTAGCCAGGGAGGAGGGAGAATTAAGAAAGTGAGAAAGTGTAGAGGAATACAACAAGGATCTTTCTATTTGAAAAAGGGAGGTTCGATTTTGTGACAATGAGGATGAGTTAACCAAGGATGAGATGGTTAATTAGAAAACCTTGCCACTCTAGAAATTGCAATTCAAAATCATGGCTAAGGCTGACTAATTATGAAACTCCATGGACAATAAGTTTCACGCTATCTTAAAAATTGCTGAAGAGTCCAAGGAGCAAAGTGGTGAGCATGAGTGTCGGAGATGTAAGGAAGCTGAACGTGCCATATCTAAGGGTAAGGGTAAGATGGTTGCGGGGTTGTAGATAGCAAATCAGATGATGATGGTGGGTGTGACATGTTCCAGTATGAACATTCCAAGGGATGTTATCCAATTATGTCACACTTGTAGGAATCTAGAGTGTATGCCTTACATCCATGACTTGCACAAAGGTAAATACCAAAAATATTGCCTTATCCACAAGGCAACTCTCAACAGTTTCACCAACCACAGCAATACTATCTAAGTGGAACTCCACCACAACCTTATGAATTGTACCAGTAGTGGCAACAACCACAATCATGGACGTTGGCACCTCCAAGACAACAATACTGCTACCGACAACCAGATCCCTATGGTTGTTATGTTCAGCAACCTTCATCTCCATGGGACTCCTCTAGTCATGTTGCTTCTTACCAACCTCACCACTACCCTCTTGAAGTGTACCAACCACCATATCTAAGGAGGGATTCCACCTACTATCCTCATGCTCCTCCTATTCCTGCACCTACTCCTCTGCCTCTTGCATAGCTTTCACCTACTCCATCCATGCAGGGTGAATTGCCTGCCTAACCATAGTAAAGAAATGCTACGAGGGCAGTTAATCTACAACCGATTAACCAACCAAGTGGGTTGAAACCATGATCAAAGAAAATACCCTTCTTTCAACCTTGCAATCCACCAAAGCCCTCAAACACATTAGTGGTTGGTAGCGCTACTCCTCCACCTCACTTTTATCTGAGTCCTCTTCAAAGAAAAATCCCTCTCGAATCCATACTATAATGTTAACCCATGCTATATCTAATTGGATTCAAATTAGTAACCTGCCTAGGAAGTTAGCTGATCCCAAGAGTCCCTTAGTATATTTGTAAATTATTGGGAATGAGCCTTGTAAAGCTATTCTTAACTATAGTTCCAGTGTTAATATGATCTCGCATGAGATGTACATTACGTGGAACATTCCTCCCTTGAAGAAGAACAACATTAGGCTAGAGCTGGTAGACTAGTCCATCACTATTCCATTGGGACTGGTAGAGGACTTTGTAACCATCATTTCTGGGTGGTCATATCCTATTGACTTCCTAGTAATCAAGGTGAAGAACTACAAGGGGGACTTCCCAATTATTATGGAAAAGGCATGGTTAAGCATTATTGATGCCAAAATGGGCATTAGAGATATTTCCTTAGAGATATCTAAATAAAATGAATTTGGAAAGATTGAGAAAAAGAGGGTTCCATGTATTATGTACAATGATTCAGGGTGACATTGTGTGTAGAAGTTATAGTCAGTGAAGTGAACATCTATCTCTGCATGCAAGTAGTGTGCACCAAAAGCTAAAATCCAAAGATGTCTATACGCGACAGCCATAAAACAAGAAGGCACCCAGTGGCTAACAACTAATTCTAGCAGTAGTACATTGTGCATGGAACCTACTGAGGGCCTAACATGTGAATATGTTGCAAGTATGGATGAACTCGAGCAAGTTCATCACCATCTCTCTGAGGGAGTAAATGATGATATCAATTAGGAATAGTTGCAGATTCTTGACAATTTCAAATAAGAACCCCTTGAATTAAAGACATTACCAATCAAAATGAAGTATGTGTTCTTGAAAAATGGAAGACCAGTCATTATCAATGCCAAGCTTACTGCAGGACAAAAGAAGATGTTGATGAAGGTTGTGGAAAAATGGTCAGTAGCCTTTGCTTGGTCATATTCTGAGCTCATTGGAATAGATCAAAGAATATACCAACACCATATATACACTGACCCTGCCATTAAGCCAAAATGACAACCGCAATGGCATTTGAATCCCAAATTAAAGCATATTGTCAAAGAGGATACTGAGCAACTCCTCAAGGTGGGATTCATCTACCCTATTGTAGATAGTGAGTGGGTTAGTCCACTCGTGATCATGTCCAAGAAAGAAGGAAAATGGTAGGTGTGCATCAACTTTTGGCTACTTAATATGGAAACTTTCAAAGATCATGTTCCATTGTCTTTTGTTGAGCAAGTGTTGGACATCATTTCTGGGCATTGCTATTACAGCTTTTTAGATGGTTATAATGGCTATAACCAAATCTAGATCACACCAAAGAACCAAGCAAAGATAACTTTCACAAGTCCTTGGAGGACTTTTGCTTATCATTAAATTCCATTTGATCTATTTAATGGCCCAGCTACATTCCAACGATTAGTCCTCAGCATTTTCCAACAGCAAATGGGTAATGGGATAGAATTATTCATGGATGACTTTTCTACCTACAGAGCTATGTTCGAGCAAGCCCTAAACTATCTTAAGCAAGTGTTGAGGAGATGTGTCAAAACAAACCTCCAACTCAATTGGCAAAAGAGCCATCTTTTGGTCCAAGGAGGCATAGTCTTAGGGCACCGTATCTCAAAAGCAAAAATCGAAGTGTACCTTGAAAAGATAAGGGTCATTTAAGGAATAACCCATCAATCGAAAACAATTAAAGAACTACAGTCATTCCTTTATCATACTAGCTACTACTAGTGCTTCATCGAGAATTTTTCCAAAATCACCAAGCCATTTGTTAAATTAACAAAGAAAGATGCATCATTTGTCTAGACCCCTGCATGTGAAATAGCATTTCAACAACTAAAACAGAAGCTTGTTGAAACCCCAATTCTACAAGCACCTGATTGGTCCAGGTCGTTTCATGTAATCACTAATGCATCAATTATGCTTTGGAAGTAGTGCTCATGTAGTTGGATGATCAAAAACGTTGATATTACATTCACAACACAAGTTGAAGTATCGTAAATGCACAATTGAACTACACCACTATGGAAAAGGAGTTAATGGTGGTGGTGTTTGACTTAGAAAATTTTAGGAACTATGTGCTTTATTATAAAGTGTTTTTGCACACATATCATAGTGCCATCTTATTTTTAATGAATAAACCAATGATGAGCCCCCATGTCATATGGTGGCTCGTGATTTTGCAAGTGTTCAATCTCACAATGGTAGATCGAAAGGATGTGGAAAATGTGGTCGTTGACCACTTATCATGGCTAAGATGGGATGACAAGGAGAAAGAGAGTCCCTTGTCTGATTAATTTCCTGATGAATATCTCTTTGCAAGGGCTACTAATGCACAAATGCCCAATGAACCAAGATGGTATGATACCATTCTCACTTATCTGCTTAAGCAAGAACTGCCACAAGGGCTAGACACCCAAAAGAAACAACAATTTCTTTACCAGGTTAAGCATTTCATGGAAATCAACAGGAATCTTTACAAAGTATGTCCTGATAGCCTAGTACACTAGTGTGTCCCTGACACGGATCAACTATGCATTTTCCAAGATGTTCATGAAGGTCCTTGTGGGGGGCCATTATGTTGAGAGACACACAACCATCAAAGTCCTCATGGTAGGATATTACTAGCCAACAATCTTTAGGGATACACACTAATTCATCCATGCTTGTGATCATTGTCAAAGGGATGGTGGAATGATAGCTCAAATGGAGGGGCCACAATAATGGATTCAGCCTCTCAAGCCATTCGATATTTGGGGCATTGAATTTATGGGTCCCATCATGCCTTTGTCAAATGGAAAGGCATATATAATAGTCGTGCTTGACTATTGCACTAAGTGGGCAAAAGCAACAGCTGTCACCAACTATACATCACTACTGCTGCTCAGTTTGTACAATAGAATATCATAAATAGGTTTGGTATGACTTGTGCATTAATTTCTAACAATGGAACTCATTTCACAGGTGCCACTTTCCAAAAACTTATGCAGCTCTTAGGGGTTAAGCACAAACCCACAACACCTTATCACCCTCAAGCCAATGGTTAAGCTGAGGTCACTAATCGGGAGATTACAAAAATTCTAACACCCACTATTAGCAAATACCGAAGGGACTGGAGCACCAAATTAAATGATTCCCTTTGGGCCTATTGCTCCACATACAAGATTTTCATAGTTTATTCTCCCTATGAGCTTATGTACGAAAAACTACCATCACTACCCATCTAATCCGAGCTCCATACACTCTCTACAGCTTATGACCTTAACATGGATCTAAGTCTAGCACAAAAGGAAATATTAATGAACTTTAACTTGCTAGATGAAAATTAGTTAATGGCCCTATCATCCAACAAAATGCGTAAGGCATTCAAGAAGAAGCACCATGACCTCAAAATAAGAAAAGTCAAATTTCAACCAAGAGATAAGGTTCTCTACTAGAATCCTGCACATGTACCTCAATGAATCAAATTTTAAACATTATGGAAAGGACCTTACATTATTGATGAGACTTTTCCATCTGGGGCCATGATTATCTATAAACCTAACAATCCAAACAAAAAACAATTAGTCAACATCCAACAACTGAAACCTTTTCATGAGTCCAAGCCAACCAACTCAACAAACACCTTGTCAAATGGATAGTCACACTCAATCTTTCAAATCTCCCCCTACCAACTTAGTCACGGGGGAGATGGTTATCCATACTAACACTTTACATGGCTCCTTAGTCTTTTGACTTTTTTTTTTACACATTTTTAGTTTTACAACTTTTTGTGTTCATATTCTTCATTTTACATCTTTTTGTTTTTCAGGTTATTGATTTTTTCTAAGTTTTTGTTTTACACCATTGTTACTATATTTTATATTTCTTTAATACTCTTTTACTTTCTTTTATATTTTCTTATGTTTGGCATAATTCTCTACTCTTTTTGCTAATAAGGTGCCAGGTACAATGGTAATGTGCTACTCAATGGTGGTATGTATCATTTGTGATTTGATTGTTGATGTTTGGTTTTTGACTTTGAATGTCATTGCTAACAACTAGGACATGGTTTCTTTTCATGTAACAGGCAATGAGTCCACATCATCCACCCATCCACACACTCTATCATTTTTGTTGTTTTGGAAATGTGCAATCCCTTTTTCATTAATATAACCTTAATAAATTTGTGACTTGTGTAGTTTCCAAAATTGGGAAGGAATTAAAGGTTTGGATTGGGTGTGGCTTCAAAGGGATGTGGTATTCTTCATGCTTTTTCATTTTCCTATGTGCAGGGATGTTCTCGTGAACTTCTCACTATTCTGCATCATCTCACAACAAGAAGTCGAATAAGTCCTTGCATGGTGTGCTCCTCATCAAAGAGAGAGAGAGAGAGAGAGAGAGAGATGACGATTCAAAGCACACGCCTTGGACAAAAAAATGCGAAAACGCATGGGTCTTTACATGGTGTGGTTCCCATTTAAAATAATAATAATAATAAATATGGAAATTCAAAGCACACCCATTAGACCAAATAAAAGGGCTACAAGCACTGGTTATAGTACTTGTCTTGTCTCCTCTAACTAAGGTCCTTTCTCACTTCCTACTTCTTCTTCTCCAATTTAGAATGATGGTTGTTTTGTGGTAGCATTCTTGTGTCTCAGGGGATGGACTAGTATTAGAATGTTGATGCAAAGTCATTGAAAGTGGTTTGTTTTGGTCTGGACTAAGGATGGACACTACAGAGTCATTTAATCATGAACTCGATAAGGGACCTCATGTGACCATAATGAGGAACTCCATTCCATTCTCTCTCTCATCCATCTATGCTTTTCATGCCTCACCTCACTACTGGTTTCATGTTTTGATCTGATGTTCTAGTTTGATGTGTCGAGCTTCTCAGTTAGTTACTTCTGGGTTTTTGTACTTAACTTTTCATAACCATTAATCATCCATGGTGCCCAAAAAATCCTTGGTTTGAAGTTATGCAAGGGCATAAAAGGCCTATGCCTACTTTGGGGAGGACCCACTTGCATATCTTTTGGTTTGGTTAAGTTAGGTTCTTTAACCTTAGACATTTTTACAATCAAATTTTTTTCATTTACTCCATTAATGTCATCTAAGTGTGTGCATCTTCACAATTTTTTTTTAGTGAGTTCCTTCTTTTTATTGTTGTGAATTTCTATACCCTCTTTCTGGTATTCCTTGTGTTAAGCTTTTTCTGAATTTTATGGACCACTTCTCTTACTTAACCCATTTTTTAGTCTTCCCATTAACATTATCAAGCAACCAATCTACCATAATCACAACTTAGCTAAATAAAATCAATGATGAGAAAAGGTATTTAACTGCTATGTGTTACACTTTATATACTAATCCTTGATTTTGTTGTGATTGTAGTGGGGAGCATGGACTAGAAGCAGGACTGTCTTCACCAAGGATGATGCCATAATATCACTCATGGAGATTGTTCATGACTACTAGATCTCTTCTACCTCTCCCTCATTCTTTTATTGCCAAGAGGGGTTGGATGTCATTGGATCCAAGGGTGTTCTTTCCTACTGCCATGAACACCCAGTTTTGTACACAATTGTAATGTTGTGTGCTCGAGCACTTCTGCATTTGTCTATTTCCTCTATGTCACTCTACATGTTAATCAAACATTCCATACCTCCTAATATATTTTATAAGGGACTTGTTCCCCTTATACTTGAGGATAAGTTTTCATCTAGTCGTGGGGGTATGATAAATCATGTTTTTCATAAGCTTCGCTATCGGAGTGCCCACAATATTAGGTATACAATATGGTGGCCCAAGATACGATATCGAACATACAATATCGTGAAGTACTCTTGAGCCTCTAAATACAGCCCCTAGGCACACAATTTGGGAGTAGTTTTTGAAGTCAAGTAGTAAAATTCTTACAGTTTGTTCATTTGAGAGTTAGAATATTTTCCAAGTGCCCACAACAGGAGGTCTAAGTGTAACCGAATCTTTATTCAAGCATTGATATACCTGAACTTACCATTGTGTTGGCAATAAATAGGAGCTCTTTGATTCATCCTTGCAGCACTTGAGACTTTCTTTCTTTATGAATTTACATATCATGATTTCATGTAGTTTACATTAATGTTATTCATTCAGCAATTAATTTTTATTAATTAAGCCACTAATTAGAATACATAAGCACAACCCCTTCAAACATACATGTGATACTTGGTAGCTCAGAAACACCTAGCGTTTGACAACCTAGCAATGTTTACATGAAGTTCAGGATGTGTTTAGGAAGTGGGGACAGTTACTTGTGTTAGGATAGATTAGACAATAGTTTACCTAACATTTAAGTACTCTCACTTTTATTCTTGTTTTAGGTGATCAAATCAATAAAACATAAAATGATAAAAATATTATGCCTCAGTGACACTTAACCATACACTTGCATTTCACAAGTGGAATTGAGAAGACAATGAACAGACAACATGAACTCACTATTTAGCTCTAGCATACTTGGTAATTAAAGTCTACGGAATTCAACCAGATCACACGTGAACGCCTATGATTTGTATGGTTGGGCGTAGGGGTACCTCATCACTCATCACATATCATTTATAATTTCTTCAACTTTCTTAAACAAAGTTTCATCAATTTCATCCTCTATCTCTAGGATACCTATAAAATGCAATTTTTTTTTCTTTTTCTCTTTTTTCATCTTCCTCTTTCAAAGCTTGTACAATTGAAGGTCCAGTCTTTATCTTTATTCCTTCAATATTAGATTCACTTTTATTTTTCTGCACCTTGGGTTCAAGTTTTACCAAATTTAGCAAAATTTATTCATTATTCTTTGGATCATCACATGTCTCCTTTTTTAATATTCTCTTGGAGGGTTGATAGCCTTAAAAAAATTCTTTGTTTTGTTCATGGATTTCATCCATCAATGCCATTTTGCTAATCGTATACTCCCATTGTGCAGCTGAAATTTCTTTAAGAGCAGTTGAATTTAGAGATTTTTTCTATGTACCTTATTATGATGCCATGATAAAATTTCAAATTTCTTAGGTAGATGGCTCAACCTCTTCAACAACAAATCCTTACTCATAGAATAACAATTAATTTGGCCAACCTTTAACTATTTTTCTATTGTCTTTGACCAATATCCTTTTTAGAATCTTGATCATAAAATCCTAATGTTCTAGTTTGAACACCCACCATTATATATGTTACAACATCTATAGTCAATGTATTTTAAAACATCTACCAAAGAAATGATTATTAAGGCAAAGCTATAAATTTTTGAGGATTGTCAGCTATATGTACTCTCATGTTGTACAACCAACACCATATTTTTTGTATAACTCAAATTCACAACATGTTACAACTACCTTGTTTGATTCTTGTTTTTTACCAATTTTTTTCAAAAAAATATTTGACATGTGGGAATATAATAAGCCATTTTGGTGGTACTTAGGGATGTATGACAAGTAGTTAGGACACTCATCTCTCTGTTGGAAGGTTGTAGGTTCAATACTTACCTCTATTTTTAAGTGTGGTAGCAATGGAGTACCCTTGTGGTGGGATCTTTATTATCATTAGTGGGTCACATTTATCGTGTTGTGTGGGTAGGGGTTGCACTACCACCCCTGAGTTATCTTCCCTAAAAAAATAAAATAAAATACATTTGATGACAATTTTGTATCTTTTGTAATCTCTTAACATGTTGGCGATCAATAAGATACACTTTGATTATAATTGAGACCATGTTTTGGTAAGTGATTGATGAAGCGGTTACTCTAATTATTAGAGTGGTTACTCTAGCAGTTACTCTAATTATTAGAGTGTGTACTCCAGAAATTACTCTAATTATTAGAGTAGTTACTCCCAAGTTTATAAATACAGCACCTAAGTGCACAATTGGAAGAATGGTTTTTTAGCAATCAAGTAGGGAAACTCTTATAGTTTGTCCATTCGAAAGTTAGAATATTTTCCAAGTGCCCATAGCAGGAGGTCTAAGTGTGAATGGATCTTTATTCAAGCATTGATGTACCTGAGCACACCATTGTGTTGGCAATAAAGATGAGCTCTTTGATTCATCCTTGCAGCACTTGAGATTTTTTTTCTTACGCATTTCTTTTATTTTATTTTCTTATGCATTTATTTTATTTTATGAACTTTACATTCATGTTATTAGCACAGCAATTCATTTTGATCAATAAAGCAAATCGTTAAATTACACAAGCACGATCCCTTCGAGCATATATGTGACACTTGGTAGCTCAGAAACGATTAGCTTTTGACACCTCAACAATGGTTGCACGAAGTTCAGGATGTGTCTAGGAAGTGAGAACACCATAGTCTACTTAGCAATTAATTACTCTCACTTTCATTCTCATTTACTTAGCTTTTATTTACTTTAATTGTTGATTATTTATTATTGTCTATCTAGTTAATATTTCCTTTATCATCAATTACACTTCATGTTGCTAACGCGGAATGAGTACGACTTAATCACGAACATTTAAGTGTAACTACTTGGTAACTTAGTATCGTATCTAGTAGTGCTCAAGTAATGTGTGCTTGGAAATCTCAAAAGTAGTACATGAGGTCCAAGATGTGTATGGATGATGAAGGACAGATGCTCATCGCACTTAGGCTAGCTTAAATTTTACTTTATGTTGCCTATTAGCTTAGTCAAGATTGTTTCCCATTGTCTCTAGGAGTAGCCTAATTTAGAATCACATCATACATCTCACTTTGGACTAAGCCATACATGACAAAACAAATACTAGTCCAAGTGGGAAGACAACGAACTGTGATCAACGTATGATTGTCTAGGTGCCACAACTAGTCCATCCGCAGAGTTCGACCAGATCATGAGTATATGTTGGTATTTGTATGGTTGAGCGTAGCGGTACCTCGCTACTCATCAGTGATGCTAGTTTGTCTATCCATGTGAGGTAGTGATCTCTTTCCCCCTCCACTTTTCCTTATCTTAGACAATGCTCCATTACTTTTAAAGGTATTAAAATCATATAATGCTAATGGTAAAGAATCTCAACGTAAGGTCAATTGTGATGGATAACTTGTTAGACCATTTATCTCATCATTTTTTATTGGATATTTTAATCCTACAAAAGTTGGTATTTTGTAAAAGCTTTCTATTACTACCTCCAGTTCTTTTGCTATTATAAGTTTAAGGTTAGAGGTTGCAAGTTATGCAAATGTTATTAAGACTAGGATCATTCTCCCTACAAATAATTAATTTTCATTACAAGCTATTTATGTTGACACTCATCACATCGAGGGGTGTAGGGTAAGTAGTCAGGATACTCATCTCCCTGTTGGAAGGTTATGGGTTCGATTCTTGCCTTTACTTCCTAATTTGATAGTAGTGGAGTAGACTTATGATAGAACCCTTTTCACTAGTGGATCACATCTAACATAATGGGTTGTCTAATCTTAAAAAGAATAATAATATTAAACAAAATTAGAGTATATCAAATCATTGAAGAGAGAATCTAAAGAAAAAGCCTAATGGTTTTAAGAATGCCTTTTGAGGTTTCCATCCTTATAATTAATCTTAAAAAACCTCCCCTCTAGGGTAGGAAAAGGATCAAACCTTATCCTTACTCAAAAGCATCCTCACAAGTTTTCACTTCTCACTAAAGAGTTCTTGTAAAGAAATTGAGAAAACTCTTTGTACAGAAAAAAGTTTACATGAATTAGAGATAAAGAACAAATAGCAACAAAAGTTAAAAGCTTTCCATCATTGAGATTCCAAAACAAAAATAAATTAATACTAAATAACACATTAAAAATTTTACATATATCACATGTAGTAGCTAGAGAGAGTTAGTTGAGACTGAAAAAAATGCACAAAAACCAAAGAAACTATAAAACATGGAAGAAGCTTATAAACATGGACTGCAAATAAGACAAAAATGATAGAAATTGGAAGCATCACAGAGCACTTGCAAGAAATTTCACCTCTTATCAGTGTGCTTTTGGTGCTAGATACATGTCAAAAATAGGGATGGTAAAAAAAAATTTATACGAAGAACATGTCATTTTCTGAAAGAAAATAGTGGACACATGTTGAAAAGAAAAAAAAATAATAGTAAGCAAATGTTGGAAAAAAATGGCAACCCTCATATTTGCAAGTGCAAGGGCAGGCCAATAGTCTAAAGATTAAAAATTCTAAACATTAGAAGTGAATCTAGTGCAACATTAGAAACTTCCATAGTTCAAAATTTTCTCTAATAAAAAGAGCGTGGAGTAGAGTAGGTTCATGTGAAGTAGAAACTTTGCATTGTACTATTTGATCAATTGGATGTTCTTTGAAATGACTTGCGCACATACAATCTTGTTGATAAGAGTCTAAGCATTGATGAACTATGTTTTTCTGATGAATCTAAATCTAGATCAACTCGCAAAAGCAATGGAAGAAACAATAGTAATGGCATAATTATCATTACTGCTCTTTGATCTAGAACTCAAACAACCTTGAGGATGTCTAACATGAAGACTGTAATCAAGCACAAAGTCTAGAACCTGAAAGATTTTAGATGCTATATTTAGCCAGCAATTGCAAAGGGAAAAGAAGTTTTATGAGTTAAAAACTTTATGTGGATCAGATGTAGTAGCTAAAGAAAGTTAGTAGAGTCTAAAAAAAATATAGAAACATAGAAAAATCTACTAAACATAAACTACAAATGAAGAAAAAATGACAAACATCAAAAGCAATATGAAGCACTTTTGGGAAATTTCATCCCTTATCAACATGTCTTTGATGCTAGATGGCTACCAAAAATTGGGATGGCAACAAACAATTTATAGAAAGAACATTACCCATATGATGTTGGGATGATGACAAGATAATGATAAGAATATTCTCTACATAAGTCTAATTGATTTCTTTTTTGTGCTAAAGATGAAATTAAAATATCACGTAAATAGATGTTGTAAATTTGTAATTATTTGTGTAATGAAATGAAATGAATATTTACTACATTTGAAGATCCATAGGATCTATTGAAGAGATATTACATTTTCATGAAAAATAAAGAATGCCTTTACAAATTGCAAGTACCAATAGGGGCATCAAACATAAATCATATAGGCTTTTTTTTGTAACATTATAATGTTATCTCAAATGAGTAGTTACAAAAGAAACACATGTAACTCATTTTTAAGGGCTTCTAATTTGCACAACTCATAAATACACTCTTCTCATGTGCATTGAATTCATTTTTCACTTTTAATTTTAAAATTATGAGAACCTAAGTGTAACATGCTAATAGCATTCCAATACTTGATGGGAATAGCAACTGAGAGATAGTGAGCTTTTACATCTAGTTTATTAGATCTAATGTGGTGTAAATAAAATTACCTCTTGCCTTCTAATGAGTCATGAGTTGTTGGCTGCGATATTGAACCCACGATATCACATACGTGATATCATAGCCTAGACGCGATATTGGATACACTATCGCGGTCTGTCTCCTCATCTATAAATAAGAGTTAGGCAAATTTGGTTAGAGAGCTAGTTTTAGTATTAAGGTAGGAACCTTTTGTCAGTTTTTCCTCTCAACCCTTTCTCCTAGTGCATGCCCATAGTGTGATGATTGTAATTGTACGACGTCCTTATTTGAGTGTGACGTACTTGGACACGCACATGACTGGCAATAAAGATCTAGATTACTTCATCATTGCAGCATCCACTTAGCTTAATTATTTAATTGTTATTGTTATTTATTTCTTTCTTAGTTAATATCTCTCTACCCTTACCTCCTAGGAACACGGAATGAGTACGATTTAATCACGAGCATTTAAGTGTGACTACTTGGTAACCCAATAGCGTACCTAGGCCATGCGCTTGGTAATCCCAGTGGTAGTCATGCACGAGGTCCAAGATGTGTATGGATGATTAAGGATGGATGCTCATCACACTTAGGCTAGTTTAGATTCTCTCTCACCCTCTCTCTCCTAGCTTAGTTGATATTATTTCCCATCATACCCAGGAGTAGCATTAGTGTAGGAACACATCATACATCCCACTCTGGACTAAACCATATATGACAAAGCTAATACTAGTCCAGGTGGGAANAATTTCACAACCATGCCTCTCCTACAAGACTACGATAATGCCACATCTAGTGAGGCAATTCATTGGAGAACCAACGAATTATATGACAATGAAGATTGGAGTACACAATCCAAGGTGGGGATTTCTTATACACATAAAAGAAGGCAGCATCGTCCCAATGCACGAAAGCATAACTTACTCAATGATGATGAACCCCTACTAGCCACTACAAGCCTAACGCAAATAAAAGAGGTTGTTCGAATCTCCCATAGGCATCGTAAAGAGAGTCGCCTACCCAAGCTCAATTTAAACAACTTCCCTAATTTCTTAGGAGGCTATGACTTAGATCCACAACAACATTTACAAGCCTTCTACGATGCCTGTGCATGGAACAACATTGATAACGGTTAGCAAAAACTCAAGATCTTTCCTATGACACTCATTGGCCAAGCAAAAGTATCGTATAGATCATTAAAACCAAATTCAATTCAACATTCGTCAACAATGGTAGAACTCTTTAACAAAAGATATCAAACCTACGCAAAAGTGTCGGCCTTGAGGAAACAAATCCAAGAGTGGAAACAAGCACAACATGAACCCTTGGACATGGCCTTAGAAAGATATTATGCACTATTAAATAACTATCCAGGCCATGAGTTCTCTGAGGAAAGGGTAATGTACCATATCATTGATGGGCTTCATAATGAAACAAGAGAGACCCTAGGGATGTATGCCTAAGGTCAACTATACGAACTACGAGCCCATCAATTCCAAGAGCTTATTAAGCGGGTAGCAAAAGAAGAAGGAGAAATGGCTAGATGGGCGAGTGTTGAAAAACATCAACAGGACCAAAATCTTAACTTAAAAGAGGTCCATAATCACAAAAAGGAGAAATCAACCCATCTCAAGGAGGAAGAACCATCTTTGCCAATACAACAATCATTAGATGAAATCGAGGAAAAGATCAATAAGATGCTGGAATGGATGCATAAAAAGTGTGGAGAATATATCAATATTATTGAAGATAGAGTTTTGACAACCCGAGAAGCAGGATAAAATATCATTAGATAATCGGAAAGAATGGATGAGGAAAATAAGAGCTTGAAGCATTTGACAATGAAGATTGGAGTACGCAATCCGAGGTGGGGATTTCTTATACACATAAATGAAGGCAGCATCGTCCCAATGCACGAAATCATATGTATGAATGCAACATTTGCCTATACGATCACCCCAAGGGTCAATGCCCAATCTTGTTACATTTATATGAGCATTGGGGAAGCACGTTACACCCAGAGTTTGTATAGAGATACTGTGTTCGATCATAATGGCAACAATCCCAATCATGGGGAAACCATCCCTAAACTGGAGACACCCTTCGTATCATCTAAATCCAAATTTTTATCTAGTCCAACATCCTATTTCCCCAACTAGGTCAATATACTCTATCTGGCTGCATTATCATTCTCCTCAATACTATTAGCCCATGTCCTCAACACAACCACCACCTTGTGTACCTTACACTTCTCCTAAATTTCAACATTCTCATCCTTTCCCTCCTTCTACATCACCACCAACTATTCTTGAAGTGTCTGCACCACAGCAACAACCCATGAACGTTACTTGTGCTACTATTGCCAACAGCAGTGAGAGACCTCCTCAACATCAAAGGTGTCCCTTCTTTAGACATGACTGTAGGAAGGGACAACATAGTTCCAAGGCCACTGCATTCTCTAACTCAGCACAAGTCCAGCACTGTGGTGCATCCTTCTCCTCGAACCCAATGCCTCATGTCACCTCATCAGGGCCACCAATTAACACTCCAACAACCATACGGCCCAATGAATATAGCCATGGAGGATGACATCTCGATCCTTGCATACCATCTTATGGTCTCAAGTATCATAGTGGGTCAACTCTCTACCTAGGAACCACATCTTATAAATTGCCCTACTATGCTTACTATAATCAGGTGTGTGAACCCTAATGGGGTAAGTATGACCAAGTTTCGACATTTCCAACATGCAAGGATCCTCATCTTTCATTTATTAATCCTCGCCATGCTCAACCGTTTAGCTATGGGGGATATTCCCCATTCTAATAACAAGAAGGATTAATAAATATTTTCCATTTTCTTTAATTTTACAATTTTTTGTTTTCCAATTTTTCATTTTTCAATTTCTTGTTTTATCTTTTTGTCTTTCTATCTTTTTTTCAGTAATCTCATCTACGAATAAAACACTCATGTGGCTCGTTGGTTGAGGTGTGTTCTATGTTATCGAGTCTCGAGTGATCAATTATTTGGACAATGAGCCCATTATACCCACTCATCCATTCTACAAATAAGAGGTTCTGTTTGAGGGTACAGTGATATTCTTGACATCCTTAAAACTTAAAATTAATTTTGTGTTGATTGTACCCAAAATAAAGAAGGATGTACCAAGAGGGAATGATTAGGGTGTGACATCAAGGGGACTTACGGATTCTCTTTGGTGACATCTATGAGAGTTATCATGCAATGTGGTTGTACTAAGATCCTTGTAGATCTAATGCAAAATGGGAGTAAGAGTAATCAAAAGGCACTCAAAAATCCAATGTTGTTCTAGGGGGTTCCACCGGAAAGACATGCACCCATGCCTGAGGGTTGGTGGCTTCTCTGGATTCAGCATTCCAAAAAATAAAAAAAAAGGAAGTGCCACAAAGCAAACATCACTCCTCCCTTGAACAAAATGCCAAGTGATTGTACGCCTTGTTGTTATGGTACTCTCATAGTCACTCATCATGGGATGAAGTAATGCAGTGTCACTGATCAGAGGAATGGACTTGGTCCTAATCTTGGAACGATGGGTTAATGATACATTAATCATGCTTTACACGCAGGATTCATTATGCCCTGGGTCAGTTACCTCATGTCCCAATCTCTACAATCCCTTCTATAGTTCGTCTCATCTCGATGTTCATGTAATTGTAGCTCGTGTCTTGTGTAGCGTAGAATTCTTATCTCATTCTGGTGATACTTACATGTGTGTGTTTTGTGGAACCAGTGTGAATTACATTTAACCCTTCTAGTGCCTACGGACATTTTAAGGTGTGGTTACGCAAGGGCATTATAGGTTGGAACCTACTTTGGGGAAGACCCACTTGCATAATTTTTGTAATTTGCACTCATAACACATCTTCCGCACATCATCTATTACCCTCAGCGTATTGTCAATGATATTCTTTCCCTTATTACTATCCCTCCGATTCAAACGTTCCTATGAACCATCACATAGCCTTTTTCTTTCCCTTATCATCTGAGGTCCTTATTAATAAATTCCACACCATCATAATTTTCATGCCTTCAAAACTAGTTGAATTACCCTGGAATCCTTTAACAATAGTCCAAATGTCCTTAGTTTACATCGTTTAATTTCAGAAAAATATTAAAAATTCAGTACATTCTATAAAGTGCCCTAACTTCGATAGGTTGCAATATCGCATACATGATATCGCGGCTGACGCAATATCGCATCCACGCTATCTCGTACACGATATCACGCTCAAAATATATATATATATATATATGTAACACCCTTGCATCTATCAACATCATTTGCAACTATTCATGCGGGGAAAGTTTTTCAAATTTCTCTCTATGACTCGTGATTATGCATCCCTTGCTTTCATATCCATAACTCGCTCACTGGTACTCTGATTTTCATTCCGTTTGAACCTACTTGAACCTGGAGTGTTCAACTTAGTCATGGGGGAGGGGCACACACCGAATATCACATAAATTTTTTGAAATTCATCATTGCCCAAAGGACATTATTAAGGATAATTAGTTATAATATTAATGATAAATGCGCCAAAAATAATTTCATCTCCTTAATTATACCAGGAAACTAGATTTGGAAACCACCTAAGAAAAGAGGATTAAATATTATAATCTTTCAGGGATATTTTCTCCTAATAATTAATGTCACATGAAGATAAAGCAAATTCATTAAGGTAAGAAGTAAGGTATAACCTAACCTTGGTAATAACCTTACTAATGATTGGCCATATGTGATTGCAGATGGCCTCGAAACGGGGACAACAGGAAGGTCCTGCTCAGGGTGTGATCAAGCGACCTAGGAGAGATGAAGAACAAGTTCCTGCCGAACAACATGCAGAGCAGGAAGAATAATCATTTAGTATCCATCAAAAAGACCCTACCACTGTACAATCAAGGTAGGTGGAAGGAGGAGTTGCTGTAGTGTCTAAATAGAGATGACATCTCACGTTGCCCCACGATTGTGTTCAGGCCATCCATGAAAGGTCCATATTAACTATAGTCATCGTGGAATTAAACTTTGGACCTTTTGTAGAATTTGCTCTGGAAGCCATTAGGGATCACCTCAAAGGTTCCCCATTATGGCCTACCCTCTCTGAAAGCGATGCCTGGTACTTAGGGGAAACATACCAATTTTGCACAACAAAGAAGAAGGCACCATGGTTAACATTTGTGGTGTGACTATCGATTTCTCTATTCAAGCCATTTCAGAAGTATTAAACCTTCCAAATACAAGGCCAAAGGTTGCTTGGCTGTCTACCCGCTCAAACCATGATGCGCAACGAGTTTGGTTAGACAGGGCGTACAAAAAGGAAGATAAGACCTATGGGGAGTTGACGACAGAAGAGAAGATTTATTTCAAAATAGGAACTTATCACATTTTCCCCACAAGAGGTTTAAAAATAATTTCAACATATGTGGCAAGAGGATGTGCAGTATTGATGGGAAAGGTTAATGCTAACCTACCTCATCTATATTTTATGGAGATCCTAAGGCAGTTTGAAGAACCGAAAATAGGGAAGTTTGCATTACCCTTCCCTTGTCTTATTAGCAAGCTGTGATGTCGTGCTAGTATCAAATCATATACCAATAATGTCCTCCGAAAAGCACAAAATGCTTCATATGCCGAATTGCTAAAGCCACTAGCTGCAAGAAAAATCACTGGTGAGACATTGGGGCCAGAACAAGAAAAAGAACACATAGCAAGGCCAACTGCAACTCAACTTGTAGGACCCAGCCAACTTTCAAGCACGGGACCTAGTCAACAACAAGAAGCAAGGCCTAGCATGGGTCAACAGCATCAACCACTGCCACCATTGCAAGATTACAAACCATCGATGAGCCATCTCAGGGCCATCGCTGAGATGGTCAGTTGGGGAAGTCGTGATGATGCAAATCTCTTCTGCATCATCGACAATGCTATACAGCCTACGATTTCTATGGATCGTGCATGGGGTGAAGTGTCCATTCAGACAGTAGGAGGAGAGAGCACTTGGTCATAATAGATTTCAGGGAACGCTGCGTCCTTTCAAGTGCAGTTGGAAACTGGTGAAGGGGCCACGATGGTGGTCATACAGCACCAGGATGCAGTGGGACCCACAGAAGTACTCACAGAACACATTAAAGAATCATTCAATGTGCTTGTTGTGCCACCGGTAGATCTTACAGGAACACGAGATGCCCAAACTTTGGCCGGTACCTCAATGACTCTTATGGAACATGAGGATGTACTCGATCGATTGCTACAAACAGGATAGGTAATGATGTCCTTATTTGACATCCCACAAGATGTTACAGCAATACAATCAGACCTCATTTCCACTAAGGGGAAGCTGGTCATGACAGAGATGAGGGTCGAACACACTGAAGCAGAAGTGAAAAGATTACAAGAAAGGCTCGTGACCCTGCAAGCAGCGTAGCTAAGATCCTTCTCAATTCATTCTCACAGACCAGCTGGACACTTTCAAAATTAAGCAACTCAATAAATTGTTGACAGAGAATAAAAGGGTGGTGGAAGAAAAGGAGAAGGATGATTGGGATGCCTTTATGGCACAAGCGTAAACTTATGTGCACGCCAAGGCACTCAAGGCCTTACAAGAGGAGAATAAACAACTTGTTGCTGACAACCTTCGGTTGACCTCTATAGAGAAGAAAAAGAATGTTCTCAAGGAACATTTTTATCAGTTGTGAGAACAACTAATTAGGATCAACCAGGACATGAACTCTTTAGCCAGGGAAAATCGAACCCTCTCAATGGAGGAGGTACATGCCATCCATTAGAAGACAGCCATTGAAATAAGCGCATGGCAAAATGAGACTAAATGGAATGAGAAGCTAAAGGATAATTTCCGGGACCAGGTGGGGATGTATAAACAAATCATCGAAAAGGAGATCCATATGGCCAAGGCCCACATCAATGCTCTTAGTGCTCAACACACTAACTAGCGAGCCATATTGGACACATACGCGTTTGTCCACCAGGCGGAAGTTAAGAGCTGGGACCTACAGATCCAAGACCTTACAGAGTACATGGAGTTGGCAAACCTGCGGTATGCCAACCTTTTCATGTTAACAACAGGGTGCCTGAGAATAGAGCTCGAGCAACAGGTAGCCACCACCTACATCAAATATGAAACAGAATTTGCAGAACATAAGAAAACATTGCAAAAATTGGAGGTTGTAAATTCTGAACTCGAGGTGGTTAAAGCAAGCTACCAGGGATAGAAAGGTATCACAACAGACTTGGCTTGACAGCTCATAGATTTTCAAGAATACAGAGACAAAGCTAGAGTCTATGAGGAGGAACAGCAGGTGTTTGCAGCTTGGTATGTCAAAGCAAATAAAATGTTTCCGCAACTACTGTGTCCATGGGAGGTGCCAACTCCATCAAACATCGGAACATTAGCATAGATGGCACAAGATCCTCAAACTGAAGAGGAGAAACTCCAAGCCATAATTCAACGCCATCAAATCCCAAGACCTGGAGTGCAAGACAAGGGAAAGGCACCTATGGAGGAGCCACTGCCACCAGGAACTACATGAGTTCCACCCAATTTTTTCGTGTTGTGTCTCAATTTTGTTCTAATTCCACACTGCAACATGAATCCATTCTAGTCAGCCAATAATCCCATACCTATCCAGTGTGTAATCACTTTAACTCAAGGATGAATTTTCATTTAGTCATGGGGGTATGTTGAGTCATGAGTTGTTAGCTATGATATCACACCCATGATATCGCGTACGTGATATCGCAGCCTAGATGCGATATCAAATACGCAATATTGTGGTCTGTCTCCTCTTCTATAAATAAGAGGTAGGCAAATTTGGTTAGAGAGCTAGTTTTAATATTAAGGTAGGGACTTTTTGTTAGTTTGTCCTCTCAACTCTTTCTCCTAGTGCATGCCTACAGTGTGATGATTGTAATTGTACGGCATCCTTATTCAAGTGTGACATACTTGGACATGCACATGACTGGCAATAAAGATCAAGATTACTTCATCATTGCAGCATCCACTTAGCTTAATTATTTAATTTTTATTGTTATTTATTGCTTTCTTAGTTAATATCTCTCTACCCTTACCTCCTAGTAACACGGAATGAGTACGATTTAATCACGAGCATTTAAGTGTAACTACTTGGTAACACAATAGCATACCTAGGCCATGCGCTTGGTAATCCCAGTGGTAGTCATGCACAAGGTCCAAGATGTGTACGAATGATTAAGGAATAGATTCTCTCTCACCCTCTCTCTCCTAGCTTAGTTGATATTATTTCCCATCATACCCAAGAGTAGCATTAGTGTAGGAACACATCATACACCCCACTCTGGACTAAACCATACGTGACAAAGCTAATACTAGTCTAAGTGGAAAGATAGCAAACTATGATCTATGAGTAACTGTCTAGATACCACAACTAGTTCGTCTGCAGAGTTCGACCGGATCGTGCTTGAAGTGCTCGTATTCGTATGGTTGAGTATAGGGGTACCTCGCCACTCATCACCTTCCACATTAGGCTCCATCTGTGTTAAAACCTTCACATTCACATAAAAACATTAACTAGAATGTTTTCATCTTTACCTTTAACTCATAGAGAAATAAAAGTTTTTGCACTCTTTCAATATATTTCCAAAGTTTAGTACTAAGTCCAAGTCTCCAAACAACATATCCATACAATATAGTAGGATAGATGATAGTTTGAAAATTTTGTTTTTTAATCTTCCTAGCCCAAAGCTCTAAATCCCTCACTTATTTTTGATAGTATAAAGAGCCTTGAAGCTTCATGCTATTTTTTCTTTGATGTACTTCTCTCACATGTAATTGTTCATATAAATGACACCCAAATATTTAAAAGAATATACTATTATGCATTAGCACCTTCAAAATAGAAGTTATAATAGTTATTTCTTGTACTCTTGATCATCAATTTGGTTTTATCTACATTTACTTAAAGACTTGATAAATGACAATAATTTTCTAAAATTTGCAACTTGTTTTGCATACCTTTTGTAGTAGTTGAGATCAAAGTAGCATCATCTTCATATAAAAGAAGATTCACTACTTAGGATCTAATTTTGATAGCATGACTATCTTGCTCGTTGCACAACCATTCCTCTATTTCATCAATAAAGATACCAAAGAGAGTTGGACAAAGTGTTCAATCTTGCTTAACTTTGATTTTGCTATGAAATTGAAATTTTTTCTCTTAATTATTATTTGTAATTTTGATAATTAGTTTCTCATACAATCTTTGAGTTGCTGCAATCAAATGTGCAGGGAGGCCAGTTTTATACAAGCAAAACCATAATATTGTATAGATCACTGAGTCATATGCTTTTGCAAAATCAATAAAACAAAAAACTTTTTTATTTGACATTTTTGCAAACTCCATGCAATGTCTTAGAGTAACTAAGTGATCAATAGTGGAGTGATTTTGTGTGAAACTTGCTTGATATCTTACCTTGACCTAGTTACCTTCGGCATAAAAACTGATTCTCTTTTATAGCATAGTGCCCAACAACTTAATGAAAATATTATTCACAACAATCATATGATAATTGTTCAAATCTTTTTATCCTCTTATTTTTATCTAATAAGGATAGCTTTACTAATTTTCTAATATTGATTTAATCCTTACTCTATTGCTGAATTTAGTTTATGCTGAACTTCTCTATGAATACTAGATCCTACCCACTTTAATTATTTTGCATCTAAATCAACTAAATCTACAACTTTTCCAAATCTTAGCTTTTTGATACCCTTTGTGACTTCCTCAAGACTAAATTAGAGAGGCACTTATTGTACAATAACTTATTATCAACCCAACAAATATCTTGAAAAGAAAAAGTAAATGATGAAAAGGTTTTATGATAAAAACATTACTAAAATTGTCTAGGTTCCTTTTTAAGGGTGTAAGCAAAATATTTCTATTATTTCCTCATAAATTTCTCTCTTGGTTCTAATTAAGCATGTATATGTGTGAACTAAACTTTATTGGTGACTCTTAAAAAGAAACCAGGCATGAAGAACATTTTTACGGAGCCATGGAGCATGCATGCACGAACGAATGATGTCCAGTGGAGCGCCTGCAGAGAGAGAAAAGTGGGCCGGCACCGTGGAGCACCAGGAACACGGTGGCCAAGCCCTAGCCAAGGTTTATATATATATATATATATGTGTGTGGGGTTAAATTTGGTGTAATTAGATTGCTCTTCAGGTAAGTAATTCTCGGAAAAATTAAGTAGAAGTGTGTCAGTGGGTGTATGCATCCGTTCCTGATGATAGAACTGGAATTGGTGGTCTTTTCTTGCTTTCTTGCATGCATGCAGATGCCATGCATGGCTCCGTAAAATTGCTATATTTGATTTCTGCTGCAACTGATCATCATTATGAAAAAGAAAGGAAACATACTCTATCTAACTGCAATACACATCTTTTCTTTACTAATTTTTTAAATTTAAACCCGTTTTTTATCCTGATTGCTTCTCATTTTGACGATCCGATTTTAAAAACTTCCTTGAAATTTTCCCAACCCTATAAGATTTTTCATTTTCTGATTCTAATTTAATTCGAATTCCAAAGCCATTTGAAAAGAAAATGTTTTTTCACCTTAATTTGTAATTTATTAGAATATTTTCAATGGGAAAACTGTACAAAAGAATGCCAGCTGCTTGTGGTTATCAAAAGCTCAACAATTTTTTTTAACTCAAAGAAATATACGAGAGCTGGCTGTAAATTTAACTTCAATTACATTGTAAATTTAACTGTTAAGGCTGGTTAGGAACAACTTAGCGTCCGGAAACGACAGCCGCTTCCAGTGGACGTACTCCATCGTTCCCCTTCCTTTTTTGTTGCACTTTGAATCTAAGAAGGCCACCGTTCACTCCGGCGTTTCGCTCCTGCGTCCAAAAAATCACAGCTACACAAACATATTGGATGGTGGACATTTTATATAGTGGGAAACAATCTCCCACGCCTAAAACTAAAAGAAAAATTAGATGAGGAAATATTTCTTATAGATTCCGTGATGGCGACTGAGCCAAATGTCCCATAATCAAACAAATTACGGCATCAACTGAAGTCGTCGTAGCTGCAGAACTGCAATGGTTTCCACCACATTCAGGCTCTGCAGAACTCTGTTGCTGAGGAAATTCTGCAGCTGCATTTTTGACGGCATTAATCATTGTAGATTTAATGCATGCAACGTATTGATATGTATTTGTAGGAGAAGTTAGGGTTTCCACATAACTTAATCATATTATTTAGTAAGTTTCTAAATGATTTCGGAGGTAGATAATTTAGTAACAAAATATTCAATATAGATAGTTTCCTTTTGAAAAGATAAAGTTTTTTGAACAGCCCCGACAGGCACTCTCACATCCTGGCAGGGACCTTTCCGTTTATGGGACGCCAAGCATACTTTTTGAATATTTCCGCATTTGCTCCTCCTTCGTCTTTGCTCCTTTGACCGATTGCTAAATTGTTGGAGGAAATATTTTGATGCATGAGGCACCAAAACATTACAATGATAACTAATAAATGATAAATCATGTTTTCATACACTCTGAGACCGCGATATCGGGTACCCAATATCGAAGACCAATATGCAAAATCGTACATTCAATAACAGGATTACTCCTAGGTCTATAAATACAACCCCTGGGCACACAATTGGGAATAGTTTTTGGCAATCAAGTAGTCCATTTGAGACTTAGAATATTTTCCAAGTGCTTGCAACAGGAGGTCTAAGTGTGAACGGATCTTTATTCAAGCATTGATGTACCTAAACACACCATTGTGTTAGCAATAAAGACGAAGACTTTCTTTCTTATGCATTTATATATTGTGGTTTCATGCAATTTTCATTAATGCTATTCATGCAACAATTAATTTTGATTAGTCAAGCAATTTATTAAAATACACAAGCACGACCCTTTTGAACATACATGTGACACTTGGTAGCTCAAAAACGGTTAGTGTTTGACAACCCAGTAGTGTTTACACAAAGTTCAGGATGTGTTCAGAAGTGGAAACAGTTACTTGTGTTAGGCTAGATTAGACCATAGTTTACTTAGCCTTTAATTACTCTTACTTTTATTCTTGTTCTAGGTAAGTAATTTGATAAAACACAAAATAATAAAAATTTTACGCCTCAGTCACACTTAACCATACAATTGCATTCCACAAGTGGGACTGGGAAGACAACAAACAAACAGCACGCACACATTGTTTAGCTCTAGCGTACTTAATAATTATAATTTGTGAAATTTAACCAGATCACATGTGAACGCTTGTGATTCATATGGTTGGGCATAGGGGTGCCTTGTCGCTCATCATTGGCACCATTGCCAGGGACTATAGTTCTACGTGTGCTATCTATACGAAGTGAAAAAATTAGAATTATAATTGAATTAAACCTTAACTACACACTGCCTATAAGATCATTAACACAAAATGTCTTCTTCTCACAGGAGTCCATCTTTGCCCAGGGTAGTCTAGGTGCCTCAACAATACTAAGTGGTATATGCTCATCCTAATGAGTATGTACTCGACTTCACCTTCATCTTGCATCAAGATGAACTGTTGCGATGGCGTAACATAGAAGGCAACATTATTTTTCCACCTAATCGATCTATTCCTGCAATGCTCCAACTAATGCTCACATGACATGAGCTTCAACATCTTCATGGAGAGTACGAGATGTAAGATCCCAATTCAAGGGATTATCATCCCACTAAAGCACAAAGATTAAGGGATCATCAGCTGGAGCACCAACACGAGCTTGTGAAGGGCAAAGGGTCAAACACTTTTCCACCTCCGCTTGGCCCATTTGATAGAGGCAACCACTTCTTTAGTGATTCTCCTCTCTTTGGCTTTGTTCAGGGAGCCCTCAACCAGAATGTACAATCCACAATTCATAATCTAGGTTTTGGTCAAAAAAAATCCAATAACAAAAATGGATCTTGAGAAGTAAGTCAAGATAAGGGGGAAAAAGGAGATCACAATCGCGATCGTGGTCGCAAACATCGAAGGAAGGGCGATAGGCATCAGTGCAAAGCAAGTTCTCCTTCTTCTTTTCCTTCATATTCTTCTTCTTCTTCATCATTTGGCTCAAATCATGGTCACAGAAGGAATAACCATAATGGAGGTGACCAATGGAACCATAACAATAGAAGGGACCATTGGGAGAGTCGTGATAGAAGACGTGAGCAATCCAAAGAGACCCATCATTAAGAAAGAAGGGCTAATAGAGAACATCATAGGCACCATCACCATGGCCTTGATGAACCTCTACTTGCCACTTGGGGCATGTTGAACATTGCAGAGGCTATGAGTATTCCAATAAGACATGTGAAGGACAATAGAATAAAGAGGCTAGACATGAACAACATCCCTCAGTTCAAGGGAGGATACAATGTTGATCCACAAGATCATCTCCAGGCCTTCTAAGATGCATGTGCCTTGTAGAATATTGAGAACAACTGACATAAGCTGAAATTATTTCCAAGGATACTCATAAAGGAAGCAGAAAATTAGTGTCAATCCTTGGAACCAAAATCAAGCAGGCGATGGAGTATGATGTTGTAATTGGTTAATGACAAATATCAAACATACTCCCCAAGTAGATTTAAGGGTGGAAACAAGGAAATCACAAGCCCTTGGATGTTGCTATTGGTTGATACTACTCTCTATTGCATAGGTGTCCTAGCCATGGATACTCTTAGCTTGATCAGCTTCGCCATATCATAGACGAGTTACAGTTTGAAACCAAGAAAACCCTTGGCATCTATGCCCAAGGGAGATTAACAAAGTTAAGTGCCTGTTGAATTCAAAAGTTAATTGTGCAGGTAGCCAAGAAGGAGGAAGAATTGAGAAAATAAGAAAGTGCAAAGAAATACAATAGGGATCCTTCTATCCAAAAAAGGGGGGTTCAATTTTGTGACAATGAGGATGAATTAATTAGAGATGATGTGGCTAATCAAAAAACCTTGCCACTCCAGAAATTGCAATCTGAAATCACAGCTAAGGTTAACCAATTATGGGACTCCACGAACAATAAGTTTCAAGCTGTCTTAAAAATTGTTGAACAATCCAAGAAGCAAAGTGGTGAGCGTGAGCACCAGAGATGTAACGAAGCTGAATGTGCCATATCTAAGGGTAAGGGTAAAATGGCTACAAATAGCAACTCAGATGATGAGGGTGGGTGTCTGCCAATACGAACATCCCAAGGGATGTTGCCCAATTGTGTCACACTTGCCAAAATCTACGGTGTATACCTTGCATACATGACTTACACAAAGGCAAACACCCAAAAGATTGCTTTATCCACAAGGCAACACTTCACAGTTTTACCAACCATAGTAGTACTATCCAAGTGGAACTCCACCACAACCCTACAAATTATACCAGCAATGGCAGCAATCACAATCGTAGTACCCTTACCAGCAATTAGATCCCTATGATTACTATGTTCAGTAACCTTCATCTCCATGGAACTTCTCTGGTCATGTTACTGCTTACCAACCTCACCACTACCCTCCTAAAGTATACCAATCACCATATCCAAGGAGGGATGCCACCTACTATCCTCATGCACCTCCTATCCCTGCACCTACTCCTTCATCTCCTGCATAGCTATCACCTATTCCACCCATGTAGGGTGAATTGCCTACCCAACCACAATAAAGAAATGCTACGAGGGTGGCTAATTTGCAACTGGTTAACCCACCAAGTGGGTCAGAATCAAAAACAAAGAAAAGACCTTTTTTTAGACCTCGCAATCCACCAAAGCCCTCAGATACATCAGTGGTTTGTAACCCTGCTCCTCCACCTTCCTCTACCTCACCTTCATCTAAGTCCTCTTCAAACCAAAATCCCTCTCAAATCCATACTGTAATGCTGACCCATGTTGTATCTGATTGGATTCAAGCTGGTAACCTACCCAGAAAGTTAGCTGATCCCAGGAGTCCCCTAGTATATTTGCAAATTGTTGCGAATGAGCCTTGTAAATCTTTTCTTGACTCTGGTTCTGATGTTAATCTGATCTCGCATGAGATATACACAATGTGGAATGTTCCTCCCTTGAAGAAGAGCAGCATTCAACTAGAACTAGTGGACCAATCCATCACTATTCCATTAGGACTAATAGAGGACATTGTAACCACCATTTGTGGGTGGTCATATCCTACTGACTTCCTAGTAATCAAGGTGGAGAACTGCAAGGGGGACTTTCCAATTATTATGGGAAGGGCATGGTTAAGCACCATAGATGCCAAAATGGATATTAGAGTTCTTTTCTTGGAGATATCAAAAGAAAAGGAATTTGGAAAGATCGAGAAGAAGAGGGTTCCATGTATCACGTACAATAATTTAGGGTGCTATTGTGTGCAAAAGTTATGGTCAATGAAGCAAACATCTATCTCTACATGCAAGCAATGTGCACCAAAAGCTGAAATCTAGAGATGCCTGTACGTGGCAACCATAAAACAAGAAAGACACATGGTGGCTAACAACTGATTGTAGTAGTAGTACATTGTGCATGGAACCTATAGAGAGCCTAATGTATGAGTATGTTGCAAGTATGGATGAACTTGAGCAAGTTCATCACCAGCTCTCCAAAGGAGTAAATGATGATGTCAATTGGGGAGAGTTGGAGATTCCTGACAATTTTAAACAATAGCCCCTTGAATTGAAGACACCACCGACTTGAATGGAGTATGTGTTCTTGAAAAATAAAAAGTCAATCATTATTAATGCCAAGCATGCTACAGAACAAAAGAAAAAGTTGATGAAGGTTGTGGAAAAATGATCAACAGCCTTTGCCTAGTTATATTCTAAGTTCACTAGGATAGATCCAAGAATATGCCAACACCAAATATACACTGACCCCACTATTAACCCAAAGTGACTGCTACAGCAGCATTTGAATACCAAATTAAAGCAAATTGTCAAAGAGAAAATTGAACAACTCCTCAAAGTAGGATTCATCTACCCTATCACAAATAGTGAGTGGGTCAGTCCACTCATGATCATATCCAAGAAAGGAGGCAAATGGTGGGTGTGCATCGACTTTCAGCTACTCAACATGGCAACTTTCAAGGATCATTTTCTGTTACCTTTTGTTGACCAAGTGCTGGACACCATTTCTAGGCATAGCTATTATAGCTTTTGGGATAGTTACAGTGGCTATAACCAAATTCAGATTGCACCAAAGGACCAAGTGAAGACAACTTTCACAAGTCCTTAGGGGACTTTCACTTATCTTCAGATGCCATTCAATCTATGTAATGCCTCAACCACATTCCAATGATTAGTTCTCAGCATTTTCCAACAATAGATTGGTAGTGGGGTAGAAGTCTTTATGGATGACTTTTCTACCTATGGAGCTACGTTCGAGCAAGCCTTGGACCATCTTAAGTAGGTGTTGAAATGATGTGTCGAAACAAACCTTTGGCTCAATTGGCAAAAGAGCCATCTTATGGTCTAAGAAGGCATAATCTTCAGGCACCATATTTCAAAAGTAGGAATTGAGGTGGACCCTGAAAAAATAAAGGTCATCCAAGGAATAACCCACCAACTTAAAACAGTTAAAGAAGTGTAGTCATTCCTTGGTCATACTAGCTACTATTGGCACTTCATCAAGAATTTTTCCAAAATCGCTAAGCCATTGGTGAAATTGACAAAGAAGGATGCATCATTTATTTGGACCCCTGCATGTGAAACAACATTTCAACAACTGAAGCAGAAGCTTGTTGAAACCCCAATTCTTCAAGCACCCAATTGGTCCAGACTATTTCATGTGATGATTGATGCATCAAATTATGCTTTGGGGGTAGTGCTTACGCAAATGGATGATCAAAAACATCCATATTATATTCACTGCACAAGCTGAAGTATTGTAGGTGCACAACTAAACTGCACCACCACAAAAAATGAATTGATGGTTGTGGTGTTTACATTAGAGAAGTTTAGGCACTATGTGTTTGGCTATAAAGTGTTTGTGCACATAGATCATAGTGCCATCTGATTTCTAATGAATAAACCAACAATGAGCCCCCATGTCATACAATGGCTCATGATTTTGCAGGAGTTTGATCTCACAATGTTAGATCAAAAAGGTGTAGAGAATGTGGTTGCAGATCACTTATCACGACTAAGATGGGATGACAAGGAGAAAGAGAGCCCCTTATCTAATCAATTCCCTGATGAATCTCTCCTTGTAGGGGCTATTAATGCACAAATGCACAATGGACCAAAATGATATGACACAATCCTCACTTATCTACTCAAGCATGAACTACCGCAAGGACTGGACATTAGAAAGAAACAACAGTTTCTTCAGCGAGTCAAGCATTTTACGGAAATTAACGGGAACCTTTACAAAGTCTGTCCCAATGGCATGGTACATTGGTGTGTCCCTGATACAAATCAACTACGCATTCTCCAGGATGCCCGTAAAGGCCCTTATGGGGGCCATTATGCTAGGAGATGCATAGCCATAAAAATCCTAATGGGAGGATATTACTGCCCAACAATCTTCAAGGATGCACACCAATTTGTTCATGCTTGTGATTGTTGCTAAAGAGATGGTGGAATGATAGCTCAAATGGAGGGGCCACAGCAGTGGATTCAACCTCTTGAGCCATTTGAAGTTTGGGGCATTGACTTTATGGGTCCCATCACACCTTTATCAAATGAAAAGGCATATATAATAGTCACAGTTGACTATTGCACCAAGTGGGCAGAAGTAGCAACCATCATCAACTATACATCCACCACTGCTGCTCAATTTGTACAACAAGATATCATAAATAGGTTTGGTATGCCTCGTGCATTAATTTCTAATAATGGAACTCATTTTACAAGTGCCACTTTCCCAAAACTTATGCAACGCTTTGGCATTGAGCATAAACTCACAACACCATATCACCCCCAAGACAATAGTCAAGCTAAGGTTACTAATCAGGAGATTACAAAAATTCTAACGTGCACCATTAACAAATATCAAAGGGACTAGAGCACCAAGTTAAATGATGTCCTTTGGACATATCATTCCACATGGAAGCTTTCCATAGGTCATTCTCTCTATGAGCTCGTGTACAAAAAACTACCAACACTGCCCATCCAATCCGAGCTCCGTACACTCTCTGCAGCCTATGACCTTGAACTAAATCTAAGTCTAACACAAAAAGAACAATTAATGAACCTCAACTTGCTAGATGAAAATTAGTTAATGGCCTTATCATCCAACAAAATGTATAAGGCATTCAACAAGAAATTCCATGACCTCAAAATAAGAAAAATCAAATTTCAACCAGGAGATAAGGTTCTCTATTTTAATCCTATGCATGTACCCCAATGAACCAAATTTCAAACACTATGGAAAGGACCTTACATTATTGATGAGACTTTTCCATCTGGGACCATGATTATCTACAAACCTGATAGCCTAGACAAGAAATAATTAGTCAACATCCAATAAGTGAAACCTTTTCATGAGCCCAAGCCAACCAATTCAACAAACACCTTGACAAATGGACAACCATGCTCAATCTTTCAGATCTCTCCCTTCCAACTTAGTCATGGGGGAAATGGCCATTCATACAAACACTTTTTGCAACTCCTTAGTCTTTTGACTTTTTTTTTGTTTTACATATTTTTGGTTTTACAAATTTTTATTTTCATATTCTTTGTTTTACATATCTGTGTTTTTCAAGTTATTGATCTTTTCTTAGTTTTTTTTTTTACACCATTTTTAATATAGTTGATATTTATTACATAATCTTTTACTTCTTTTATATCTTCTTATGTTTGATGTGTTTCTCTACTTTTTTTTGCTAATAAGGTGTCAGCTACAATGGTAATGTGCTACTCGATGGTGATATGTTTTATTTGTAATTTGATTGTTGATGTTTGGTTTCTTACTTTCAATGTCATTACTGATGACTGGGACATGGTTTCTTTTCATGTAACAGGTAGTGAGTCCACATCATCCACCCATCCACATACTCTATGGTTTTCCTTGTTTTGGAAACATGTAATCCTTTCTTCATTAATGCAACTTTAATAAATTGGAGACTTGCATAGTTTTCAGAATTGGGAAGGAATCAAAGGTTTGAACAGGGTGTGGCTTCAAAGGGGTGTAGTATTCTTCATGCTTTTCTATTTTTTTGTGTGCAGGAGTGTTCTCGTGAGCTTCTCACCATTTTGTGTCATTTCACAATACAAAGTCAAATAAGTCCTTGCATGGTGTGATCCTCATCAAAAAGAGAGAGAGAAAGAGAGAAGATGAGGATTCAAAGCACACCACTTGGACAAAATAAATGAGAAAAAAATTTCTTGGGCCTTTGCATGGTGTGGTTCCCATTCAAAAAAAAGAAAAAAAAATGGAAATTCAAAGCACACCCCTTCAACCAAATAAAAGGGCTATAAGCATTGGTTATGGAACTTATTTTGTCTCCTCTAAATAATTCCCTTTTTCACTTCCTAATTTCTCTCCAATTTAGAACAGTGGTTGTTTTATGGGAGAATTCTTGTGTCTCAAGGAATGGACTAGTCTTAGAATGCTAATGCGAAGTCACTAAAAGTGGTTGGTTTTGGTCTAAACTAAGAATGGATCATACCAAGTCATTTAATCACAAACTCCACAAGGGATTTCATGTGACCATAATTAGAAACTCCATTCCATTCTCTCTCTCATCCATCTATGCTTTTCATGCCTCACCTCACTACCAGTTTCATGTTTTGATTCAATGTTCTAGTTTGATATGTTAGGTTTCTCAATTAGTTACTTTTGGGCTTTTGTACTTAACTTTCTATAACCATTAATAATCCATGGAGCCCATAGACTCCTTGGTTTGAAGTTATGCAAGGGCATAAAAGCCATGTGCCTACTTTGGGGAGGACCCACTTGCATATCTTTTGGTTTGGTTAAGTTAAGTTCTTTACCCTTAGATATTGTTACAATCAAATTCTTTTTATTTTACCCCATCCATGTCATCCAATTGTACTCATCTTCACAATCATTTTTAGTGAAATTATTCTTTTTATTATTGTGAATTTTCATACCCTTTTTCTAGTATTCCTTATGTTAAGCTTTTTCTAAATTTTATGGACTTCTTCTCATACTTAACCTATTCGTTAGTCTTCCCACTAACACTATTAAGCAATCAATCTATCACAATCACAACTCGGCTAGATAAAATCATTGACAAGATAGGGTATTCAGCTGTTATCTGTTACACTTTATATACTAATTCTTGATTTTGTTGTAATTGCAATGGGAAGCATGGACTAGAAGCAGGATTGTCTTCACCAAGGAGGATGCAACAATATCATTCATGGGAGATTGTTCAAGACCGTTGGATCTTTTCTACCTCTCCCTCATTCTTCTATTGCCAAGAGGGGTTAGATGTCCATTGGATCCAAAGGTGTTCTTTCCTATTATCATGAACACCCAATTTTATACACAATTGTAATATTGTATGCTCGAGCACTTTTGTATTTGTCTGTTCTCTCTATGTCACTTTGCATGTCAGTTGAATAGTCCACACCTCCTAATATATTTTGTAAAGGACTTGTTCCTCTTCTTCTATACTCGAGGATGAGTTTTCATTTAGTCATGGGGGTATGATAAATCATGTTTTCATACACTCCGATATTGGAGTGGTCATGATGTCAAGTATGCGATATGGCAGCCCAAGATGTGATATCGTACATTCGATATTGCAAGGTTATTCCCAAGTCTATAAATACAGCCCTCAAGCACACAATTGGGAGTAGTTTTTGGTAGTCAAGTAGCAAAATTCTTGTAGTTTGTCCATTTGAGAGTTAGAATATCTTCCAAGTGCCTACAACAAGAGGTCTAAGTGTGAATGGATCTTTATTCAAGCATTGATGTACTTAAACACATCATTGTGTTGGCAATAAAGACGAACTCTTCAATTGATCCTTGTAGCACTTGAGACTTTCTTTCTTATGCATTTATATATTGTGGTTTCATGCAATTTTCATTGATGTTATTCATGTAACAATTAATTTTGATTAATCAAGCAACTTATTAAAATACACAAGCATGACCCCTTTGAACATACGTGTGACACTTAGTAGCTTAAAAAAAGTTAGCGTTTGACAACCCAGTAGTGTTTACACAAAGTTTAAGATGTGTCTAGGAAGTGGGAACGGTTACTTGTGTTAGGCTAGATTAGACCATAGTTTACTTAGCATTTAATTACTCTTAATTTTATTCTTGTTCTAGGCGAGTAATTTGATAAAACACAAAATAATAAAAATTTTATGCCACACTTAACCATACAATTTTATTCCACAAGCGAGGATGGGAAGACAACGAATGGACAACACGCACGCATTATTTAGCTCTAGCGTACTTAGTAATTATAGTCTACAAAATTCGACTAGATCGCACATGAACGCCTATGATTCATATGGTTGGGCGTAGGGGTACCTCGCCACTCATCAACAACGAAAATATTTCGAGGTTCATATAAGGAATAATCATGTCTTTTTTTTTAGGTAATCACATTTATGCTTGAGTTATTCAAAGAGGTTAAGCTTATTCACCAATCTTTTTAGAACTCTGTCTAAGGGGCATTGAGCATGTTGATGATTCTTTTTCAAGGTCATGTAAATGCAGGAGCTAATAAACTCATTTAGATCTGCAAATGAGCAACTTTCCTATAGTTGGTCCATGAGGGGAGTGAGAAATCAAGGTGCACAACTTTGCCATGTTTAATCTATGAAGAGAGTGAGAAAGTTGGGTGGTCAACATAGGAATGCTTTATAAAATACTTATATTTTGGTTTCTCTTTGGTATATTCTTTATGCTAGGCTTTTCTTTCTTTCTATGTTCCTTATGTTAAAAATGAGGAGTAAGTTTAGTGGCAATACTCTTAATTTAAATGCTCTAAGTCATGGGTTTGATTTCAGTGGGTAATGTTGAGTTATAAAGATTCCTTATGCTAGTATGTTAGGACCCAATTACTATGAGAAATAAGAAAAGGCTTATTACAGCATTTCTAAAAGTGATGCTCAATCATGGTGCTATGTTGCATTGAATATGTAAGTGTGGTTTGTTAGGGCTTGGTTGCTATGAGAAATAAGAAACATTCTTAAAAGTGATGTCCAAAAACAATGCATGACTAGGGATCTTCACATTATCTTGGATGGTTATGAGTAGTGAAACTAGGGGGTGTGAGATCCTAAAAAGAACAAATAATAATATTAAAAAATTTCAGGGTACATCATGTCATCGAAGAGATAGTCTAAAGAAAAAGACCAATGATTTTGGGGATGCCTTTTATGATTTTCATTCTTACAACCAATCCTGAAAAACCCCCCCTTTAGGGTAGGAAAAGGATCGGGCCTTCCCCTTATTTAGAAGTACCCTCATAGGTTTTCACTTCTTAATCAAAAGGATTTCTTGTAAAGAAAAGAAACTCTCTCTAAAGAAAAAAGAATACATCAATTAGAGATAAAAGAACAAATAGAAACAAAAGCTGAAAGCTTCCCATCCTTGAGCCTCCAAAACAAAAACAAATTAATATTGTAGAAAAAAAATTAATTATTTACCTTTCATTGGGAGTTTTTTTGCTTAAAGTTGTAACTGAAAAGCAACATATTTTAGAATCTGATATTGACACCTAAAGAAAGGTCATAGTTATGCTCTTGTTGCTAGAAAATAATTACATGCCAAAGCTTTCAAATATAGTAGAGAACAAGGAGTCGAAAATAATCTCAAATGCAAAGAAATAAAGTAGACAAAGTAGGTTGATCATTAAGAATAACTTCATTCATATATGGTTAAAAGTTAGAAATTCCATATGTCCATTTCCAAGCATGCTTAGTAATAAGATATTCAAAAAAATGACAAAATGAGTCTTCACTTTTACAAAGAGAACATTGAGAAGAAACATTTGCTATATGTTTAAGATGAGTGTCAATAAGAAGACCTTGATGAATAAGACACCATAAAAATATGAATTTTAGAAAATGTAGCAGCGCTTTAATTATCTTTTATTTTCTTCATCCAAAAGTGCAATGATAATTGCATTTTCTATGCCTTATTGAATTTTTTATAAATAAAATCATTCTTTGTAATAATCTCATAAGAAACTTTTAAATTAAAATGAAAAACACATATGCTATCGTTCTAAAAAATATCTAGAAAAGCTTGATGAAAATTGTTGTCAACTTCAAATAAATTCTTAAGATTAGAAATTAATTTTTCAAAATTATTGTTCCTCTTTCTATTCAAACCATATATGCTAGAAGCCTCATTCTAAGTAATCCATCTATCATGCATATACCTACAAGAAATTGTAGTGATATGAAATTTGCTCCAAGTAGTACACAATCTAGATGTATTAGTAGCCCAGGCTCCTTCATTAAAAGGAACCCACCTTGGGCTAATTTGCTTAAGTATATTTTCTAAAATTGTAATATGACTGTAATTCTAATATTTTCTAAGCTTGAACTATGTCTTTTTAATTTATTTAAGAATTGGATAACTAGGAATAGAAATGGCTTGAGGAAAAAGAAGATGGTGAAGAAAGTTATTGGGAAACCAATTGTTATCATCCTTAGGTTTTCCTTGCATAAGCTTGTTTCTTAAAAGAAACATCCAAACATCATCTCCATTAATGCATTTTGAAATCTATTTTGTTGCAAGAGAAATACCATAGTTATAATAATTAATAAGGCCAAGTCCTCCATCTTTCTTGCTATTAGTGCAAATATCTTAAGCAACTCTAGAAAAACCATTCCTATGTTGCTTAGCAGACCAAAGAAACCAATGGATAATACAATTAATTCTCTCATAAGAAGTTTTAGAAGGATTCCAATAACTAAAGTAATAAACATGAGTTGATTAAAGCATTTGCTTAATACCTAAAAATTTACCAACAAGGGTGAGCTTTTTTTTTTCCATTTATCAATATTCCTTGCAATTTTATCAACCACGTTATTTTACAAAATAGTAAGGTTAGGCTCAAAAGAAAAGGGTATTTCTAAAATTTTTTTAAAAAAATCTTTTTTCAAGATTTTCAAAGGCTTGAGAATAACCCACTAATCAATATTTCTATTACAATAAATAGTGGACTTTTTTAGTTAATTCAAGAGTTAGATAACATGTAGTAATCCTCCACTTTAGCTAAAAGAGTATTGATATGTTGCAGAGATTTGTTGATAATAAAGAAAAAAGAATCATATGCAAAGGGCATGTTAAACAATTGTGTACCTTGATCATCAATTGAAATTCTCTAAATGAAACTCCTTTGTAGATCATAATGCAAATTATGTAAAAAAAAAATCTATAGAATAATAAAAAGATCAGAAGCTAAAGGACAACCTTGATGAACTAACTATTGAAGAGAAAAGAAGGAACTTAATTCAATTAGTAGCAACTTCAGTATTAGCATCTTTGAGAAAGATATGGACAAGTTGAATAAAATTAGTAAAAACTTGAGCATTAGCATCAATGAGCAAGGTATGGACAATGGAATGTGGAAAATTAAATTGATAAATTTATTACTTATTTAATATGTTACCAACTACTCAAATTAACATGTTTATCTACATAGTGTACTGATACAATATGTTTCATACTTATTATAGATGGTGAAAGTAAAAGAAGAAAAAGGGAAAGAAAAATCATATTGGATGATGGCTTAAATAATATACTTTTGAGGTTAAATAGATGAAACCACAAGATTCTAGTCTAAAATGGAGCTCATATTCCTTAGACTAGCTAACATTTTCAAAACTAGCACTATATCTCAAAGACCTTAGGCTCTAAGAATTGGACTTTTCAACCTTTGCTTCTCCCATTCACAACTAGCTTATAGAAGGAGATTCTTGTGGGATGCAATGTTTTCATGTAGTGAGCCAAAAGAATAACACCACCCGAACTACAAGGTTCTTATGTGAGAATGGCTCATCTTACAATTAGGGTTCTTATGGGGCAAACTACTACTATTGAATTCAATGTCATTCCATTTGTGAGGTCCTTGTAAGAGCCTTTTGCCTATCATTTTTTAACATAATGAGAGTTATTTATTTAGAATGGATGGTCACATGGGTGCTAGTTAATTGAATATCAAAAACATGCCACTAAACTCTAGTCCCTAATATAGCACACCCTTTCCTCCATGTTAACTAACTTAGTAGAAGCTCATAATTAGATCAAATCTTAATAGGTCATGTACACTCATCTACCCAAGCTGACTCATCGGTTCAATCCAAAATATGAAGCCACTAGGGAATATGAGTTATATCCAAAAAAAATGAAATAGTGGTTATGCCACAAGGTTATATAGTACAAATTATTTCTTAAGGCTCATTCTTACATGTATTTTGGATTTGAACATACTTATCTCAAACTAGGAGGATTTGTCCTTCTCCTATGCATTCTAGACAAGATGCAACTAATTTCTTTTTAGTCTCAACTACAATAGAACACTATGGGCCTACTGCTCTCTACATTTTTTAAGAGTTAAAGCTGTAGACTATTGGTTATCTTTTAATTGTTTAAATTATTGAATAACATATTTTATTATCTAATCTAACATCACTATCTACCAATTTTAATTGACCATGATCATTTTCCACTTCCTCAATTGGATATGTTACATCACCTAATCTTATCAACTTGTCCCACCTCATTTTGCAATTTGCTATTAATAATATTTTTTTAATCTTTGACCATTCACTAGGAATGAGTTAGATAAGTCTTCCAACGGTGTAATTAGAATACTTCCATTTGTATGGGGTTTTCAAACTAAATATGGACATTTTCACTTTGTTGTAAGTTTACTCAGAATCTTATGTAACCTCATATTACATAGTAGGACTTTGTCTCCTTCTAAAAATTTCTTATTTAATATAAGTTTATCAGGCATGAGTTTTATTTGTTTCCTAATTATTTATTGTATATCTATTTCTTGCATACGTACTTCATCAAGTTCATGTATTTGGCCCACCTTAAATCTTGATTTAATTCCTCAATAAAGCTAAGTTGATTGGCTAGCCTTAAAGATTGGTACTTAATTTATATAGGTAAAATAAATATTTAACCATAAACCAATTGATATAGTGAATATTCCAAACTTGGTTTATAAGTTATTCGATAAGCCCATAGTGCATCTTGCAATTTTTTAGATTAATGTTTCTCCATACCATATATTGTTTTAGTTAGGATCCTAACGATGATTCTATTAGTATTTTCAACTTGGCCATTTGTTTGAGAATGGTAAGTAATTGCTATTTTATGTTAGATTCCACTACTCCCAAGGAATTTTTCCATGACCTTTACAAATTAGGTTTCTTGATCACTTATGAGCACACATGGAATTCCAAATCATATGAGCATATGTTTTCTTAGAAAGTTAACAACTAACTTAACATCATTTGTTGATGTGGCCTTGTCCTCTACCCACTTAGTTACATAGTCTATACAAACTAAGATATTGTGGAATTTATTTGGAGACAGAAATGATTCTAAAAAGTCTATGCTCCATACATTAAATGGTTTTGTTGTTAATATGGGATTAAGTGGCATTTCTTCCCTTTTGAACATTTCCCCTGTATATTAACAACTATCACATGCTTAAACATAAGTTTGAGCATCTTTAAAATTTTTGGCTAATAAAACATACTTTGTAATATTTTTAATGTTGTTTAATGGCTATCAAAGTGTCCTTCTCAAAGATCATCATGATACATATAGAGAATTTCTTATTATTCATATTCTACAACACGTCTTCTAGCTATTTCATCCTATATGCTACCATTGAGGCTCACTCCAAATATACTTTGTGATGAATCATCAGTTGCATAGGATATCTAAGAAAAAAAGTCAGTTTTTGGTTAGTTCTGATATCTTAGCCCTGATAACAAGGCCCCAATAACTGGGCCCCATTAACATGATCAGTTGTGTTGACGAGGCCCCATCGATGCAATGTCTATTTTCCTCTATAAATACATGCTCACAACCATGTTTATGCAATTCTTTGGTCAATAGAGTAGTCGAACTCTTATAGTTTTATTTCGTAATCTTAGAGAATAGTCAGTGAGTGCCCACAATGTGAATTTAAGTTAGTTGTATGGCATCTTATTTGAGGGACAATGTACCTGGACACATTCCATGAATGGCAATAAGATAAGGATTGATTCTTATTCATTACAACACTTTGACTTAGATTAAATTTACTTTTAATGCAATTCATATTCCATGTACTTAGTTAATATTTACATTTCCATGCATGTTAATGAATTGGTAGAATGAGCGCAACTAGTTTCAAGCATATACACGTATTCGCTTGGTAATCCTAGCAACATTATTGCTTGGTTCGCCTAGTAGCATAGCACTTGGTAATCCTAGTAGTGGACACGTGGGTTTAGGACATGTACAGCAAGCTGGGAATGGACACTCATCACCCACAAGCTAGTTTAAACTTTACTTTCCATTGTTAATTAGTTTAAACAAATGATTTCTTTCTTATCGTTAAGAGTAGCATAAGGCCAAAACAACATCAAGAATCGTATGCCTCACCCCAGACTAAACCATATGTGACAAAGATACCACTAGTCCAAGTGGAAAGACAGCAAACTGTGATCAAGGCATAATGATCTAGATGCCACAACTAGTCCCATCCATGGAATTCAACTAGATCGTGCATGAATGCTTGTGATTCATATGGTTGGACATAGGGGGTACCTTGCTACTCATCACTTTGATACATTCTTTAAAAAGGATTTCTTTTCCTCTTAATTCTAATGGTTTTGTGTCTTCAATTTGATAAGATAGTTAATTATATTAGCAAACCATATGTCTTTCTTGACTAGGAAAATTTGTTCATTAGGGAATTTTTTACTAAATTACCCTTGTTTTCTATTTTCCTCTAATGTTTCCAATCAAAAGAGGTTATCTACTACAATGTTATCCCTACCTTTCTTGTCAAGTATTTCAAGATTAAATTCTTGGAGCAATAAGCATCACCTTATTATTCTAGCATTCTCTATCTTTTTGTTGGCTAGGAGCTTAATAGCTGAATGGTGAGTGTATACCCTAGTCTTATAGCCTATTAAGGAATGCCTAAATTTATCTAAGGCATATATAATTGCTAAAAGTTATTTTTAGTTGGGCATAGTTCAAACTCTTAGACGCATAGTAAATTACTCTCAGTTTATTTTCTATATATTTCCCAAGTACTACTCCTATAGCCATATTAATAGCATGACACATTATATCAAAAGGAAAAATTCCAATTTGGTGCATTAAGTATGAAGGCTAAAGTTACCGTCCCTTTTAGCTTAGTAAAGGCTTGTTAACATTCATTAGTCCAACTGAAAGGTACATCTTTTGTTAAGAGTTTATAAAATGCTTAACAATTTTTAAAAAGTCTTTAATGAACCTTCCATAATACCTAGCATGTCCCAAAAAGGATCTAAGTGTTCTTAAGTTGGTAGGGTTTGGTAGTGTAGAAATAACCTTAACCTTTTCATCATCCATCTTAATTCCATATCTTGAAATTACATGTCTTAGAACTACACTACTTGTCACCATTAAATGACTTTTTTCCCAATTAAGTTTTAAATCTTTTTGTATGCATCTATCCAATACACATTCTAATTGTTCTAAGATTTGTTCACAAGTATCCCTAATGATCCATAAATACCTCAACGTAGTCTTCTAACATGTTAGAGAAAATAGAAATCTTAGCCCTTTGGAATGTAGCTGATGCATTACAAAGAGTAAAACACATCCTATAGTATGAAAAGACATCATAAGAACAAGTAAAAGTAGTATTATGTTAATCTTTCAATGCTATGGCTACTTGATTATAGCTACTAAACCCATCTAAAAAACAAAAATATTCATGTCCTTCTAACCTTTCTAATATTTGTTTTATGTAGACTAAAGAAAAATGATCTCTTTTCATATTATGATTAAGTTTTCTATAATTCACACATGTTCCATTTTCTTCCTTTTTTGGTACAACCATAATGGGGCTAACCCATTCACTATCACCTATAGAATAAATAATATCCTCCTTCCAAAGTTTAGAGATTTCATCCTTAACAATTTGCTTAAGGGTTGGATTTATTCTCCTTAGTGGAATTCTAATGGACTTTACATTATTTTCAAGGTATATATGATGTTGGCAAATGTTTGGAGAAATTCCTTGATGGAGATCTTCATAATTCCATGTGAATGCCTTAGATTTTCTTCTTAGCATTTCAATTAACTTATTTTCTTGGTCAATTATTAATTGAAATTTTATTATTAATGCTTTATTTTCTTCAAGGAAAATGTACTTAAATGAACTTGGTAATTTATTAAGTTATAAGGAAGTATTGCAAGGCTAGTCTATATTAATTCCAATAATTCCTTATCCTAGATTAAAAATTTAGTCTAGGAGATTCTGTTGTTCCTCAGTAGAGGAGTCTAGTAGGCCTACATCAAAATTATTAAGCACTAATATTTCCCTCTCTTTAGCCATTGAGAACATTGGAACTAAATAAAGCATTCTTGCTTCCTTAAGGTTTTGATTAATTATATCTTATTTTGTTTCCTTAAAAATATCAAGTATGAACATGAGATTAGCAAAAGTCAATTGAATTGGGCTTGTTCTACAATGTAGAATTGCATTAGCAATTACAATCTAGGGCTTCCTAGGATAATTGGAAAACATTTGAGGTTTTTAACTTCTCACATTATAAAGTTCATTGGGTATCTTACATTTTCTACCTCTATAATCAAGTCCTTCAATATTCCAAATGGTTTCACTAACAAACCATCAACCAAGAAAATAGACATATTTACTTTTCTCATGTTTTCCAAGTATAACATTTCAACCATTTTACATGACAAATTGTTGATATTTGCATTTAAATCTAATAGGGCATTTCCAATTCTTTGATCATTAATTTTTATAGGAATAGTTGCTAGCTCTTAATATCTAGGCATTCCATGGGTCTTAATTAAATGTGACAAATTATCTACTAGATACACTTGCCTAGGACTTTTTCTTTGCTTCTTTTAGTGCATAATTCCTTCAAGTATTTGGCATAGAGAGGTGTATCTTTTATAGCTTCTTCAAATGGAATATGCAAATACAATTCTTTAAACATATTCTCAATGTGTGCCTTAGTAGGAAAATCCTCTTTTAACCTTTTAGGAAAAAGTGGTGACGACTTTTCTAGCTATATGTGATGTTTGTTAATTAATAAGTGGTTGATTCCCCAATTTTTCATCTACTTGCTTCCTAATTAACTCCTTTTCTCTAGGCGATTTTTCCTCTAATTGAATTTCCTCATTATGCACTTTAAAACTAAACTTTTTTATTAAGCTTATGTTCAATAGTTTTCCCACTTCTAGTAGTAACAACATGTAGTTGTTTCTTGCTTCTTTTTTGATTTTTGGGACCAAGTTCAAGTTAGGAGGATATTTTTCATTTAGTTAAATCTTAAAGTCGCATTTGGGTTTGAGCCACAAATTATCCATTTTCTTCTATAAAATTCATAAGGCTTTGTGTTAGGTGAACAAAATGCTTATCTATTGGATTTCTAAAGGGTCTAAAATTACTTGGAGGTATTGGTGGTTGTTGTTGGTAGAATTTTCTGAGTTGAAATGAGGAAGGAGCTTGATTTATCACTTGTTGGAAAGCCCTTACAAACTCTTGAGTTTCATTATTACAATAGTCTAAGGCTAAATATTTTATGATGTTATGTTGCTCATTTCCTCATAGCTCAAAAACTTCACATTGGGTAATGTGGGCTTGTTTTTTGATTAACTTAGTCAACTCATCTACTTTTTTATTTAATTATTCAATTTGATGAGTTACTCCCTACATGTCATCAAGTTTGGGCTAATGCTTACCTTGAGTTCTCAAATTTAGTTTTGAGAAATAAAACTCTCACATAAATAATGCTCAAAAATTCCATGAACAAACAAAGATAGAACAAACTTGACCAAGAGGGTAAAACTAAATTGGGTAAATAGTAGAGAAATAGAAGAGGGATGAGTGATTCCATTTTTAGTTATCTTGTTACCTCATCCAATAGTCAGGCTTGGTTAAAATCATCTTATTTAAAATCATCTCAGCGAGTTGATAGATAGATATATATATATATATATATCTATCTAAGCTAGTGGAGCAATTTTGATGGCAATCAGTAGAATTTAATTATTTTTTAAAGTTGTTACGTTATCAATTATCATTATAAAGGACATAGTTATAGATATTCAAGTTGCTAAAATATTAATAAAACTATTTAAATAACATCACTATTTGCATTCCAAATAATATATACTAGTAAACATAAATTGGTAGAAATAAAAGTTTATATATTTCTTTATCCAAAAACTTCTAGAAAAATTTCTCTTAGTTATCTATCAATGCTTTGTAATAATCTTCCTTCTACAAAACTCATTTTATCAATTATTATATATCTTACCTGTGATAGTTGATATTGTATGAGAAGTTCTTTGTAGGTAACTATTCCCACCCACCCTCTTACCCACCACTAGACATATTGGCCTCTCGGCCAAAATAATACAAGACTTTCATACGTTAACAAATTTCTGTAACTAATCACCTTAACTAAGATGTTGCTAGACAGACTCATTAATTCATTCCATACCATATTGTATCCTCCTTCAGAGAGTCACGGAATGACCATTATTCCTTTCCACAAACTAAATTGTAAACAAGTAATGAAATAAACCAAACAAACAATGCCTATGCTTTAGAGGTTGTCGATGTATGGAACGTGAGTGGAAGGTAGCGAAGAGTCACTCGAGATAAAATTTGATACACTAAACTGTAACATCGTGGATGCCAAAGTGATGACATGGTAACCCTTTCATTTAACACAACTAGAGGCATTGGCACCAGCCCCAGAATTTTGATACTCACCATAATACAAAGTATCCAGAGCAAAATTCCTATCCCATTGATGCCATCTCGTAGCATCAATCAACGAACCCAACGACGACAACATAAACACACTCCTAGAATACTATTTCCAAGGCCATCCTAGGTACACCGTGGCCACTACCAATGACTTTGCAGCCACCACGGTGGAACAGTGAACCAAAATGCCCTTATTCTCATTTGGGTTGTGTTGATGTCAACACTCCCATGCTCTCATGGGGCCATGATTATCAACGTCTCTATATCTCTCTCTTAATAACCACAATAAAAATCATGTGAGTAGTGGACATTTAAACTACCAGGTGGTGGTCATTAATGGCAGCAATTACGGTCATTAGTGGCAGATGTTTTGGAAGTGATAGCGGTTATGAACATTAGTGGTAGACGTTATGGCAATTATGAACATAAGTGGGCACTTAATTGGAGAACGTGGGCATTATTACATAAGAAGTGGTGGCAGTTTCTATAGCCATTACATCAAACATAGGCATCATTATGGATGACTGCAACAGCTATAAAACTAGGGGAATGGAGGAATCCTTAGGGCTCTTCCCATCAAGGAAAAAGGCTCTGGCTATCGGTTTAGAGGGGCAACTTCCTCTCCAGATTAGTGGTTTCCTCCTTTCTTTTTTTGTATTTTGCAGGCTTCTGGCTGATCTTCGAGGAAGGTCCAGAATGGGAGCCAACGGCTCAAAATCATACCCTTGCGAGTCTTCTCAGCAATGGTAGGAGGGTTCTTTCTCTCTTCTTTCTATCTATAACAATGTAGGCAATGCAGCCCATGCACAGGATGTGAGACATATGATTTTCTTTGGGTCAGCAGCTTGTCACAGTGGTGTAGACATGGGTGAACAATTCTCGTCTCTACGGTGGTGCACAAAAGGAGGCAAAAGGCAGCAAGCTTTGAGAACCATAGATGCTACCTTGTGCAGACTGTGGTGGGCAATCTCTCTCTTTCTCTCTTTCTTTCTCTCTCCCTTTCTTGCAATAGTTGTGATCTTCCTGCCCAGTAGTGGATACCATCGGTAGTCACGAACCAGCAGCATCAATAGTACCAGGGAAAATTCATTTCTTTTAGTTACTTATTATATTCTCAACTTTGAGACAGTTATTCAATTTAAGTTTAGATTATTTAGTTTAAATTCTAGATTTCTTTTTAGTTTATTATTTGCAAAAGGCCACATAGCCCTCTCCAACTAAGACTATTCCCGGGTTTCCGTACCCATACAGGAGGCACCCTAGGCAATAGTCTTTTAAAATGGGTTTTCTTTCCCGGTGTTGGTGTGACTAAAATTTATGCATCAACACCTTTTCTAAGTGTTGATATCAACACTCCCATGCTCTCATGGGGCCATGATTATCAACGTCTCTATCTCTCTCTCTTAATAACCACAATAAAAATTATGCGAGTACTAGACATTTAAACTGCCAGGTGCTGGTCATTAATGGCAACACTTATGGTCATTAGTGGCAGATGTTTTGGAAATTACAACTGTTATGGACATTAGTGGTAGACGTTACGGTAGTTACTGACATAAGTGGGCACTTAATTAGAGAACATGGGCATTATTACATAAGAAGTGGTGGCGGTTTCTGTAGCTATTACATAAAATGTAGGCATCATTATGGATAACTGCAGCAACTATAAAACTAGGGGGATGGAGGAATCCTGAGGGCTCTTCCCATTGAGGAAAAAGGCTCTAGCTATTGGTCTAGAGGGGCAACTTCCTTTCGAGATCAGCGGTTTCCTCCTTTCTTTTCTTGTATTTTGCAAGCTTCTGGCTGATCTTCGAGGAAGGTCCAAAATAGGAGCCAGCAGCTCAAAATCGGATCCTTGCAGGTCTTCTCAGCGACAGCAGGAGGGTTCTCTTTCTCTTCTTTCTATTTACAACAATGTAGGCAATGTAGGCCATGTGCAGGACGTGAGACATGCGGTTTTCTTTGGGCCAGTAGCTTGTCACAGTGGTGTAGACGTGGGTGAATGATTTTCCTCTCTACGACGGTGCATAAAAGGTGGCAAAAGGTAGTAGGCTTTGAGGACCGTAGTTGTTTCCCTATGTAGATTGTGGTGGGCAATCTCTCTCTTTCTCTCTTTCTCTCTCACTCCCTCTCTCACAACGATCACAGTCTTCCTGCCCAGTAGTGGATACCATTGGCAATCACGGACCAGTAGCATCAACAGGACGAGGGAAAATTCATTTCTTTTAGTTACTTATTGTATTCTCAACTTTGAGATAGTTATCCAATTTAAATTCAGATTATTTAATTTAAATTCCAGATTTCTTTCTAGTTTATTATTTACAAAAGGCCACATAGCCCTCTTCAGCTGAGACTATTCCCAAGTTTCCGTACCCATACGAGAGGCAGCTTAGGCAATAGTCTCCTAAAATGAGTTTTCATTCCCAATGTTGGTATGACCAAAATTTATGCATCAACACCTTTTTCAAGTGTTAATATCAACATTCACATGCTCTCATGGGGCCATGATTACCAATGTTCTATCTCTCTCTCTTAATAACCACAATAAAAATCATGCAAGTAGTGGACATTTAAACTACTAGGTGGTGGTCATTAATGATAGTAGTTACAGTCATTAGTGGCAGATGTTTCGGAAGTTATGGCAGTTACGGACATTAGTGATAGACATTACAAAAGTTACAAACATAAGTGGGCACTTAATTGGAGAACGTGGGTGTTATTACACAAGAAGTGGTGGCAATTTTTATAGCTGTTACATAAAACGTAGGCATCATTATGGATGACTGTAGCAATTATAAAACCAGGGGGATGCAGGAATCCTAAGGGCTCTTCCCAACAAGGAAAAAGACTTTGGCGATTGGTCTAGAGGGGCAACTTCCTCTCTAGATTAGCAGTTTCCTCTTTTCTTTTCTTGTATTTTGCAGGCTTCTGGCTAATCTTTGAGGAAGGTCCAAAATAGGAGCCAATGGCTCAAAATCAAATCCTTGCAAGTCTTCTCAGCGACAACAAGAGGGTTCTCTCTCTCTCTTCTTTCTATCTACAACAACGTAGGTAGTGTAGCCCATGTGTAGGACATGAGACGTGTGATTTTCTTTGGGCCAATAGCTTGTCACGGTGGTGCAAACGTGGGTGAATGATTTTCCTCTCTATAGCGGTGCACAAAAGGCGACAAAAGGCAGGAGGCTTTTGAGGATCGCAGTTGTTACCTTGTGCAAACTATGGTGGGAAATCTCTCTCTTCCTCTCTCATGATGATCATGATCCTCCTACCCAATAGAGGATATGATTGGCAGTCACAGACCAGCAACATCAACAAGACCAAGGAAAATTCATTTCTTTTAGTTACTTATTGTATTCTCAACTTTGAGACAGTTATTCAATTTAAGTTCAGATTATTTAATTTAAATTCCTGATGTCTTTCTAGTTTATTATTTGCAAAAGGCCACATAGCACTCTCCAGTTAAGACTATTCTCAGGTTTCCGTACCCATACGGGAGGCGCCCAAGGCAATAGTCTCCTAAAACGAGTTTTCTTTCCCAATGTTGGTGTGACCAAAATGTATGCATCAACACCTTTTTTTAAGTGTTGATGTCAACACTCCCATGCTCTCATGGGGCCATGATTATCAACGTCTCTATCTCTCTCTCTTAATAACCACAATAAAAATCATGTGAGTAGTGGACATTTAAACTGCCAGGTGGTGATCATTAATGGCAGCAGTTACGGTCATTAGTGGCAAACGTTTTGGAAGTTACGGCGGTTACGGACATTAGTGGTAGACGTTACGATAGCTACTGACATAAGTGGGCACTTAATTAGAGAACATGGGTGTTATTACACAAGTAGTGGTGGCAGTTTCTGTAGCTGTTACATAAAATGTAGGCATCATTATGGATGACTGCAGTAGCTATAAAACCAAGGAAAAAGGCTCTAGCTATCGATCTAGAGGGGCAACTTCCTCTCCAAATCAATAGTTTCCTCCTTTCTTTTGTTGTATTTTGTAGGCTTCTAGCTGATCTTCGAGGAAGGTCCAAAATAGGAGCCAACGGCTCAAAATCGAATCCTTGTGGGTCTTCTCAGTGACGACAGGAGGGTTCTCTCTCTCTTCTTTCTATCTACAACAACATAGGCAGTGCAACCCATGCGTAGGACGTGAGAGGTGTGGTTTTCTTTGGGCCAGCAGCTTGTCATGGTGGTGCAAACGTGGGTGAACGATTTTCCTCTCTACGGTGGTGCACAAAAGGTGGCAAAAGGTGGCAGGCTTTGAGGATCGTAGTTGCTACCCTGTGCAGACTGTTGTGGGCAATCTCTCTCTTTCTTTCTCTCTCCCTCTCTCGCGATAGTTGTGGTCTTCCTGCCCAATAGTGAATACCATCGGTAGTCATGGACCAGCAGCATCAACAAGACCAGGGAAAATTCATTTCTTTTAGTTACTTATTGTATTCTCAACTTTGAGATAGTTATTCAATTTAAGTTCAGATTATTTAATTTAAATTTTATATTTCTTTCTAGTTTATTATTTGCAAAAGGCCACATAGCCCTCTCTAGCTGAGACTATTCCTGAGTTTCTATACCCATACAGAAGGCACCCTAGGTAATAGTCTCCTAAAAAGAGTTTTCTTTCCTAGTGTTGGTGTGACCAAAATTTATGCATCAACACCTTTTTTAGCTATAAAAGGAGGGCCTTTCTCTGGCCTTTTTTTTATCAGCTTTTCTTGTCATTTTTCTAGCCATTGTTATCTCATTTTCTAAAATATCTAATTTTAATCCTTTTCTAGTCCTTATTCTATTTTTATTTCCTAAGAAATTTCATTTTTCTTGTTTCAAAATTGTTTTATTTAAAATTTCTATTTTCAATCATTGCCTTTAAAAATCTTATTAAATAATTTTCGAGCCCTTTAATTCCTGTTCTCAATAGTTTGTTTCTTGAAAAATTTCGAGTCTCATCACCCATTTTTCCTTAATCTTTTTGTTGTTTTTTTTTTTTTTAAATCCTTGTTTCCCAATCCCATTTTTGAATTTGTATTTTGGCAATCCTTACCTTAGTCCTAGGTTAGGTAAGGTGGTTTTATTTGATTATGCAATTTTAAGTTTATTTTTCTAAAATCTTACATTTTACTGTTTTCCCTTGTAATTTTATAAGTATTGCAATTTTATACATTTATTTTTCTTTTTTTAAATATATATATATATATATATATATAATATATCATATTTTAGTTTTTTTTTACCAAAAAAATTATTATTTCAATATTCTCTTTTTTATGCAATTTTATAGTTTTATTCTAGTAATTATATTTTGTAGTTTTGTTTTATGAGTGAACTCCCCTCTGCTTCTAACCAACCAATTATCCATCTCTTCGCATTAAAGAAACAACAAGCCTCAGGTTTTCCAAGTTTTATTCGTAGGAGAACTCGAACTAGGATGGCAGCCAATCAACCCCCAGCTCCCTTGGTTAGCAACCCCTTCGACTTCACTAATTATCACGATATCCCAAAATCACTCTAGAATATAAATTTGTTCTACAACCCCGCAAACCCTTCTAGTGATGCCTGCCAACATATACAATGTTTTGAAACCTTACTACACATCCACAACATTATCCAAAATGATGTGGCATGTAGAGTATTTGTGACAACTTTCAGAACCAAAGCAACCCAATGGTTCTTGATGCTTCCCAATGCCTCTATTAACTCATGGCAGGAGTCCAAAAATATGTTTTTGATCCAATTTGACAAATTCACGAGCCCTGCAATCGCGTCAAGTAACTTCACTAGCTTAAGAAAGCTACATGGGGAAAATGTTAGGGATTACAACCTGAGATTTCTTCACCAACTAACCTATGTGCCAAGTGAGATGCATCCACAACCCGATGGCATCCTCAACTTTTACCTTTCTACCATCGACCCATTCTTTGCCTGTGCCATCAAATCTGATTCAAACATAACAGAAATATAGGGAGCAATGGCTAAAGTCATGGAGTTAGAACAAATCACCCTTATGAACAGCATTCAAACTCAATTTGAAATGATAAGTGTTAGCAATCCTATGCAACCTAGTCCTCTACCCCTACTAACTTTCCCAATGATCAACACTATGTTCCAAATTCCCATTCCCCTTCAAATGACTCAACCTACAAATAGCTATTTTCAAGGTCCCACATTTTCTCCGTTCCTACCATCTAACACTGGTTTGAATGAGGATCAATCGAAGGCCTTAACCCAATCCATCATAAACCCAAAAAAGGTACCTAATCCTATTGAACCCACGACTCAAGCTCAAGATCAAATAACCTAGATATTAACTTCACTTCAAAACCTTTCCAACAAAGTAGTTGAATTAAAGAGAAACAACAACAAGGGTCCTATACAACCAAAAAAGTCAAGTTCATCAACCAATGATGATTATTCTGCCTCCATAACACTAGGCAACATTCTGAGAAGACTTGTTCCCAATTTTTAGCATTATATAACTACAACACCCAAGGTCAAAAAAATGGAAAACCTCCTATTATGGTCCTTAAGGTACCTCATGAAATAGAAAATGAAGAGGTTTCCTCATTGGAGCAAGTTATGGTAAACAACCCCAACCCGCATAATGCTCACTACTGTAAACTTAATGACATCATGAACAACACACAACAACAAACTAGGATTGACCCTTACACTCCTCCAAATAGAAGAGCTCCTAGTCAAAGTAACATAAATACTCAAACTAGATCATCTCAAATAAACACTCCACAACAATCAAACCCACCTTCTATACTTAGAAGAACTTCACCTCAATGAGAAGCTAAAGATGAACACAAGACTTATGATCTAGTTGCGTATTTGAAGAAAATTAAATCTAACATCTCAATGTATGACCTTTTACAACTTAATGAAATGAAAGAGGTGATTCAAGAGATAGTTCATAAACCAAAAACCAATAAAGGAAAATCCCCACCCTTGAAAGGCAAGTTCACTTCATAGAAAGTCCTAACACATTATCAGTACAAAATGTAAACAATTCCACGATGAGCAAGAAAGCGCAACCTCCTTCCCTTACAACTCTGATTATTTTAGAAAAGAATGTTCACAATTGTTTGATGGATTCTGGAGTGACTGTCAGTGTCATGCCACTTGAGGTATGTAAGACTTTAGGAGCACAAATGATACCACAAATGAAAAATGTGATTCAACTTGATGGGTCCAATGTACCTGTAGTAGGGTCATTAAAAGGAGTGAAAGTGCAACTTAAACAATACCCTACATTCACATGTTACACAGATATCCTAGTAGTTGACATGTCACCTACCTATGGTGTGCTCTTATCTAGGACTATTGGAGCCAAGTTTGGGGGCTTTTTTAGGTCAAATTTCTCAAAGCTATTAATCCCTATCAAAGGAAAATCTGAATACATGACTATACCTCGACAACCCTTCTACAAACAAGTAATTATAGCCTTGGATCAACAAAATCAATCTTTGGAAGATTGAAACACTAATCTTTATGTTGGGGTTATTGAGGTTGAGCACAGCGAACATGTTGTAAATGACTATGTGAGTGGAACTACAAAAACTTTTGTCTCTCATGCAGATTTCACCCAATCCTATCAAAGTTCTAGAGAAGGTGAAGAAAGCTATGGAGACACCTTGCCTTATCAACAACATGATAGATTTCGTCTAAGTGATCCACCACCTTTAGGGGAAGATAAAGATGTAAGTAAAACCCTACCTTTTAAAACATCTGAAGGGGTGCTAAATTTTAATAACACATCCATGAAACATTCTCCTAGAAAGGCTATATTTGATGACCCACCAAGACCTAGACCTACCATTGAAACTTATATTAAAGAAAGACTTGATAAAAAATGAACAAGCAAGTTAAGATTAGGTCTTAATTTTTGTAATCTTAAGCATCAACAAATTGTTAAACAATGTCTTAACAAGAAGTACGTTGGTGAAGTCTTTAAGATAGGAGACCTAGTCTTTGAAAAAGGTAGAACATTTGACCGAGCAAATTTTCAAAGTAAGTTCTCTCCTATGTGGTCAAGCCCATTCCGAATTAAAGACGTCATTGGACCCAATGTGTACAAGGTTGCTAATGTGCAAGGATATAAGTTACGTAGAAATTTTAATGCATTTTATTTAAAGCATTTCCACTCAGGTGCCCCACATGGACACCTAGTAGATTCTTAGTTGCATGTTTTCTTCCCCTTCACCATACATTTCATTTGTATATCCATCATTTCTTTCTTGGAATATTATTTTGATTTTTGCTTTGCATATGATTTTAATAATCATTATGGTCTTTTGAGTTACTAGGCATTGGGTCATCAGAACACCATCCAAACATAATGTGAGTATAATGCTTTATATAATATTTCCTAGTACTATTACATAAAATCTCTTTTATACTATATATTTTAATAATGCTTTGATTCTTCCTAGTCTTTTTCAAGGTTTTAGTTTCTTTAGTTATGTTGGATTATGGAGCATGAGATTTGTGCTAACTTATCATGTAATCATCATGATCATATGAGTGTAGGGTAGGTGATGTTGGAGAATGGTTAGCCATAATCACTAGGTGACCTTGGAAAACCCCATTTTCCCTCTCATAAGCTCTAGCCCTCAAGTGTGATGATCCATGGTTACCCTGTAAACAACAGGGTGAAGTGTGTTCATCTCCACTTGAGAACCCTTAGCCACCCAGGAGACCTACTATGATGCTATCAAATTGTAATTAAAGGCACATACACGAGGGTTGAACTACACCATGGGCAAAGTTCCGAAAGGATTGTGTTCATTGGTAGTGCAACTAATCGGCCAAACTCGTGTTGTAATTCCTACCTTAAGAATGAAGTACACCATGGGCAAAGTTTTCTCAAAAAAACAATAAGAAAAAAAAAACAAATGAGGACCGTGTTCATTGGCAGTGTAATAAGTTCTTGAGTGTGGTGGGGTCTGATAGTTATCCTTATCCTAACCTCCATTTTCCCTTTTGAACCAATTTTCCAAAAAAGGCAAATAATCCCTTTTCATCCATTTTCTTTCTCAATCTCAAAAAAAAAAAAAAAAGTTCCAAGGAAAAATTTGAAAGTTGTGACTAGCCACAATCTAATATGAGTCTATCCTCCTTATTAAGTTTAGTATGGGTCTTGTGCTCAAAGTAGTCTGCATGCTGTTGGCTTTTACTTTGTAAGAAAATTGGGAAAGAAATCATAATTATATTTTAATTATATATAGATATATGTAGTTAAAATAATAAAATTATATATTTAGAATTCAATTAAATAAGATGGTGTGGTTTGGGTGGCCTGCGTTTAGTTCTCTTTTGATTATATGGTTATTTTAATCATGTTTAGATCAATACAGTTTACTTTTAAGTTTTCATTTGCTTGTTTTGTGATGTTTGTGATTCCCTACCTATTGCGTCATTTTAAAATTTTTGTGGTCTTGTTTCTTGCACTTGCATGCAATTAAAAGTTTGGGAGCTAAGTGTTGATGTCAATACTCCCATGCTCTCATGGGGCCATGATTATCAATGTCTCTCTCTCTCTCTCTCTCTCTCTCTCTCTCTCTCTCTCTCTTAATAACCACAATAAAAATTATGCGAGTAGTGGACATTTAAATTGTCAGGCGATGATCATTAATGGCAATAGTTATGGCCATTAGTCGCAAATATTTTGGAAGTTACGGTGGTTACAGACATTAGTGGTAGACGTTACGACAATTAAGAACATAAGTGGACACTTAATTGGAGAACATGGGCGTTATTACACAAGAAGTGGTGGTGGTTTCTGTAGCTGTTATATAAAACGTAGGCATCATTATGGATGACTACAGCGGTTATAAAACCAGGGGGATGGAGGAATCCTAAGGGCTCTTCCCATTGAGGAAAAAGGCTATGGCTATCGGTCTAGAGGGGCAACTTCCTCTCCAAATTAGCAGTTTCCTCCTTTCATTTTTTGTATTTTGCAGGCTTCTAGCTTATCTTCAAGGCATGTCCAAAATAGGAGCCAGCAGCAAAAAATCGAATCCTTGCAGATCTTCTCAGCGATGGCAGGAGGGTCTCTCTCTCTCTTCTTTCTATCTACAACAACGTAGGCAGTGCAGCCCAAGCGCAAGATGTGAGACGTGCAGTTTTCTTTGGGCCAACAACTTGTCACGGTGGTGCAGATGTGGGTGAATGATTTTTCTCTCTACGGCGGTGCACAAAAGGCGACAAAAGGCAGCAAACTTTGAGGATTGCAATTGCTGCCCTCTGTGGACTATGATGGGTAGTCTCTCTCTTTCTCTCTTTCTCTCTCTCTCCCTCGACAATCACAATCTTCCTGCCCAGTAGTGGATACCATTGGCAATCACGGACCAGCAGCGTCAACAAGACTAGGGGAAATTCATTTCTTTTAATTACTTATTATATTCTCAACTTTGAGACGGTTATTCAATTTAAGTTCAGATTATTTAATTTAAATTTCAGATTTCTTTCTAGTTTATTATTTGCAAAAGGCCACATAACCCTCTGTAGGTTAGACTATTCCCGGGTTTCTATACCCATACGAAAGGTGCCCTAGGCAATAGTTGGTGTGACCAAAATTTATGCATCAATAGATGGTTGTGCCCCTGCGTGTGTCGTACCGCTTATAAACTGCCCACTCATGGTTGTTGGGCGTAGGGTTGTCGAGCGTAGGGTTGTCGAGCGTAGATATTAGAGCTTTGGATCACCGTCACGGTGTTGCCAAAAATGAAATCGATAGTGCCTTAGATGTTGTAGTTCTTGTCAAACTGCGAGAGCGAGTACGTGTAAAGAGTGTCTTGGTACCCCTGGATGTTGCAGCTGTACATTACGGATTTATCAGTGTCGACCCACATAGCCATGGCCTGGTGCTTCGGGGCTCCAGTGGTGTTCCGAAACATGATGTCACAGGCAATGAATCTGGCATCAGAAACGGCCACCGTGGCGGACTTGAAGGTGGTGCTGCCGTCCTGAACGTTCTTGCTGCCGATGATGATGGTTTGGCCAACGCCATCACCGACAAAGGCAATATTCGTGAGCTTGGAAGCCACCGTGACTTGTTCTGCACACGTGCCGACCTTGATGTAGATCCCGTAACTCGATTTGTTGTTCTTGGGAGCGGCGTTCAATGCAGCGGAGATGGTGGTGTACTTGTCGGAGCCGTCCTTGGCGACAAGGACGTTAGCAGAGGACTTGCTCGGCAGAGACAAGGTCTGCAACAAACGTCGGTCTCCCTTTGAAACCCAACGTGGAAATCCCTCGTCATCCATGGACATCGTTTCTTGCCAGAGCAGTCGCCGTCTGTGCCGACTCTGCTCGTCGACGTAGAAGGACAATGCATTACTGATCATCTCCGATGCGTCTGCGGCAGCGCGGAGGATCTGTGTTTTGAAGGGAGATGCCGGGCATCCGACAGCACAGGTATCAGGGTTTGTGAGCACTGCACTAAGGAATAGTGGGATTACTGGCAGAGGTGCAAATGTTGAGATGGAAGAATGATTGTTGGAAGAGTTTGAGGCAGTTGGCCCCAGGCGGCTTGTTCGGCATGTGTGGGAGTGTGTGTTGGGGGAGGGATGTGACAGTGGAGTGGGAGAGAGGGATTTCAGTGGATGTGGCTCGGATTGAATGCATGATCATGTTGCCTGCTGTACTGCTCAGGCTGTAATGGTAGAAGCTTCAATGTATCATTCTGGATAGCTGCACTGACACGTCACAACGTCCAGCAATGTTATAGCATTTTTTTTCCATTTAGTGGGATGATATAGTGTGACGTGGCAGTGGCGACAAACTTCACCACCTCCCACTCACCATAAGGCCCAGATATATTGGCTCCTCGGCCAAAAAAATCTTCCTCTTTAGGATAGGAAGAGGATCAAGCCTTGCCTTTATTCAGAACCATCTTGATGGATTTTAACTTCTTAAAGGGCTTATTGTAAAGAGAAAAAGAAAACTCTCTCTAAATAAAAAAGAATATATCAATGAGAAATAAAGAACAAATAACAACAAAAGTTGAAAGCTTTCTATCCTTGAGTTTCTAAAAATAATTAATACTGTATAAAACAAATTAATTGTTTAGCTTTCATTGGAAGCTATTTTGTTTAAAGTTGTACCTGAAAAGCAATATCTTTGAGAATATGATATTTGACACTTGATGAGAGGTTATAATTATCCTCTCACTATTAGAAAATAACTATACATCAAAGCTTTCAAATAGAGTAGAGAACAAGTAATCTAAGACAATTCCATATGCAAAGAAATAAAGTAGACAAAGCAAGTTGATTCGCAAGAATGACTTCATTGATGCTTGGTTGAAAGTTATTACAAATTTGGGATGCCATTTCCAAGCATTCTAGATAATATGAGAAAACGAGTCTTCACTTTTACAAAGAGAACATTAAGAAGAAATGAATCTCTAGTTAGTCTTTGTATGAGCTATTTAATCTCCTAGTGTTAGCTATAGAGAATTATATAGAAGACAGGTTTAAGTTATATGAATATTGGATACATCCACTGGACTTAAAATTTATTACTATTGATGTATTTTGCACAAATTCATTTGTCTGATAAATCCTTTAGGTCTACATAGATGCACTAAAATATTACTTTTTGTTTTAATAAAAATAGTAAAAGGATTTGAGGTAGAAAAATATGATGAAATACCAATATTTTGTAGAAAATCTATTAATTACATAATAAACAAAATAATGAGCTCATCAATGTACTTGCACAACCTTGAACTAGTAGATTCACTAGAAAATGTTGGTACAAATTTTGCATCACCATCACTTTATCACTTCATGTGACATTATGTTGAGAATCTCTACCATTAGCTATAACCTTTTTGTTAACATTAGTGTTAATATTTGAGTTAACAGTATTCTCATCATATAAGGAAAAATTTACCTTATAAGCTAGTTGTTTAGAGTGATCAATACTTTTTGTAGTATAAGTAAAAATATTAATAGAAGCTTTTATCTTCTCTATTTTCTTTATTGCTATTTGATCATTATTATTATTGACATGAACTTGATTTTTTGTATCTTTAACTTCAAAGTGTATTTTTTTTTTTTTTTGTATAACACATTTTCGCTTATTCTTAATATCTTTTTTCTTGAGTAGAAAAGGACAAATATTAAATAAATGTCTTTCATGATGACAAAAGTTACAAGAATTAAGAAGATTATAATATGTAATTAGTTGAGTGTAAATCTTTACAATAAGAATTCTTTTTTACAATTTAGAAGATTAATTTCAATAAAAAAATATTTACGAGAATCAAATGGTGTGACAACAAATTTCATATACTTAATTATGCTAAGAAGACTAAGAAATTGAAGCTTATCTCTTTGAAAAATTAACAAAAGAAAATAGCATGACAAAACTTGGAACTTTGAAATATTCTTAAGATCAGGTATTGATGAGATGCGATATGCACAAGCCACGATATCGCATCCCCTGCGATATCGCGTACGCGATATCGCGTCTCTCCATGCGATATTGCGTACGCGATATCATGGGCCGCCACCATATCTATAAATAAGAGGCGGCACTCCCTTCATTTCCCAATCCTGGCTAGAAGGAGCGAAGCTCTGGCAGTTTGAACACTCCAGAGTTAGATTAATTTCCCATGTGCCCGCAGTAGGAGTCCTAGAGTGAACGGCTCTTTATTCAAGCAACTTTGTAACCTGAACACAAGTTGTGTACGGCAATAAAGACGAATTTGATTGGATAAACCTTGCAGTACATGGTTTTATTTTGTTGTTATTTATTGCTTTCCTAGTGCGCACGAGTACGACTTGATTACGAGCATCTACGGATGTGTACGGCTAATCAAGGAATCGGCTGCTCGTCGCAACGTGTGAGTACGACTTGACTACGAGCATTGTGACTACTTGGTAACCCAGTAGCGTATTCCAGGATCTGCGCTTGGTAATCCCAGTGGTAGTCCAATGTGTACGGCTAGTCAAGGAATCGGCTACTCATCGCTAGGCTAGAACGTGTGATAAGTACGACTTGGCTACGAGCATCCACGGGTGTGTACGGCTAGCCAAGGAATCGGCTGCTTATCACACTTAGGCTAAATAGGTGCCTCAGTACGACCACTTCGAGCACTTGCGTTACGTGTGGTGATCCCAGTAACGATTAGCGTTTGGTAGCCACAGTTGCATAGTTCAGGGTGTGTCCGGTAAGTGGGAACGGATGCTGACGCTAGTTAATTTAGACTTAGGACATTAGTTAGAGTTAGTTAGTTTCTCAACCCTTTCCCTCATAGCTTAGGAGATAAACTGAAAATTACCAAAAACATCATATACCTCAGACTTGCTTAACCATACACCGTGACACACACAAGCAAGCCTGGGAAGACAACGAATGATTAACCCCAAGCGTTCCTTGTGGCGTTAAGGCATTTAGTTTGCGGAGTTCGACCGGACCGCGCGTACACGCTCGTATTCGTATGGTTGAGTGTAGGGGTACCTCGCCACTCATCAGGTATCAAAATGATTCTATAATCCCAATGGGAGTAGTGATTTTCCCTTTAATGATTACAAAAAACAATGGAATGTTGGTTGTAGCTACATAACATATGACAAGATAGTGAGGCTGGTTCTCACCATGTCATTCATGGAAGTCATTATTTCTATACTTTATATGATCATTATCAAAAAATTTTTTGTCATTAAAACTAAGAGAAAAGGTCAGTTAGACTCGACATTTCAATGTTCAAACACTTAGCAACACCTTGATTGCCTTAATTACTTAATTGACTAATAACCACTATTAGGTTATTAGGTCGAACATGTGTGCAAAGCCGGTCCCTTGCATCAACCACACCTTATGTATGTAGGGCCACTTTCTTCATTTGTCTAGAAACTCTTATTATTTGCTGTGAAACTCCTCTCTACTAAATCGGAAACTTTTGCTTATTACTGATATAAATATGCTATGTAATATAATAATATAAACTGAGTAGAATAATATAAGTTGTTTCCTATTCCAAGCACATGATTTGACACCATAGGGCTAGATGTTGGGTTGGCTACAAGAGCTAGTCTTCTTATGATTCAAGGGAGCCCCATTTTGTAAGGTCTTCACTGTAGGTCTATACTTTAACTTATTGACAAGCCTACAACCTATTAGTTTGTGACTGACCAGGGTCTCGTTAACTAACTAATGAGTGGCGAGATACCCCTACACTCAACCATACAAATACGAGCGTAGCATGCGCGATCCGGTCGAACTCCGCAGACTAAGTGCCTACACGCCTCATGGAACACTTAAGGTTAACCATTCGTTGTCTTCCCAAACTTACTTGTATTTGTCACGGTGTATGGTTAAGTAAGTCTGAGGTATATGATTTTTATATCTTTTTATCTTTTATCTCCTATGCTATTGAGGTGAAGGGTTGAAGAGATTAACTAACTGTAACTAATGAACTAAGTCTAAATTAGCCTAGCATCAGCATCCATTCCCACTTACCGTACACACCCTGAACCAATGCAACAGTGGCTACCAAATGCTAATCATTGCTGGGATCACCACGCATAACGCACGTGCTCGAAGTGGTCATACTGAGGCACTTAACTAGGAGAGAAGGGTTGAGAAGGATTTAATTCCTAATAAAGCATTTAAATGGAAAGCAGTAAATAACAATAAATAAAATCCTAATTAGCCTTCCATGCACTACAAGGTTTATCTAGGAAGTTCATCTTTATTACCATACACAAACTTGTGTTCAAGTACAATATTTACTCAAATAAAGATCCGTTCACTTTAGGACTCTTACTGCGGGCACATGGAAAATATTCTATCTCTGGAGTGACCAATCTGCCAGAGTTTCCCTACTGTCTAGCCTAGGATGGGAAAACAAGGGAGAGCCGCCTCTTATTTATAGATATGACGGCGCAGGGGATGACGCGATATCGCATACACGATATTGCAAGGGATGCGATATCGCGATGATCGCGATATCGCGTCTCATCATAGCCCCATGACTAAATGAAAACTCGTCCTCGAGTTCCTTACAATAATATCGGGAAGGTATGGGATTATTGACTCAAATGGAACTAATGGGATGACATGTGAATGGATCACCATTACAAGACTTGACAAAACTGGTGTTCATGACAACAAGAGTGAACACCTTATTACATTGATAGCAGGCCTCATTTGGTAGCTTAAGAGAGAGAGAGAGAGAGAGAGAGAAGTGTTGCTGCTGCCAACGCCAAGATTGCGCCTTTTGTTGTCCATCAGTAAGCGCACCATCGATCTTGATCCTTGCACAGCCACTTCAACATCGCTCCATTCCAAGTGTTCCTTATAGATCCAATTTGTTGTTGTACGATCGCCATCTACACACACAACACAATCTTTGTATTAGCAAGGGTAAATGAATTTCAATGTAGTTGATACCTTGCTTCGGTGAAAGGTCCATTGGCTAGGTTGTGATATGGCTGATATGAATCTGGAGATATATTAATGATGACTATCAAAGGTGTAGGGGTTAGGAAAAAATCGAAAAAATTGGGGCTAGAAGAAAATCGAAAAAATCGGGCCCCGTACCCCCATGACTAATCGCCAAACCTCCGGTAGTGTTAGAATGGAGAAAGAAAAGGAATAAGAAAGATAGATAAAAAGGGACAACGATGACATTGATGAAATGGATGTCAATATGGAAATGAACAAAATAAAATTAACTGCAAAAATGTTAGGGAAAAGAAGTTAATGGGTGCACCAAATAGGAATGTTAGTGGATCCTCCCCAAAGCAGGCTCATGCCCTTAATGCCCTGACAAACCCACATTCAAAGAGTCTGTAGGCTCTGGGAATGTCATTTGGAACAAGAGTTAAAGTCTTAACCGCAAGAATTTACCAAAAAGAAAACAATGCATCAACCAAAATATATACACTAATGATACAACCAGCAATGAGGTGGATAGTGGAGAGAAGGATGGAGAGAAGAGAATGGAATGGAATCCCAAGAACAAGATGATGTACAGCCCCTTGTGTGTTCATGATTAATGGGACTTGGCAAATCTCATTCCAACTCTGGCCTCAAACAAACCACTTCCAGTGACTTTGCATCAATGCATTCGGCCAATCCATCCTCTTGAATAACAAGAATGCATCTCCAAAGATCCACCACCATTTCAATGAAACAAATGAGCGAATGGGAAGCGAGAAAGGCCTTAGTTAGAGGGAACATTTTTATTTTGAGTTCCATAACCAGTACTTGTAGCCCAAGGAATTATTCCGTCTAAGGGGTGTGCTTTCAATTCTCACTCTTTTTTTTTTGTTTTTGTGTTTTATGTGTTTATACCTGAGAACCACACCATGCAAAGACTTTGTTATTTTTATTGCTCAGCTTCCCGATGATTGGGCTGACGTCGAAACGACAAGAAAACTTAAGAAGAAAGCATCCAAGCACCCAAGAGAATGGCCAACACAAATGCATCAAGTTCCCTTGAAGTCACACCCTTTTCAAACCTTGAGTCCTTCCTTAGTTTGAGAAATGCTCAGTCACTGATTTGTTAAAGTTCTTCTTAAAAAAGGGGCTGTACATTTCCAAGCCGAGAGAGACCATAGAAACTAGTGGATGAATGGATGAAGTGAACTCATTGCCTGCCATATCAAAAGAACATACCTTAGTATCAACATCATGACTTAAGGTAAAAACCAAACATTAGCAATCAATATGAAAAATAGTTCATACCATCATTCTGAACATTTATTGGGTGACAAACTTACACGATGGATAACACACACGCACACACAAAAAATGAAAAAGTATAACGATGTTGTAAAACAAAAACAAGAAAAGTTAAAGAAATTTGTAAAACAAAAATGTGTAAGACAAAAACGTGTAAAAAAAATGTGTAAAACAAAAATGTTGTAAAACAAAAATTAAAAAGAACTGAGGGCCCTAAATAATTAGCATAGGTGGCCATCTCCCCCATGACTGAATTGTAAGGGAGATATCCGAAATAATGAATGCCTATTTGAATTTCTTAGAAGTGCCCAACTTCTCCCCATTGATGTTCTCAGATTAAGGGGTGGAAGTTGGCGACGCTCATATTCCAATATGTCTATGCCTTCGTTGTTAACATGAGTTGTTTCCTTAGTTCGTTCCATGCATATTGGATTGCTCTTTCTAGTAGCTGTCAACCACGGGGTGTCTACTACTGGTGTGGTTGCTACATACAGGCACCTTTGAATTTGTATTTCTTGGGCACACTGATTACATGGAAGAGATGCTAAACATTATTCCATGTCATCACCCTCTGAGTCACTGTATGTGATGCACAAAACTTTCTTCTTCTCGATCTTTCCATAAATGTTTACCTTAGAAATTTCCAAGGAAAGATCACGGATTCCTAGGCATGCGTCTACTGTACTCAGCCATGCCCTTCCCATTATAATTGGGAAGTCCCCTTCATTGTTGTTGACTTCAATCACTAGGAAATCAACTGGGTAGGACCAACCACACACAGTGGTAACGATGTCCTCCACCAATCCCAAGGGAATGGTGATGGACTGGTCTGCCAGCTCTAGTTGAATGTTACTCTTCTTAAGTTGGGGCAGGTTCTAGGTGTGATACATCTCTCGTGAAATTAAGTTGACTCCGGAACCTGAGTCAAGAAGAGCCCTATGTGGTTCATTTCTGGTGATTTGGAGATAAATTAAGGGACTCCCAAGATTAGATAGTTTCCTAGGAAGGTGGCCTACCTTGATCCAGTCGGTTACGGTATGTGTTAACATAACCGTATGTGTTAAGCTCTGATGTTGGACGGAAGGGAGCACTGAAGCTCTATGTGTCGGAGGAGTGATCACAGACTCAACCGCTTGTTGTTGTGAGAGCTTGTCTGGGCTTCTAGTTCTGAAGAAAGGTCTTCTCTTTTTAGAGTTGTCAGACCCAGCAGTGGGTTGAATGTTTACAAGTCTGGTAGCATTGCGTTGCTACGGTTGAGTAGGAAGTTCCCCTTGCATTGTTGGAGCAGGAGGTGTTATGGGGACTACTGGTGGAAGAGGTGCAGATGGATTAGGAGGATGGTATGGGTATGGAGCGTCTCCCGAAGGAGAAGGAGTCCTCCTAAAGTACTCCCGAACTTGGTAGTGACGTTGGGGAGTTGTGTGACCCATGGAGTCACTTGGAGAAATCGACTATTGTACATAATAACCATATGGATCGAGCTGCCAGTAAAGGTATTGATGTTTTGGTAGTGGCATCCCCCATGACCGTGGGTATTGCCACTGCTGATGTTATCTGATGGGTTGTGGTGGAGTTCCACTTGGATAGTACATTGAGGGTTGGTGGAACTGTCTTGGGTTACCTTGAGGATAAGGTAACCTACGGGGTGTCTGGCATTTGTTGAGTCTCGGGTTGAGTGCATACACCCCAAACTCTTGTAGATGTGAGATGATTGGACAACATCCCTTAGGATGGTCATAGTGGCAGATCTCACATCCACCGTCATCATCTGTGTCTAATCCCACAACCTCATCGGAGATGTTCATTTTCCCCTTACCCTTGTCACGTGCAAGGCCTAAGTCTCTCCACTTTGTCTTGTTCTTGTCACTACTTCGCTCCTCCTTAGACTCTTCTACAATCTTTAGGACAGTTTCAATCTTACTGTCTAAGGAGCTCCATACTTCATCCACCCTAGCTACTACTTCTGTTGTTAGCTTCTAAAGCGACAAGGTTTTTCTGTTCACCAACTCTTTGATTGGTGACTCATCCTCTTCATCGCAAAATTTCACTCCCTTCTTTCGAAGAGAGAGATCACGGTTGTATTCTTCCACACTTTCCCTTTTTCGTAGCTCCCCTTCTTCTTTGGCTACTTGTTCCAACAATCGATGAATCTCATGGGATCTAAGTTCTGATAATCGCCCTTGGGCATAAGTCCAAGGGTTCTCCTAGTCTCATACCTTAGCCCATCTATGATGTGGCGGAGTTGATCCCGCTGTGCGTAACCATGGCCTGGGCAACGATGTAACAATGCGTAGTAGTGACCCATGGCAGCATCCAAGGGTTCATGAATACCTTGCTTCCATCCTTGGATCTTCTTACAAAAATTAGACACTCTGGAGTACATTTGATACTTATCGTTGAAGAGTTCTAACATCGTACTCCACCTCCTGATGGTTTTCGGTTCTAAGGACCAGTACCAACTCTCTGCTTCCTTGATGAGTGTCCTGGGAAACAACTTTAGTTTTTGCCATTTTTTTCTATGTTTTGCAAGGCGCAGACATCATGGAATGCCTATAAATGATGTTGTGGATCCGCGTTGTATTCCCCTTCAAAACATGGGATGTTATTCATGTCTAAACGCTTGATCCGACTATCTTTTAGATGCCTTGTTGGGATTCTTACTACCTCTGTTATGTTTAGCATGCTTTGGGTGGCAAGTAGGGGCTCGTCATGATCATCTCTTTCATGATGCCTGTGATGTCTTCGTTGTTCCCTACTTTCCCTTCGTTCATGCCCTTGTCCTCTCTCTCAAGTCTCTCATCAAGGTTTCTCATTTTTCTTACTTTTATCCTCTCTGTTATGCTCTTCATGATTGTGCCCTGATGTGGAAGGAGAGGGTGAATGATGTGAAGAAGGTGAAGAAGAAGGAGAACCATCACTGTGGCGATGTTTCCTACCTTCTCTTCTATGGCTTCGGCCCCGACCGTGGTGACGATCTAAGTGCCCATCCTTGTCGTTTGTTGTTGTTCCCTCTATGAACAGTTGGTGTTCATGGGGATCAGAACCAAGGTTATGTATTGTGGAGTGTAGGTTTTGATATCCCACCTCCTCACTTTCATTAGGAGGGGGAACATCCTTTTATAGAGAACCCGTTACAAGTGATTCACCATCTCCAGTTTCGCTTAGGACGTGCTGGACCTCTTTGCCCTTTAACAGTGTATGTTGGCTCTCCTGCCTTGAGTCCCTCATACGTTGTAAAGTTGTGGGATGGTAATCCCTCATGTCAAAATCTGCTGCAACGTATTCAGCATATAATTCTGTCATGCCAATCTATGCCAAAGCACAAAGAAGCATGTTGGGGACTGCACGATCCGGAGGTAACACTATGTTACCTTGTAGGTCTCTCCAGCACATCTGTTCATCTTGATGGAAGATAAAAGTAAAATTGGGTATATACTCATCGGGATGAATATATGTCAACCTATATTATTGAGGAACCGGCTGATTTAGGTTATGTGTTTTTGATTTCCTACTATTCTTTGTATTATCCCTAGGTGATGTGCTCTTGTGAGAAGAAGAAGAAGAAGACATGATGTCTTATAGGTGTGTTGATTTTACCGGTATAAAATTTCTATTTGATTAACCCTAAGGTTCGTTAAAGCTCCCCAACGATGTGAGTAATATCCTATGTTCTATTTAGCGCACAAACACTTAGTCCCCAGCAATGATGCCAATGATGAGTGGCAAGATACCCCTACACTGAACCATACGAATACGAGCGTAGCACGTGCGATCCGGTCAAACTCTGCAGACTAAGTGCCTACACGCCTCATGAAACACTTAAGGTTAACCATTCGTTGTCTTCCCAGACTTACTTGTATTTGTCACGGTGTATGGTTAAGTAAGTCTGAGGTATATGATTTTTATATATTTTTATCTTTTATCTCCTATGCTATTGAGGTGAAGGGTTGAAGAGATTAACTAACTCTAACTAATGAACTAAGTCTAAATTAACCTAGCGTCAACATCCGTTCCCACTTACCGGACACACCCTGAACCGATGCAACCGTGGCTACCAAATGCTAATCGTTTTTGGAATCACCACGCTTAACGCACGTGCTCGAAGTGGTTATACTGAGGCACTTAACTAGGAGAGAAGGGTTGATAAAGATTTAATTCCTAATAAAGCATTTAAATGGAAAGTAGTAAATGACAATAAATAAAATCCTAATTAGCCTATTTCATGCACTGCAAGGTTTATCCAGGAAGTTCATCTTTATTGCCGTACACAAACTTGTGTTCAGGTATAATGTTTGCTCGAATAAAGATCTGTTCACTTTAGGACTCCTACTACGGGCACATGGAAAATATTCTATCTCTGGAGTGATTAATTTGCCAGAGTTTCCCTACTATCTAGCCTAGGATGGGGAAACAAGGGAGAGCCGCCTCTTATTTATAGATATGATGACGCACCGCAATATCATGTATGCGATATCGCAGGGGACGACGCGATATCGCGTACGCGATATCGTGGCCTATGCAATATTGGGTCTCATCACTAACCAACTAAGATGGAGAATGGTTAGGTTACCTGAGTTTATTAATTGAGGAGTTCTACTAACAACTAAAGAACCTAGTAATAATTTGCCTGGTTAACTTTAAAAAGCATAAACTTATAACAAACCTAGTCGTAAGATTCTTGATTTACGAAATCCATATTACGAATTGGAATCGAACGAGTACAATCATGAATTGTTTTAACCTGTAGCAGGTACCAAATACCATTGGAAACGGTTTGGAAGAAAGGGTGACAATAAGAGATCTGATACATGCATTGTTGTTCGATTCTTGATGGCTGACCTCAGTTTCAACTATCTCGAGATGCATGCATCATGAGAAGCGACACATTGTGAATTGCTACAGGCAAACGACCTACATTGTTTAGGCCAGGCACGTTGAGGGAATCCAAATCTGGTTGCAATCATCAAGCATTTGTTGTTTAAAATTTTTCCATCGATGATCAGAACTTAATCATACATAACGGCGAGATCGAGAGGCGAGGGTGTTCTGTGGAAAGGCGAGGGCGAGAGACGCGTTTTGCTACGGGAATTTGTGATTTTTCATCTATGGCTGAAATCAGGTGTTTTTTTTTATCAATATCATCGCACAACTGGACCATTGCTGCAAATAGGGTTTTCTGACTACGCCTTGTGATGATGCATTTTGGGCCCCAAACCAGCAAGCTCTTGAACAGGTTTTGCAACATTGCATGTGGGACCCTTTGCCTTCTACAGTGCCTGCATCATCCGTTAATAAGTACCTGGTGAGTTTGTTCCATTGTGTTTTGTTTCTTTTTTAATATTTTCTCTATTTTGATTTTTTGAATTGGCTAGGCTTAAGCCCAACGGGTCTACATGACCCAATCTCTTTTGTCTTCTTACTCTGATGTTGGAGGAAAAAAACATAAAATAATGGAATCCTCCAACATTGACTCACAGCCTACTGACAGCTCCACCAACATGGAGGCAAACGATTCTATTTTACGTTTTGATTTCCCTGAAGACATCTTTGACCAAACTGTACAAACCTTTACTCACCTTTACATAATTGGCTTCTTCACTGGTAGGATTCCTCCTGCCTCGATGTTCCAAGATTGGGTTAAAAAATTTTGGGAACCCCGTAATATTAGATTAACCTTAGCTTCCAATCTTACGAGAGGCTTTTTTCTGTTTGCTTTTGAAACTAAGGATATGGTAGAGTTCGTGAAACAACAGTCAATTTGGGATGTTTATGGATCCTTTTTAGTCATTCAACCCTGGAAGGAGGATTTCGATCCTGAAAAAGCAAGCAAAAGTATTTTGCCGGTCTGGATTGAATTTCCAGGACTCCCTCCTCATTTTTCTGCCCATGTTGATATCCTTGCTGCACAAGTTGGGGAAGTCATCGGTATGAAGGCCTTTTCAAGTTTCCGTCCATGACCAACTTGAAGAGTGTGCATTAAAATAGATATGCAAAAGCCACGTCCTGATTCACTGGAAGTTAATGTGAAACGAAAGACTTTTGTTCAGAAAATTTCATATCTTACACTTCCTAACCGTTGTTACTACTGTCTTGATCCGAACCATCGTAAAGCTCAATGTCCAAAGTTATTGGCTAAGCTTGAAGCTGAGCGAATTTTAGCAGAACAAGTTAGTGAAGAACTAAAAAATCAAAACATATCTTAGGACATAGGCAAGGATCCTATCGAGGTTCACTCAACTAAACCTCCTTCTTTGGATTCTAAGGTGTCCGACGTGGAAGATATGAGAATCGATGATACTGATGCCACTAAGACTCCTCTTAACCATGAAGGAGTCCCAAAAGACGCTACTAGTGGCTGAGAGCATGTTACCCAGAAATCTTATACCTCAGTCACACGTGATAACCCTATCTTTAGTGCTTTCCCTAAAGGGCATCGATCATCGACTGGTGCTAGCCAGTCCATTAACAAAAGAACAAGTGCTCAGCATCCTCTAGTTAACAACTTTGAATCTAGGAACTCTTTTAAGGCCTTGGTGGTTGAGGAGGATCCTCCTTCTTTTACACAAACCCAATGAAGTGTTGTTCATGGAATGTTAGGGGCCTCTCAAACCCTCATAGATGATATATACTTCGAGATTATATTCGGAAACACTCCTTTAATGTTGTTTTTCTTCAAGAAGTTAAAATCCAAGGATTCAATCTTCAAATTTGCTACCAGAGCATTTTTCCCAATAGTTATTATGTTTCTACTCACCATGAACATGGTAAAGGGGGGGCTATAATTTTTCTCCATAATAAGTGGCAGAAGTCTGTTCTTGATCACGGTTGTGATAATTTAGGGCATTGTAGTTGGGTTTGATTACGGTACGCTAATGAGATCTTAGGGATTGTCTCCATTTATGCTCCTTGTCACTCAATTGATCAAAAGCTCTTGTGGAATTGGCTCAAGCACAACTTACCCAAAGCTAAATGGATTATTGCAAGGGACTTCAACATGACCGAGCATCCAAAGGATAAATTTGGAGGGCAAAGAGGTGGTTTAGATAATAGGGAGCTTTCTAAGTGGCTCTCGTTGAAACATCAATTAAAGTTGCAAGAAGCTAATGAAAACTATTCCTCTTCTAGTACTTCTAACTGGTTTACTTGGAGTAACGCTAGACATGGTGCTTCCTACATCTCTTCTCGGTTGGATCATGTTTATCTATCTACTAATCCCCTTATTCATTTTACTTCTACCAACGATGCCCCTATCCAAGCAAATTATACCCAAGTTTTGTCAAATCATTATCCTATTCATTGGTCTCTTTCCCACTCTGGGAACTCCTACTCTTCTAAAGATCTTTATATTTTTAACATTGCCTTTCTTCATAGTAACTCCCTTTACTCTCTATTAATGCAAATATGGAATTTGCATCCTAAAACCCTTGGTGAAGATGGTTGGATTGATTGGTGGGCTAATGCTTGTACCTGCCTCCAACAGTTTTCCAAACATGCGGGTAAATTGGTGGCTTCACGACTAAGTTCTCACAAGTCCAACTTGCATAAGGAAATCTCCTTACTTCAAAATACCATTAATAAAGATGAAGCTACTGAGGCTCACTTTAGTCATTTAAAACTTGCCAAAGAGAACCTACGTATAATGGATCACTATGAAGCTAGAGGTGCTCACCTCCGTGCTCGTCTCTCTTGGCTCCGCATGGGTGACCAGGCTACTAATGGCTTTTTTTGTCTCCTCAAAGGGGGGAACCCATCCCATAAAATTCTAACTATTCAAGTTGAAGATAATATCTTCACCTCCAAGGATGACATTTTACAGGCCTTCTTTGAGTTCTACTCTCGAACTTTTCGAAAAGAGGCGATTGACCCCATTACAGTTAATACTTGCTTAGGAGCTATTACTCCTTTTAATTGCTCCATCTTTGGTGATGCTTCTCTTCTTTCCAAACAGGATCTTGGTAATGCTCTTCAACAACTCCACGATGGTAAAGCCCTTGGTATGGATGGCCTTCCCACAGAATTTTTTAAGAAATTCTGGCCTACTCTTCAAGACATTGTCTATAGTGTGTATAAGGAAGCTCTTAGGGAAGGATCCTTTGGTAAGCAGATTAATGCTGGTATTATTAAGCTTCTCCTCAAGTCAGGAGATTGTATGAGCATAAGTAATTGGTGCCCTATCACTCTTTTAAATGTTATCTATAAAATACTTGTCAAAGCTATAGCTAATAAACTTAAACCTTTTCTTCCTCATCTTATAAGCAAGGAGAAAACCGATTTTGTTCAAGGCAAGTATATTTTAGACAACGTTGTTACTGCTATTGAGGGCTTGCACTGGGCTTCTTCCACTAATCAAAACGTCATTCTTCTTAAGCTTGATTTTGCTAAAGCTTACGACATGCTTGATTGGTCCTTTTTAAAAAGTATAGTCAAACACCATAACTTAGGTAATGTTTTTGAGAGACATATCGATCTTGTTTTGTTAGAGGCCTCTTCAGTCATTTGCATTAACGGATCCTTCTCTAAGGTCATTGAGCTTCAAAAATCAATTCAATAAGGGTGCTCTTTAGCCCCTTATCTTTTCATCCTGGTTGCTGATGCTCTTGGAGCTGTTCTTAGATCTCATAATGAATCTATGCGGCTAAGAGGTATCTCTCTTCCACAACAAGAAAAGGATCTTGTTTATAGCCAGTTTGCAAATGATACCTGATGAGTGGCGAGGTACCCCTACACTCCACCATACGAATACGAGCGTACACGCGCGATCCGGTCGAACTCCGCAGACTAAATGCCTTAACGCCACAAGAATCACTTGGGGTTAATCGTTCGTTGTCTTCCCAGGCTTGCTTGTATTTGTCACGGTGTATGGTTAAGCAAGTCTAAGGTATGTGATTTTTATGGTAATTTCGGCTTATCTTCTATGCTACTAGGAGGAAAGAGTTGAGAAACTAAACTAACGCTAACTAAGATCTAAGTCTAAATTAACTAGCGTCAGCATCCGTTCCCACTTACCGGACACACCCTGAACTATGCAACTGCAGCTTACCAAACGCTAATCGTTACTGGGATCGCCACACGTAACGTAAGTGCTTGAAGTGGTCGTACTGAGGCACCTATTTCGCTTACGTGTGATAAGCAGCCGATTCCTTAGCCAGCCGTACACACCCGTGGGTGCTCGTAACTAAGTCGTACTTATCACACGTTCTTAGCCTAGCAATGAGCAGCCGATTCCTCAACTAGCCGTACACATTGGACCCTGGAATTACCAAGCGCAGAATCCTGGAATACGCTACTGGGTTACCAAGCAGCCAATGCTCGTAATTGAGTCGTACTCATGCATTGCATCATGCAGCCGATTCCTTGACTTGTTGTACATGTCCGTAGACGCTCGTAATCAAGTCGTACTTGAACGCACTAGGAAAGTAGTAAATGAAAGCAATAAATGAAACCACGTGCTGCAAGGTTTATCCAAACAAGTTCGTCTTTATTGCCATACACAACTTGGGTTCAAGTTACAAGCTGCTCGAATAAAGAGCCGTTCACTCTAGGACTCCTACTGCGGGCACATGGGGAAAAATTCTAACTCTGGAGTGATCAATCTGCCAGAGCTTCGCTACACTAGCCAGGATTGGAAAATGAAGGGAGTGCCGCCTCTTATTTATAGATATGGCAGCGGGACGCGATATCGCGTACGCGATATCGCACGGGATGCGATATCGCGGCCTAGTGTAAGTCGCGTCTCATCAATACCTTTATCACTTTGATTGAGGACCATAATAATTTTAACACTACCTTGCACTGCATAAATATCTACTATAGAGCCTCAGGAGCTAAGATCAATTGGAACAAAACGCAAGCCATCTGATCTAGCTTCTCTACTAGGCCTCCTTGGACTTATCATTTTGATATCAAGTGGCTATCTCCTACTGATAATTTCACCCTCTTAGGCATCCCTATTGCTTTATTTGCTACTCCCACTATCATATGGAACAATGTGGTGGAAAAGGTAAAACATAAAGCTTTGAAATGGGCTTCTAAACCCTTATCTCTTGCAAGTAGATTTATCGTAGTTAATCATATTTTGAGCTCCACTCATGTCTATTACTCTTCCTTTATGGCTCCTTCCACATCTTCCTTTCAATGCATTAACAAAATTCTTAGGAATTTCCTTTGGGGGGATAAGGATGATCACAAAGCTTTTCATCGAGTAGCTTGGGATACTTGCACTTTAA